>OX411752.1:24490408-25090408 GCA_948252205.1 Orthosia incerta
GAGTTTGAGGTGTTGGTTCAAGACTTGGATCAATTTTCAAACCTAGCATATTAAATGTTTCTAATATGCTTGACAATGTACTACTATAGAAATCATCATCCTCATCGTCATCGTCATCGTCTTCGTCATCATCATCATCAACTTCTAAGGACTTTGATGAGGAGTCAGCTGTCACTTCTGAACTCTTAGTATCATATTTTACAGTATGGTCGCTTTTCTTGTCTAAAACTTTTGTTTTCAGGTGAATACTTGACTTATGATCATCGTCATCATCATCATCAACGACTTTTGACTTAGGTAACGTAAGTTTAAAATCTGGCCTTTTACTTTCTTGTTTAGTTTTCAGAGCAGGCTTTTTTACTCCAAATGCCTTTTTCTTGTGTTTATCCTCTTCTTCGTCATCATCATAGTCATCATCATCGTCGTCATCAACTTCTTTTGATTTTGGTAGTGTAACTATAAACTCTGTCCGTTTAATGTCTTGTTTAGGTTTTATATCAGTTTTTTTTGCTTCAAATACCTTTGATTTCGCCAAAACACGTGGTTTATCATCGTCGTCATCATCATCATCATGGTGTTTCACAGTCTTCGATGGAGATTCCTTGACCTTTGAGCTCTTGATGTCTTGTTTAGGTTTTAGATCACTTTTCGTAATGTCAACTACTTTAGGCTTTTTCAATAAACTTGGTTCGGTGTCGTCATCATCATCGTCATCACCTATGTTTAAAGACTTTTTGCTACTTGCCTCTAATTTCACTTTACTTGCGGGAACTTCCTGTTTAAATTCTGTTTTTATTTTCCAAATATTCTCTCCATCATCATCGTCGTCGTCTTCGTCACTTCTTATATTGAATTTATGAGCAGGTTTAGTTTCAGCCTTCTGATGTATTTGTTGCTTGTCTCGTCCCACCTTCTTCAAATCCTCAGACACATGTTTTTCACTTTCGATTTTAACACTATGCAACTTATGACCGACCTTCACATCACAGTCTTCACACTTTTGTTTCACACTTTCGACTTTGGGTAAATCGCGTACACGGAATGCGGTTATCACTGTGGCAAGGATAGGCAGGCAGATTAAAATTAGAGCTAGCGTCCATCGTTGGCGCGCCATGGCCGACGCGTAGCGCGCTCACGTCGCCATACTCCCGAACTGAAACGATCACGAACCTTGGCGTTTATTTGTAACGCACGGATTAAAACATATCTCATTGAAACGGGTGCTCATTGATGGTTCTCGGTCGAGGTTATGGGTTAGTAAGAGTATTTTAAAAATTTGTGGGAGCGGGTACGTATATCTGTGGGGTTAGTAGTTGTGAACTGGCGTTAGCTCAGCTGATGGCGCTCGTCCAAGATCAGAGTAAAAATAGTGTTGCAAAGGCAATTGTCCGGCGGTCGCGCGGAGCAGCCGATAAGATTGACTGTATTGTGATAGATCAGCGATATTGTTGCTAGGGATCGAGTTAAATGTGCATTAAATTAGATATAATTATTCTTTATTTAGCATAAAAGTACATTATGTTTTGGTCCACAGTTTCTGGCTTTGTTAGGAGTCAACGTAAAGCAAATAATACTCTCGTTTATGTTTGCCTACTTTTTGATGGTATCTGGTGCAATATTTGCTCAAATTTTTTTATTAGGGGTTGTTGTTTGTTCAGATATGCATCGTTACCTAGCTATCATCTAAATAAATGAAGGCCGAAATAATAAAACACTTGAATTTTATTGTATTACTCCTCGTTGGTACACACCTGACACAAGACTTCCATTCACATAGACACATATTGAAAAGGTACTTAATATTTCGAATCTGTTGTTAATTTTAATGAAGACATGACAATCCAGTCATAAATTAATTTATAATTAGGTTGTTTTAACTGTGCCATGTGCCCTTAAACTTTGTTTCAGAAGTTTGAAGTTTAATTAGAACATCGTTGATACCTTGAATAACTCACGACCTACCTTTTTGAAAAAAGCTTTTAGCTTTTGCTTTTTTATTTTAAATATTATGGCTCAATTACTCTGTAGATCATAAAGTATTTTTTAATGACCCGTTTAAAATATATATGTTTAGTACCCTGTCTTCCATATTATTAGCGCCTACATATTTTTTGTGGGGAGTTAACAGTCATGCCACGATGCTATTCATTTTTGATTAGGCGTTTATTTGTTCTGTCTAACTTTATTTATTTTCTGGGCCATTATAACATGAAGGTTTATTTTTTTGACGGTGTTATATAAGTGTTGTTGTTGTGTATATAAAAGCAAATATTACTATGATGTCACTCCTGTTAATATTGTTTGTAATAGGCGTAGAGAGGTGTACGTAATTAAAATGGTATACGCACGTTTTACTCATTATAAAGGTACCTCCTATTGCCATAAATCAGACACAATCCTGGGTTGCTTCTATGAATTTTATTTTATATTAAAACTTTAAAACTCGTACGGACCCGAGAATCGAACGAGTTTTTTTCATTTCGAAGCAGTTTATTGTAGCCACATAATTAGACATTATTATAACTAACATAACCTAAACAATGATCTACTTAGAGAGGTCTAAGTAGATCATTATTTAGGTTATGTTAGTTATAAACCTCCAAGACTCAAACATTCACCATTTAGACAGCACAAGGGCAACTTGATTATACAAACTACTTTTATCAAAAAACATACTTTCGCTGTAAAATCCTGAAGGTTATGATTACCCAATACCAATTTTGGGGCAAAGTTTAAAAAAGTAAGTAAGTTGTAAATATTTAACTAAATATTCTTGTCTTAACAAAGAACAGCTGACGAATATGTAGAATTAAAATTTTTCTATGAGATCTGTAGATGTGTGAAGGTTTTTGACATCACAAAACGATACACCGAACTCAAATGGAGCTGGATAGAATACCTGGCAACGTGTAATTGGTGGAATAAGGTGGTAACCAACCAAGGACTGGAAAAAGAAGTTCGTCCGAAAGCGAGATGGACAGACGACATAGTTGCCATCGCGGGTAGAAGCTGGATATGCTTGCACAGGAATGTGGGGAATAGTAAAAGAAAAGAGAGTCATATATATGTTCAACAGTAGGAGAAGTCGAGCAGTGGATGATGATGAAATGTATCTTTCTTTTATTTCGTTAAGAACGTGGTTCAGGCGAAAACGCCTATTCCAGAAAAACTCCGGCTCTGGCTTTTAATGTCAGAGCAGATTTAAATAGCAGCTACTTTGCACGGATAACTGCATGGATGTCAATGTCCAACTAGATCTCTTCTTCATAAATAATTGGCTAGACGAGCGTTCCCATAAATGTTGAATAAACAACACAACATTTGTAAATCTGGGTAAGCCTTATACATCCCTTTAGAGTAGGTAGGTGAATGGTTAGGGTAAGCACGCACTGCGATTTTTATTCACGCGATTTTTTTAGTAATGTTGCCGCGCGATTTTTTTTCCGCTATGCTTGCAGCTTCATACGATTCCATAGGTCGCAGAATGGGCGGAAAAAAAATTCTCGCGACTAAAAATCGCAGTACGTGCTAAGCCTTACTCATGAAAATAACAGGTATACAAATGGCTGTTTGATAGCTTTTGTAAAAAAATATATATATTATATCAAACCACCACATTTATTCTTCATATAAAAGTTATCTGAGGATTGAAAATCGGCCCATAAATAACTTAAAAAAATATCTCATATTTAAAAAAAATATCATACTATATTGCTATAACAGCATCATCGCTTACCATTAAGTGAGATAGTGGTCAAACGCGAGCCTATCTATAATAAACAACAACAACATCAAATTTTATCAATTGCAACAACCATTTAACAATGAAAACATCGCCAGTCAAACTAAGATTGATTTATAATCGATACATTTCGCAAGCCAACCCTGACAGCTTGTAACGATCAACATTAGCCAAAGACGTGAGTAATCAACGTATCACATTGTGTGATAATGAGGAGTACTCACTGCATTGAATATCAAGTGCGTTGTGAACTAGACCTTATGATCTTATCGTAAGTTACCCTTGTGCCTATTAGTTTGTTGGGATATTTTGATGTGACCATGTGGCCCCTAGTTTCTATGTGGTTACATAACAGGGTAGTGTGGGTTTTTCATTTAATAATAAGATTATTTTTCCCATTACTGTGGTCTCAAAAAGTCATTCCCTAAAAGGGCTAGGCTTATAGTCGTGACAATCTAAGAAGTCTGCTTAGATAGCTATAAAAATACTATACTTCATAAAAGATAGCTTGATCACTGCGACATAATTATGTCAAACTGACGTATCATCATCATCATCATCAGCCTATTAATGTTCCCACTGCTGGGACACAGGCCTCCTCTCTGTGAGAAGGAATGGGCCGTAATCCACCACGCGGGCCCAGTGCTGGTTGGTGGCTGTCACATGTCTTCGAATTTTTGGTTCTAGGACATGCCGGTTTCCTCACGATGTTTTCCTTCACCGTTTTGAGAGCAGTGGTGATGAAATAATTTACACAAAGTAAAGCGCCTGCCTGGGCTCGAACCCACGACCTACAACTTGTAAGTCGCGGCCGATACCACTGGGCCACCACTGCTCTATCATCACGCATCACGTAAAATTTATGAAACCAATGTGCATTTCAGTTGTTGTCTAAAATGAGACTTCTTAGATTGTCATGATTATAGGTACCTATTGTTGGCAAAATGTGGGTGACATTTCGCCAATCATATTTAAGTCACAATTAATAAAGGCGAGCTTATTGCCTACCTACCCCTAGTACTCGTACTAGTACCTAGTACTAATTGAGACACCTGGCTGAAATAAATAAAGTCCAGATAGAATGTCCCAGTACCTATCAATTTTCTCGACGTGGGAATCGAAGCCAGTTGCTCAACACTAACGCTTGTAATTACTAGCCCAACAGCGTTTTCATTTGTCTCACAAAGGTCTTTCAGGGTGCAGGTGTTGTTGCACAGAGCGCACGATAGCAGGTGAGGCATTGTTTGGGACGTACCTCCGTAATCGCTCTGCGGGACATTGGAGTAGGTACCCCAATCTAACTAAATGAAAACGCTGTTGACGTGGCTAAATTCTGGTCAAAACGTATATAATTTTGGAATCATCGATACTACGAAGAACTAGATCAACGAGACAAAGTTCTAATTGTTTATCGGAGCACTATTGATACAGAAAACAAAGCATTTTGTATGTTTATTGAGGCATTGTGTTAACAGACCTATATTTAGCAGTGATTGTTCATAGACACTTTAAATGATGCCTCAAGGTGTTGGCTAGTTTGTTGAACTCGGTGAAGTTTGTATCAGGTTATTGTGCAGTCAATCTTCTTAGAGTTAGCTATGAAATGATATTCACCGGGCATAACCATGCTGCAGAACACACACCTTACCTACTTGCTCCTGCACTACAATGCAGTAAAATTTGCCCTCCTTTAGAGATACCATCATCGTATTTCTACATTCTTGTGCCATGTTAGTTGAGGTCGGCGCAAACCGATTATTTTTCAGTCCGTGCCGTCAGCCATCATGCCATCACTGACTCCCTTTTCTCCTATATA
This sequence comes from Orthosia incerta, assembly GCA_948252205.1. Taxonomy (NCBI): domain Eukaryota; kingdom Metazoa; phylum Arthropoda; class Insecta; order Lepidoptera; family Noctuidae; genus Orthosia; species Orthosia incerta. The sequence goes on from OX411752.1 coordinate 24,495,967, forward strand.
ATTTCAGACAAAACCCATCCATATTTCCTTTGGTCTCCCTCTCCATCCATCCACATTATTTTTATTCAAAACTCAGTCATTGAAACTAGGCACTACCTAAAACTGTAGCACTTATCTGCCAGTAGGTGTATAAGTTACAAGTTTCAAGTATTAGTAGTAATAAAAATTTAAAAAAACTGACCTAAATAAAACCCTAATATCACACGGCCATGGCTTAGACTCCCATCTTAACCGTGACCAAACAAGGCTTGCAAACGTGCTTGCTGTCACCTGCTCGTCAATAAGAAACCTTGAAGATGTACAAAAGAACCGGGGAACATACTAATCAACCGTGCACATTGTTGCGCTGCTTAGGACATTGAACCTTAGGTATGCATCTGATGTTTACATTGACGAATTAGCACAAGGTCTAACATTGAACTGGGTTGGTTGTTTGGATTGTGCGCAGATTACTTTTCTCTAAGCTAGGATTAAGAAACAAAAGAACCTTCTGATTTTCAAACCATTTATTTAAACTATCATTTACAGGCACTTTTATCCGGTAAGACTGGAAGCCGACCCCTATATAGTTGGGAAAAGGCTAGGCAGATGATGATGATGATTTACAGGCACTTTTGAATTGACAAGTTGCCGGTCTGTAGTTTAATAAAAATCATGCGATTCCAACTTATAAGAAACCGCACACACCAACTCCTGACACATGGTTTTATGGAATTTCATAATTTTTATGTTAAAAAGGTTTATATGGAATTTAATTATCTATATGTTAATAAGTCGTTATATTGGCTTCTCAATAAATCTACCAGAATGTGATCCTATCCTATCTAGTCAATCCATGATCGAACTTAGGTAGGTAAATCTTTTTTATGGTATGCTGCCATTAGTATTGTACCATTTTAAGAAAGTTTACTAGGTATATCGATGTAAATTTTAATTGTGTAACGTTCAAAAGTGCCGCTTGGTGGCCTAGTTGAAATAAATATATTTGACTCTGATGGCCGTAGAAGAACACAATAGTGTTTTCTTATTAGGTACAGAACCATCTTTTCGCCCTCTCAAAATTCCCCAATTATCTTTTGCTTTATCTTTGACATATTGCCATAAAGTCAAATTAAAATTCTAATTGCAATCAAAACTATTGAAGTCTTACACACTGCAATGGCACCTTTCATGAATTCGCATAGTAAGCTGTAAGTTACACCTAGCTATTGGAATCAGCAACTATTGTGCAACAGTTGCAAAAGCCACCTGATATTGTGTCATGAAACCCAGACGTGAGGACAAATAGAACTACGTATCAACACTAGAAATATTAACATATTTTCCTTATTAAAGCAACGGTAAATATACCGTATGCCAGGGGTCACCTAATACTTTAGTTTGGGCCGTTTTATAAAACATATGAATGTCGTGGTCCATAAGGTTTAGGCCATCTACCTCCCCCCGGCCTTTACATCGTCTCTTGCGTTTACTTTGTTAAAATTGAAATAATAAACTTAAAAAGTATATAAATGTAGACATAATTTCAATGAGGATTTTGATGTGACGATAAATTAATTATTAAATGATGTAAGTAACACAAGTAAATTATATAATACGGTCCATACAAAATAGCTTAAAGATTATTATAATAAAGATAGGTATTAGCTTTAGCCTGCGACTTCGTCTGCGTAGCATTAGTACTTCGAATAGTCTATTTTTTATATCACGCTGTAATATTGTGTGGGCCGCCTTTCTTTGGTTCACCATACAAACTTCCACGGATGATTTTCGGAATAAAAACTATTAGTCCTGCCCGGGGTCCAACTATCTGCTTCTAAACATCTAAATCGGTAAAACAGTTTAAGTGTGAAAAGGTAACAGACAGAGAGACAGTAAATTTCGCATATATAATATTAGTTTGGATTGAAAGAAGTAGTAATAACGCGCGGGCGGAGCCGCAAGCGGCAGCTAAGGTAATCTAACTGTTTAGTATATATATATAACAAAACAAACAACATGACTAAAGGATACATACTACACACATGTCATGTTTTTAATCATAAATTAAACAAAACATTTTAGTCTTTGAATAAACGATAAATATAGCTGTATTTTTATTAACAAACAAGCACTATGTCCACTGGTATATCTCATAAATTTACTCTAATATAAATCTAATGTATAGAAAAAAGATGTCTAGACATCTAGTTGACTAACACGAAAAACTAGATCCTGTGATCCTGCGATCTTGTGTATGTGTGTATGTGAATCATTAACAGCGATGTTTCTACCGGTTCTGCTTAGTTAGTTGTTAGATGCTGTAGCTACAGGGCGATGTTCGATGATTCATCAAATAAACTCCCTGACTGCCCTGAGATCCAATTTTTTTATTTTACTCAAAACATAGTAGAAAAACAATTAAAAACGTCATACTTTTTTTTTCATATTCTAAAACATAAGACTAATACTAAAACTAAATACAAATGGGACAGGGAAAAGGGCTCATTGCGCATAAAAAAAATTGTCCGCAAAATTGTCAATGGGAAACGTGCCCAGAACGCTGGCTTCATTGCCACGTTGAATGGCAATGCTGATTCTGTAACCGAAGAAAAGTAAAAAAACAGAGTAGTATTTTCTTAGCAAATTCAATCGCTCGCAAGCCCGAACGCTCGTAACAGCTAAAACGATTCGTTATCAAAACAATTGGATCAGTTAATAAAATATGACAGATTTTTTTATCATCAAAACTCTTACATCCCTGTAGTTACTTCCACTTCGCGTGCAACGACCTGCGTAGGGCTTGTCTATTTATACCCTTCATCCATTAGCAAATGGTAACAGGTTTCCAAGAGTCAGGGCTGGTCAAGATCATTACCACATACCTGCAAGTTTATTTACCTAAGAACAGGATACAATAATAAATAACCATAGATGTACCTTTTTACATAATATTGTATTAAAATATATGTTTATCACATGCAAATTTTCTGCTGGGCAAGAGTAACCATGCAGTGGGTTCCTACAGATGGGAGGTGTCGAGGCCGGCCCAGGAAGAGATGGTGAGATGATTTGGACGAGTTATATGAGGGCTGGTACGAGACGCCGTAGGAAAAGAATGTCTGGAAGGACTTGGGGAAGTCCTTTGCCCAAAATTGGGACAGCTATGGATAGACAAAAAAAAAATGGTTTGAGGATAAAAATGATAGAATTCATGTTATAATGTTAAGAACTAATTGATTAATTTGTTATGATATATTTTTATTTTGACTTGTATCGACCTGTGTCTGGAATAAAGATTTATTATCTATACTTATTATTATTATATTATAATATTATAAAGCTAAAGAGTTTGTTTGTTTGTTTGAACGCGCTAATCTCAGGAACTACTGATTGAAATTGAAAAATTATTTCTGTGTTGGATAGTCCATTTATCGAGGAAGCCTATATATATAATAGCACGCTACGACCAATAGCGGAGCGGAGCATAAATGAAAAATGTTGCAAAAACGGGCAAAATTATTTCTAATTTTCCTTTATGTAGGGTAGGTAGGGTAGATGGGTAGGTAGGTAGCCAGTTGACGGGAGCGAAGCCGCGTGGGACAGCTAGTTTATTATAAATGTAAGCAATTTGTTATGAGATTTAAAAATTATGTCAGGTAAATTCAAAAAATACTAGTTTAAGTGTCACCTAGTCGATCTTAAAGTTTTATTAGAACTTGGTAACAGGTTGTGTAGAAACTTATCGCGAGAAATAAAAAAAATTACACATAGATAGTTATAGCTATAAAATGTTTGTGTATTCTCTTTGATGGCTTGCAATTCTATCAATGTATTTTTTTATTGTTGTACCATAATAATTTACTTATGAATAATTCATATGTTATGGCGTCACTCATCTCTATGAGTGTTAATATCAACTTGAAACTCTCTAGAGGTGATAATAATAATTTATTTATATACATATTCCACTTAGAAAATCTATACATAGAAATAATGAAACAAATCATCTTATATAGATAATAACATTCCTTAAGGTATAGTTTAAAAAATATTCAAAAAACACTGTAATTTTTTTCAAGAGACAAATATTTTAAAATATTCTTTAAAAATATTTATTCTAGTGTGCCAACTCCGTCATTATATTTTTTTTACAATTTTCGGCCTTCACCTCTGAAGAGTTTATGCAGACTGCCAAAATAAGCAGGAATTTCGCATAAAACTGTCGCCGGTAATCTTCTTAAGATACGGCAATAAATTACTAAAATTATTGGGCATATTATTGTTTCCGCAAGTTTCATATATTATTATTAATCAAGTACTTATATGTGTTTTTAATTAAACATCGAGATTCAGAACCAACATCCGACAGCCAATAGTGCTATTGGCTGTCGGATGTTGGTTTTGAGTAACTTATTTGGCGTTTTAGGGTTAATGATGTTATGGCCTCGAACTTGAACGATTCATTAAAGATTCTCTTGTAAGGTAGTTGGTTCTAGTGTCATGGTGCTCTACGGATGACGGACTTGAGGAAGTCAATCGTCCAAGCGGAGTTGCACACTCCTTCCTTGACTAGAGTTAGGGTTGCTGGAGTATACGTCTGTGTCCCCGCATCCCAGCAAGAAGTGACGAATATTCAAAATTCAAAAGTCATTTATTCAAACTAGGCTGAGAATCAGCACTTTCCGAACGTCAAAATTACATAAGACAGTCCCCCAAAAACGCCCGCCCTTCACCACTTCCTAGTGCTTTTGCTGGGAAGAAGAAGTGGCGCAACAAACTCCCCAGCAGCACAGCTGTTTGTTCAGTTAGAAAAAAACAAAAACTTCATTTTATACAATAGTATGCAAATAATTTACATTACTCAAAATAAAATATTAAAATAAAATATATTTGCCATAATGACAGCTAGCACATGCCAATATACCAACAAAAACATCGAAATTAAAAAAAAAAAAAAAAAAAAAAAAACACAGTGCGGTTTTAGTCAGTAAGAGTGACAGACCCCTCCACCTGCCACAAGGCAGGGCAAATCCATGAGGATAGACAGAGGTCTAAAAATGACATGGTCCGAGTTCTTTTTCAAAGGTTGTCGATAGCATCGTGTTTTCCTGTTACTGGGTTAGGGAGATCAGATATGCAGTCACGCCATGTGAAATTCTGGTATCCAGCTGCACGCGGTGAAACTGAAAACGAACCTAACATAGGTAGGAAAAAAACAGGAACAGAAAAGGAGTTTGTTTATTGTTTTGGAAAATAAATATGTAATATTTGGCCAATTCTCTTAGGGATAACACCACATTCACACTCTAGGGCGAAGTCAACTAATCTATGGTAGAAATTGTCACCAGTCATTTAAGGCCGTACCCTGACCAAAAAATCAGCATGAGATATGAGCATTCCTATTGGCCTAGCGGCACTGTTGGCGCATGAATTACGGTAGTGAATACGCCCAGATTTTAGAATAAAATCTTTATAAAATCGAATATTGGTATTTTGAAAAAAATAAAACTTGCAAAATGTTTGTTATCAAATTGTTTATCCATTAGTGTTAGTACAAAAAATAATAAATGAACACTTTACGAGGAGATGCATGCTATCAATAATTATTTCTCATTTTTATGGTTTTGTTGGAAGGAGATTAGTGAAATAAATACCTCTTTAAAAAAAAAGTATACTACCATTGTAGAATCAATAGTATGTAGAAATTCAATGTATTTTTATTAATTGATATTTCTTTTTAAATAAACAGTAGATAGCTCTTAAAAACTGCACAAAAACGACAAGCGCGGCCTTTTGCTCGAAGAGGCACCTTAAGCGGAATTTGCGGCATTATTTTCTACACCTATAGCAGAGTCGTCTCAATAAAACGTTTCTATTACTTTACATATATATGTTCTCAGAATCTCTGAATGTTAGAATTGAACATGTTCTTAATGTCTGGTATATTTAGATATTACAAGCCAGTTATTGCCCACTGCAGAGCAAGGGGAATAAAACTAAGCTATATTCTTTCGAATTCTCTCTCTCTCTGTCTAAAACAACTAATAAAGGAACAGTCCTTAAGAGGAAATATGGGCAGAGAGCGCCGACTGAATTTGCTTATTATAAATTCATAATTCGAGGTTTGGCTCTCGTCTCTTTCCTCCTCCAATATTAGACCAATTTAAAAGATATTCCATAAACTGGTAAAGTAATATATAAACTATGTCCCTATGTTTTCTTTTTTTCATTTATATTTGTCGAATTTGCACACTAAGCCTCTGTTGACAGCGCAAATTTGAGCATTTTTTGAGGGCTCTAGTGCTTCTAAAGATAATGTATTATCAAAAAGAAAAACATATGGACATAGTATATATCTTTAATTTTTAGTTTACGGAATATCTTTTAAATTGGTCTAATATTGGAGGAGGAAAGAGACGAGAGCCAAACCTCGAATTATGACTTTTTACTAAGGAAATTCAGTCGGCGCTCTCTGCCCATATTTCCTCTTAACGAAGGAGTCTAGCTCATGACGCCATCTTTATCTGGGTCCGCGATCTCGTCTGCCATGTATATTGCATCGAGTAGGGACCTATTGGATCATTAGTTTAGCTCATTATTCCTCTGATATGCAGTAAATGTACCTATATGTGAACATAAGCAAAGATGCTTTTCATGATGAGAATTTGATACTTACCATGTAAATTTTCTTCCTCATATATTTTTGCAAAGGTCAAGGTCTTTTATTAATTCAGTCATATTTCCAAAATACCTACACATAATTTGGTTATTTAAATAATGTTGAATAATCATTACTAAAATAATTCATTAAATCCAGTCAACTGACACTTGAATAATAGTTACCAATTTAGAAAACCAACTATCTTTATAAGGCATATTAAAATAATAAAAAATACACTATGACTACAAAGCAAGCATTTTTTGGCAATGACTAAATATCAAAAATTAAAAACAACCAGTATTAATAATATTGTATTGGACAGATTTGATTCCACGAATCACAAAATGCGATGCAAATAATTTGACAATTTTTTTTATACAATCTTTTCAGCTTACCGTGTTTTGTCATCTAAACCAAACATGTATGCAAAATTTCATTTTTAATCGGTTGAGAATAATAAAAAAAACGAATTTAAAAAAAATTGCAAGATTTGACCCGAACACACATACATACATTGCAAGTTAGTAAAAAAAGCTTGTAAAATAACAAATATGTTCGTCTCTACAAGGAAGTAGAAGATATGCTAAAAATGTTAATTTTGTACCATAATAAAATCGCATTAATGAAAATTTATAAGCTTCGAAAACGTAAAGGTACATGTGTTTTTAAGGCACGGCAAAACCGGTAACGTCAATGATATCGAATATTCCATTGTATAATATGAATCACAAGATTGATTTTCGCTAAATTTGAATTTGGGATGGTCTATGATTCTTTTGTGACAATATTAACTGCGAATGCGGACATTTTGCCTACCTACATATTTTGGCATCTTAAATGGCAGTTGTTCTACTGGTACGATAAATTATGTATCAGTATAGGTCACATGTGCCCGTTGTTTTTTATAATATTATGCCATTAAGACCCAATGTTATCTAATATCAAAACGTGCTATTTTATTGATCCAAGATAAAAACAAAAAACTTTTTCACAAAAAAGAACCGACTTCCATATAACAACACTTCAAAGTGAAAAATAACTTCAATTTCGGAAGTCGGTGTTCCTGTTTTCTTTCTTCGTTTTTTGGCACCAACTTCTGAAATTGAAGTTATTTTTCACTTAGTAGTGTTGTTATTTGGAAGTCGGTTGTATTTTTTGTAAACAAGTTTTTACTTTTCACTTTTTAGGTACATAATGGACAAGTTCCATAGTAAGATATAATGACCACAGTAATTCCAGAATAGATTACCTGAAAAACATGTAACTTGAACATAACCGGTGGAATGAGAGAGTACCAAGGTGAACTGTACACATTTTGCGTACCCGTTTAGAGCATACGGTGATATTGTATATTATGAAATGGTGTAAAAAAAACAGACAAGCGATTGCAGCAATCCCTAAAGACTTGCCGTCATTTATTGAAGAGTTCTGTTGTATATCTCCGTAGTTGTTCATCAGATCTTTACCAAATTTAAATGCAACCATTTTGGAATAAACTTCTTTCGAACAAAATAATAATTTTGCAAATCCATTTATAAATGACGGAGTTATGTCCAAAAAAAAATAGGAACATCCTAATTGAGAACTTCCTCCATTTTAGGAAGTCGGCTAAAAACTAAATAAGCTAACGTAACATCACGCTTGTACTCCCCGAAGGACTAAGCAGAGATGCACTTATAGTAACACCCACAGTTCGCTAGTAATGTTTAAATCCCATTCACAGGGCAAAATTCCAGACTCCAGGCTGCTACTGAGAAATTCCAGATGAAAAAAACCAATAACAATTTGTCCGACTCGGGAATCAAACCCAGGACCTCTGACTCAGCAGTAGCGCTTGCGACCGCTAGACCAACGGGGCAGTCCAAGAAAACTAAATTACTTTTCTTTTTTTCTTCATCTTATACTGTCAAAAGAGTCCCATAGTCATAGCTTTCCACTCTTCCCGATTACTTGCCATCTCCTGCCAATCTCGCTTCTAAGTCATCACGCCAGCGTTTCCTAGGCCTCCCACGGCGACGACGCCCATCTTTCGGCTCCCACTGCGTGACGATTTTGGCCCATCTATCGTTATGCATTCTGCATATATGACCCGCCCAATCCCACTTCAGCCCAGCAGACTTGCTGCCCACATCGGCGATTCCTGTGATAATAAATTACTTATATACATTTTTTCTTTAATTTAACTTTTAGTACGTATTTCCGAGTCCAAAGAATTTGCTTATGCCCGCCATACACGATCCAGTTTACAGTCAAGTTTGGAGCGCGCTTGAAACGGCGTCCATGGCTGTATCAGTCTGCATGGCAAGTCTACTTAAAGCAAAAATTTAATTTCGATTCTGCTGAATTGATCAAGTTTGCTGTGTCATGTAAACTTGAACGTGTGTAATTGTGTATGAACCGTCAAGTATGCATGACGTTAGTTATGTATTATGATCTTTCACTAAATTTATATAAGATCATTTTTTTCATTCCAATAACCAGTTTTTGCACCGCACTGAACGATCTTTACGTTCTGTTTATTTAATTGCGAGCTATTAGTCTAGGATGGCTTACGCGTCGTCGTCCGTCACTGACGGCATCATGCAAACTTGACGCCTCTTCAAACGCGCTGCAAACTTGACGGCAAACTTGAACGTGAGCGGTCCATATGAATGCACTGCAAACTGGACGCCATTTCAAATGCTCTGCAAACTTGACGACAAACTTGAACGTGCGCGGTCTATATGGATGCACTGCAAACTGGACGCCACACTAAGGAGCATTTTGACTTCAAAACCGATCAAAATAAATTAGTACTTTTATTTTATTGGAAAATAATAAAATACGTAAATGAATAAAGAAAATCATATATTTTTAAAAATATGGCAAAAAAACAAAATTATATTTTTCTTATGGATCTTAGTCTGATTCATCTGAGTGCACTAGTCTCGATGATTGGTCTTCTTCTGTATCCAGTTCTTCTGGCTCGAACAACTCTATGGCTTCACTCATAAACGACTGGCTTTTGCTAGGTTTACGTTTCCGTACACAACTTACAAAAGGATCTGATGTGAGAAGCAGCCTGTTGAGGGCATCTTGATTACATACAATCCTCGAAAATTTTCGGGAATAATTTGGCCGGTATCAGCGGTAGTGCTTATTACGGGCCTCTGTAATAAGCACTTCCACTATCTCTTCGGATAGTTGTCCGATAGGGAGGATTACATATTTTATTACAGTTGCACCGTGCACTAGGATTTTGTGAAGAGTTGGCGTCATTGGATACCAACCGTACAGTTCGACGTTCGTACGATCTTCTAGCTAGGCTCTTTTTAAAAAGCATATGCAACGATTTTCGAGACATCTCAATCACATGTGATGTCGAGTCTGTAAAAAAATAACTATTTAAAAATCACATGTCCCTCAGTCCTAATTTGTCCAATTGCGGCACCGTCCACTGTTGTCATTTGGCCAGCGGCATTCTCGGAAAAAAATGGCATGCGGTCACTTTGAGTGGGTGTCACGGCTCCTCGTGCATCATTCGTGGATTTTCGGTGCCCCAGAAGCGATAGTTTTGCTTGTTTACGTACCCGCTGAGGTGGAAATGAGCCTCATCGCTCATTATGATTTTGGTCGAAAAAAAAAATAGACACGATTATTCCGCGTTATTGGGGAGTGTATCGCTCCATGGCTTGTTCACTTGTATTCTGTATCTGTCTAGTCCACAAATGTCAAAACAGATTTGACATGGGCGGCCATTTGCAAAAATGAGAGCATCTTCTAATAAAGTGATTTCTTTTGGCCCACCTTGTACCATGACTTGTGTGCAATAAAACGCCAACAAGGGTGACATTTACAGAAATTTGTAATTATCACTTTTGTCCAGTTTTGAAGTCAAAATGCTCGATAGTGCGCCACTTTAAACGCGCTGCAGACTTGACGACAAACTTGACGCCACTTCAAACGCGCTGCAAACTTGACGGTAAACTGGATCGTGTATAAGGGCTACAAGGAATGTTAAATAAAATTTTCACTACTCATATGTTTTTACTAATAACTACTACTTAATTCGAAACGAAATGACTATCGAATTCACACTTGTATCCGCAGTGTCAATGTCATCGGATTGAAATTGGAATATGAATGACATTAAGAGTCAATGTCAGTGTCAAAACTCAAACCACGCTTTCGCCCTTGTGCCAAGTTCTAAAGGAATCCGTTCAGCCTGAGTTCAGTCAATTAGAGTTACTTTTTTATTTTCAAATTAGTATGGATGTTGGATTAGATAATCTTGGTTTACACAATAATTGCATTTCAACCTTTTCATTCGCTTTATATCATCATCATCATCATATCAGCCGAAAGACGTCCACTGCTGGACATAGGCCTCCCCCAAGCGTCGCCACATTGACCGGTCCCGTGTGTCCCGCATCCAGCGGATCCCCACAACCTTTATCGGGTCATCGGTCCACCTGGTGGGAGGCCTTCCAACGCAACGTCTTCCAGTTCGCGGTCGCCACTCCAGAACTTTTCTGCCCCATCGGCTATCCGTTCTGCGAGCAATGTGCCCTGCCCACTGCCACTAAAGTTTGGCAATTCTTCGGGCTATGTCGGCAACCCTGGTTCTCTTGCGAATCTCTACATTTCTGATTCGATCACGCAAGGGAACTCTGAGCATGCCCTTCTCCATTGCCCGCTGTGACTAAATTCTTTGCACAGTAAATAATATCTTTAATTTTATTATGGATCTCATTTCTTTTCGAGTTTGCCTTAGCAACTACAAAGCTCTCAAAATCCCCCTGAGATTCAATAAGAAATCCCAAGGGAACAAAACTAACGTTATCATATTCGATCAAAACTCTAACTAGAAACCCAAAGACGTCTGTAAGTCATGCAAGAAATTTATTTTGTTCAAACTATGCACAATTAATATCTAGTTCGAAAATACTTGTTAATACTAATGTTTGGGCTATCGTAAATCTTAAGACTACTTACAATTTCTTGAAAGAACTATTTATCTTTGTCGGCCTACAAAATTTGCGAGCTCTCAACCAAAATCTAAATAAAGATGGTAAATATCCCGGAACAAATATATTTTATTCTAAAATTTGCAAGTTCATCGACTATCACCATCTTCCTGCGCTTGATCCATGTTACTTGAGGTCGGCGCAACGCGTTCTCTTCTTCCATACCGTCCTCTCAACTGTTATGGCGGTTACGCACTACATCCGATCCGAGTCTGTGATTTGAGTACCGAGTTCTATCCGTATTAAAAATGTTTTGTATTATGCCGTATAGAGTTCGGATGTAGTACGTAAGCACTACATCCGAAGCTAAGCTAAGCTTCCGAAGTAAGTAGTAGTGCTACGTTTCCGGAGCCGACATTTCTCGGATTCGGGTCAGATGTAGTGGGTAACCGCCCTAAGGGACCTTACTGATGGTGCGAAGCAATTTAAATTGCGTCGATAGGCGACATCGCACACATATATTCTAAAAAAAAAAACTACTGCGAACTAAAAAGCTGTAAACAAAGAAAATCAGGCTGTGCAGTCGGAGGATACACATTAGCGAGCTGGCTGACCCCCTGATCCTTCGACTACACAGCATGGTTTTTCTTGTTTACAGCTTTTTTGTTCGCTTCTTAGGCAGTCGGGTTTTTGATTTTTAAATAATCTTTTTTTATTTACAACTTTTTGGTTACCTATCGTTTTTTTCGAATTTCTTTTAAATGCTATATATTTTTGTGATCATCTCTTAAAACCCTTCATTTAGATACCCCACTCAATGGGTTTGGAAGAAAAAAAAGATTGGGGCCCGCACAATATGGCGCCCAAAATCCGCCATGTGTATTTTTTTTAACTCACCTATCGAAGAACACGTGGGTGGTCAAGACGTATCTAACGATGTCTTAATTACAAAAATCTGCCTGGCGGTTTGAAAGATATGAGGTACTAACGCATATGACATACATACATACCAGATACGCGCGAAAAACATAACCCTTTCCTTGCAGTCGGGTAAAAAATATATGCAAATCGGTCGAATGGAATCACATTGCGTCCATGAGGACGAACTCGCAATTTCGTTTCGTTAATCACTTATCGTTGTAAAATTAATCGAATCGCGTTGAGCCATCCAGAAGGTCACTACCGCTAACACTGACTCCCTTTTCTTAATCGCGAGTTCATTGACCATAATGGGCGAAAAACAAATGACGCATGAAAATAAGGAAGTTCCGGTTTGAAGGAAAAATTATTTTACAATGCATGTCCTCGTAAAGAGCGTTTTCCAAGCAGCCGATCAAGTTTTCCACACATATGTTAGAAACTATTCCAAAATATTCAAAAGAGTCTGCGCTCAAGCAAAATCTCAAATAATAATTAACAAAATTGGTGTTTCTAATAATAAAATAAAAACTGTGTGGCAAGTAATTAATAGAGAAACTGGAAAGACACAACAACGAGATCAGAATGAGTTGTCTTTGAAAATCTCTAATCAAACCATTTCTGATAAGCAAGAAGTCGCTGAGACATTAGAAAATTTCTTTACCAACATTCCGTTAGAGGTTACGAAGTCACTTCCCTCCTCATCTAAATTGGCTGCAGCTCTTCTTAAGGAATACTTTACTAAAGACATACCAACCTTTAAATTTAAACCAATATGCATTGATACAATTAAAAACGCGTTCAAAAGTCTCAATATAAAAAACACTGAAGACTTATGGGGGATATCCGTTAGGGTTCTTGGAGATATTATTGACTCAATTGCTCCTGTCCTAACAGGCATATTCAATCAATGTTTGGACAGCGGCACGTTTCCTGACTTAATGAAACACAGTAAAGTAGTACCAATTTTTAAATCAGACTAAGAGCGATCCCTCTAATTATAGACCTATATCCGTGCTACCAGCATTGAGTAAAATCTATGAAAAAATCATGCTGGACCAGATGTTGTCTCATTTCAATTCAAATGGGATCCTGCATAGGGTTCAAAATGCTTGTGCTCGGTTTTGTTATAAAATTCCTCCCAGAAGCCACGTTACGCCATTCCTCAACAAGCATTTTACCCTTAAAATGAAATCAAGACGTAAATTACACCTGGCCTGCCTGTTGTTCGGTGTAATTAAGCTTCAAAAGCCAGACTACCTGTACAGTAGGTTGAGCTGGATCGCTGGCAGACGAGAATGTGGAAGAAGGCAATGTTCGCAACAACTCTCATCGCAGCCCCACAGTACAGCAGCATTCAGAGGAAGTTTCCGTTACGCAGCATCCAAAGTATGGAATAATTTTGGGGGCTGAGTCACCCGCGTCCGTAGGAGAGTTACCCCTATTTTTGTTACCCTACACGTGGTCCCCGGGTGGTGCTAATCAGGTGACACTAACTGGTGGTAGGCTTCGGCCGAAGGCTTGTGACCACCCACCGGACAAAGACGTACCGCCAAGCGGCCTAGCCGTGTTCCGGTACGATGCTCGGTGCAGCCAACTAGAGGAGTTGGGTCGAGATAGCTGTTCCACTGCAGGCAGACCGGCCTGATGCGCGCTGTTAGGGATGTATCGGGAGACTGGTCGCGGAGGGTAGCGGGATCCGAGGCACGGTGCGCCGCTGGCCGACCGCAGGTAGTTGGGGGCCCAAGTAGTGTGCCAGCCACACACGAAAGGCTGCCCCGCCAACTGACGAAAAATCCCGGAATGCGCCATCGTGCTGGTTGGCGACCAGAAGACAGTGCCCGATGGACATTTCCGGGGGGGCTCGGGCGTCCCCGCAGTCTCCAGACCAGTCCCCCAATGATGGCGTCCTGCCGGCGCGTGTCTGTGGGATGCCAGCGTGGAACCTCATCTCACTTCCTTCTCCTCTCCTATCCTCTCAACTATGACAATTAGGAACAAAAGAAAAAAAGCTGTACAGCGGCAGCACTCACTGTCTCATAAGGTTCACCTCTGTAACATCAGAGGTATACACTCTAACCTTGATGCAGTCCACTATCATCTGGAGACTGATAAACCAGCGCTTTTGTTCCTTTCGGAGACGCAGATCGGATGTCCGTCAGACGTGGCGTATCTTTCTTACCCAGGGTTTACCCTGGAGCACAGGTTCAAGCCACGCGCGGGTGTATGTATGTACGCCCGTGACGACATCTGTTATCGGCGTCTCCGAAACCTTGAAGATTCCCGATACTCAGTGCTTTGGGTCCTGGTGGACACAGGTCTGGATAAAATTATCTATGCCTGTGTCTACAGGTCGCACAGCGGAGATCTGGAGACAACCGGGCTTACACAATACCTTAGTGAGGCGGCTGACGAGGCTCAGCAGCGGTACCCGTCCGCCCAACTGGTGATACTGGGGGACTTTAATGCCCACCACCAGGAGTGGCTCTTCCCGTACCAGTACACTGACCATGCTGGGCGAGAGACGCGAAAGCTTGCGCTAGCGTTAAATCTCACTCAGCTGGTCCAGGGGGCAACGAGGGTGCCGGATGTTGATTCGCATACGGCTAATTGCTTGGACCTTCTGCTGACCACAGATCCAGACCGTTACTCGGTGTCGGTATCTCCACCTTTGGGTAGTTCCGACCACTGTCTGGTGAAGTCTGTATCCGTCTACTCCCCTCCCGATCCCAGCCCAAGAGGCACCCGGCGGGTATGGCGGTACAAGTCAGCAGATTGGGATGGGATGCGATCTTTCTTAGCATCCTATCCTTGGCAGCCTACTTGCTTTTCTTCATCAGATCCTACGTCGTGCGCGGACGCCGTGACGGATTTGTTGCGTCGGGGAATGGAGTACTACATTCCGTTCTCTGACGTAACAATGTCTAGCCAAGACCGACCTTGGTTTGGCGCCGAGTGTAACCGCGCCGATGCGCGTAAACATGAAGCGTACCATGCCTGGGTCGACGCTCGAACGCGCAAGGCGAGTGACGTTGGTCAGAGGAAGAAAGCCTACAACAGGGCTGCCAAGTCCTGCAAGAAAGTGTTGCGAAGGGCTCGGTTCGACCACATTAGCCGGATAGGGATAAAACTTGCTTCCTACCCAGCAGGTAGTAAGGCGTTCTGGTCCCTGGCTAAATCGGTTGAATCGAACTTCTGCCGTCCCTCACTACCACCACTGCTGAAACCCGATGGGTCGCTGGCCCACTCCGCTGAGGAGAAAGCAAACTTGTTTGCCTCTCTTTTTGCGGAATCTTCGCGACTGAATCCTGGTGGCGCACGCCCCCCTCCTTCTCCTGATGGATGCGGAACGAGTATGTCGGACATTCGCATCCATCAAAAGGACGTACGTAGGGTGCTGCGCAACCTGGATGTGAATAAGGCTAGCGGACCCGACGGTATACCAGCAATTGTTCTCAGAACCTGTGCGCCTGAATTGTCTCCGATCTTGACACGCCTGTTTCGCCTTTCTTATCAGACTGGAAAAGTGCCGAATGCATGGAAGCAAGCCAACGTACAGCCCGTGCCCAAAAAGGGCAGCCGTGCTGACCCGGCCAACTACAGACCCATCTCTGTAACGTCCATACTCTGTAAGAGTATGGAACGCGTACTTAATAGTAAGCTCCTGGCATACCTAGAAGCCAACGATATCCTTAGCGACCGCCAATACGGCTTCCGCCGAAATCGGTCCGCTGGGGATCTTCTAGCGTATGCCATTCACATCTGGAGTGAGGCCATCGAGAGACATGGGGAAGCGCTTGCCGTCTCCCTCGACATCTCGAAGGCTTTTGATAGGGTCTGGCACGAAAGCCTTATTGGTAAGCTTCCTTCATTCGGTCTGCCCGGTGGTCTGTGTGACTGGATTGCAGACTTTCTGAGGGGTCGGTCCATTCGAGTAGTTATCGATGGCTGCTCTTCGGACCTATTGGATATTAATGCCGGGGTCCCTCAGGGGTCGGTACTCTCCGCGACATTGTTCTTGCTGCACATAAATGATCTGCTAAAACCCGGCACCTTTGGGTATGCAGATGACAGCACTGTTGCTGAGAGATACTTGTCCAACGCACGAGCCACTGGGCCTCAGGTCCGGTCTCTCCGTGAGGCCATGGTGGAGCGCTTGAGCTTGTCCTTGGAAGCAGTCTCCGAATGGGGCGATGCCAATCTGGTCAAGTTCAATGCCGCAAAAACACAGGCGTGTCTCTTCTCCGCGAAAAAGAGCCAATTTCACCCGGCTCCATCTTTCCGAGGTGTAACCGTACCGATAACGGACCATCTTGAGCTTCTTGGCGTAACGTTGACATCGACACTCAATTTTGGCCCATACATTGAGGCAAAGGCTCAACTGGCTGCCAAAAAGTTGGGGATCCTTACGAAGGTGGGACGGTACTTCACGCCAGAGCAGCTGCTTAAGTTGTATCAAGCGCAAGTTCGATCTTGCATGGAATACTGTTCTCATCTCTGGGACGGATCTGCCAAATACCAGCTTGATGCACTAGAGTCGATCGAAAAACGGGCCAAGAGGCTCATCGGCAATGAGGCATTAGTCGAGTCAAAGCTCCAAAGCCTTGAACATCGTCGTCGAGTTGCCAGCTTGTCGGTTTTTTATCGGTTGCATTTCGGGGAGTGTGCGATGGAATTGCATGATCTAATTCCGCCTAGCCCGTTTCATCATCGAACTACAAGACGTACGGCGATGCGCCATCGGTACATGGTGGACATCCCACCCATACGCACTAAACGTTTTGGAAATACTTTCATTATGCGTACAGCTAAGGAGTGGAATTCCCTGCCGGAGTCTGTGTTTCCAGATAGCTACAACCTCGGGGTCTTTAAGTCAAGAGTGAATAGGTTACTTCTAGGCAAGCGTGTTACACCGTCGACCACATCATCGCTTACCATCAGGTGAGATAGTGGTCAAGCGCGAGCCTATCTAAAATAAAAATAAAAAAATAAAAAAAAATAATAATCTACCGCCGCCTATTAGAGCATTAAACACAATAGGTACATTTAGAAAACGTTTACGGCAGTATTTAACGGACGTGCAACGGAAACTAGACTTGATACACTTGAACCTTTCATTGATATAATGTCGATCCTATTCGCAGTTGATAGTACTCGGTTTTCTTTTGTGCGTGTGTCGGTGGCAGTATAAGTTGCAAAAATTATGAAAGAGTTTATACATTGCTAAAATATGCGGGTGGTTAACGTTCCGTACAAACAGCTGCCTCAAATAGCTGCCTCGTGCAGTCATGCCCACGGCCGCGGGCTGGTGTGTCATCCATCCTTGACAGGCTTGACACCTACTTTCGCTCGAGGTTGGGAGGCCTATGGGTTAAAAGGAATGGATTCCACTTACCGTCTACCCTTCGGCCAATATCCTTATTTCACTTATTTCACTTTGTTTCACCTCTGTCACAGAGTACATTTTATTATACTGAAACTCTATGACAATATTTTAAATGTGACGTAGGTACATACTGAACGCAATATTTCTCAAACTACCCGAGTATAAAATCAACTTTCTTTTTTAATATTAAACTTTATTTGCAATCCGTCTATTTCGCTCAGCTGCTCATGTCGTAATGGTTCACACTAATTATTATACATATATATCGTTTATAACACACTAACATATATCTATTAACCTGTATATTTTAACACCGTAAAAACTGATTCACGTCCGTGCATTTCAACGTAAGGTTCAGTTGAAAACCAGCGTCAGGCAACTCCCAGTTGTCTGGCATTTTGCTGAGCTGGACCTTTTTGGCGCAGCCGCGGGGCACAATATGTATGTAATTGTTTTTAAAATTAAGTTCCCGTTTATTTGTGTGTATCCGTGTGTGCCAAATAAAATAGTTTTCTTTCTTCTTCTTTCATAGTCAGCAGTTTGGTTTCACGAAAGGTAGGTCGACAACAGACGCGGGAGTAAAACTCATCAGCCACATCTTGGAATCTTGGGAGAAGTCCCAGGATGCCATTGGCATTTTCTGTGATCTGTCAAAAGCGTTCGACTGCGTCGACCACAATACACTGATCTGTAAATTACAACACTACGGAATTCGAGGACAAGCTGCTGATCTTGTGCTTTCCTATTTATCAAACAGACAGCAAAAAGTAAATGTTAATGGGGCGACGTCCTCCGGGTCTCTAGTCAAAATTGGCGTGCCCCAAGGTTAAATTCTCGGCCCTTTCCTTTTTCTTGTTTACTTTAATGATCTCCCTTTTATGATGGCCAAATTATCGGATATAATTCTATTTGCTGATGATACTTCGCTAATTTTTAAAATAGATAGGAAAGATACGGATGTCTTACATGTCAATGAAACATTAACATTAAAAACGGGATATTTTTTTTTTTTTTTTTACGTGTTTTTTTTTTTTTTTTTTTTTTTTTAAATATCCCGTTTTTAATGTTAATGTTAGTGTTAGTGACCATGACAGTTTAAAAACTTATGTCAATGAAAGTCTAATTGTTCTCTCGGAATTGTTCGCAGCTAACAATCTTTTACTGAATGCGAAAAAAAACAAAATGTCTAAAGTTCTCTTTACCAAATGTACCTCAACGTGACCTAAATCTAAATCTTGACGGCAAAAATCTTGAAATAATAACGGAAACTGTATTCTTGGGGATTACTATCGATTCAAAATTGCAGTGGGGCGCGCACATTAGAACTCCTTCGGGCAGGTTAAGTTCGGCTGCCTATGCAGTAAGGAAGATAAGGCAGTTAACCGATGTAGCCACAGCTAGACTAGTATACTATGCTTATTTCCACAGTATTATATCTTAAGGCATTCTGCTGTGAATAAAGAGATCGATACCTTCACTTAATATTTTGGAATGTATTTTGTATGTCCGCAAAAATCGAGGGCTTTTCAAAACTAGAAGTGAGTTCCATAATTTAAATACACGCAGTAAGCACGAAATTGTAATACCCAAATTCAGATTAACGAAAACTAGCAAGTCTTTTCTTATAAACAGTATACGCTTTTATAGCAAGTTGCCTAAGTCAGTTATAGAACTGACCGATGGAAAGTTCAAAAACTACATCAAACGTGTCCTCATTAAAAAAGCATATTATAAAATTGTAGCGACTCCATTAATTGTTTATTAATAGAATACATATTACTTTAGGGAACTTGCATATAAATAATATTTTAAGTTAACTGTTAATTACCGTTTAAGGATTCTCACGGCCTGCGCTCAGATGTTATTGCATGTTATAATAGGTTATTGTAATGTGCAAGGGTCCTTTGGAACAATGACTTTATTATCTTAGTTTTAAGAATTTAGCTAAGGTTTCTGTGTGATGCCGACGGTTCTTTTGTTAATGTATAACTTTCTATATTTATTATGCAACCCATTATAGCTGTAAAAACCTTTGTATTTTGGTTCGTAACGTGCCGCTCGACAGTAATCCCGGTATTCAACAATTGGTAGACTAAAACCAGCTTATTTCTTAAGGGATGCTAACTGTCATCCAGACAGCGCTACTAATATTGTCGTAGATCTCGCTCCCGAAATCACTTCACGTTCTCAAACCCCATCTGAATCAGTTCCCCAATGTTCACCATCTGTAACTCTGGTTCCTGAACCGCAGGGGCCGCGAAAGTCTGGTAGACGTGTACGATTTCCTGATTACTACCAGGCCAATTTTTCGTGATCTCGATCACTGGCAGGGGAGTACTGTAGCGACTCCATTAATTGTTTATTAATAGAATACATATTACTTTAGGGAACTTGCATATAAATAATATTTTAAGTTAACTGTTAATTACCGTTTAAGGATTCTCACGGCCTGCGCTCAGATGTTATTGCATGTTATAATAGGTTATTGTAATGTGCAAGGGTCCTTTGGAACAATGACTTTATTATCTTAGTTTTAAGAATTTAGCTAAGGTTTCTGTGTGATGCCGAGACGGTTCTTTTGTTAATGTATAACTTTCTATATTTATTATGCAACCCATTAAAGCTGTAAAAACCTTTGTATTTTGGTTCGTAACGTGCCGCTCGACAGTAATCCCGGTATTCAACAATTGGTAGAAGCATTCAGTCAGTCTTATTCGGTCTAGGGAAGCGGTCGGTCGGCACTCTTATTCTTTGTAATTTATCTTGAATAAACTAACTCCAACACGTTAACCAAGTATTCATTTTCGCGATTCACGTAACGCCGATATAGCTAAGTAACGATACGTTCCCGAAAGTGGTGACCCCGACGTGATCTCAGTCGTTAAGAGAACGGGTTACCTAGTGCTTCGGTTAGTGCGCGGATCGCGATACCTGTGCGCGAACGAGTGTTAGTTTTTCGTTTACGGAAGAAATACGTGTCAACAACAAAATGGCCGGTGAGGACCAACCCCAGCCCGCTGCAAATACACGTCAAGTTATTTTAAAGCCTTTTAATCCGGCTAAGCCGGAAATATGGTTTGGCGGAGCAGAGTGCTTAATGGCATTGGCAGGAGTAACGTGCCCGCGCTTGAGAGCCGAATGCGTTGTACGCGCCCTAGACACGGAAGCGATGGAAGAGCTCACCGACATACTAGCCGAATTGCCGGCTTTTCAAGGAGATGCATACCAACATGTCAAACAGAAAATGCTGACAAGGTTTGGTGACTCACAAGCAAGAAAAACACGGCTTTTGCTCGAGAACCAGGCGATCGGTGACCGCACGCCATCACAGTTTCTGCGGCATCTAAAGACTCTTGCTGGGTCTTCGGTAACGGACGACGTCCTGAGAGCAATATGGATAAAAGGTTTGGCTCACGACATGCAGAACGTGGTGGTAACAAAGACGGATGCCTCATTGAATCACCTTGCGGATGTGGCAGACCTCATTCACGAAAACCACCAGCTACGATCTAGCCGAAATACCTGCGCAACTGTAGCCGCTGCGCAACAAGAGCCCGCACCGCCGCCTGAAGGACGAATCATATTGCTACTGGCTGAAATGCAGGCTCAGTTAGACGAGTTACGCAAGTCCCGACCACGCAGCCGCTCTAGAGAGAAACCAAGTCGCAGCCACTCAAGAAGCCAATCAAGGTCGAGACCACAAGGGTGGAAGTGTTGGTACCACCATAAATTCGGCCCTGCAGCAGAGAAGTGTGTGCAACCCTGCGCATATAAATCACCACCGGCGGGAAACGCAAGCGGGGGTCATTAGTGGCGGATGACGCAAACTCCCAGCCACCCACACGCCGAATTTTTATAAAGGACAAAAGCAACAAGGTAGATTTTCTTGTAGATACCGGTGCAGACCTATGCGTTTATCCAAAGTCACTGATTCATACGGCTCGCCAAATGTCAGCCTATGGGTTAGTGGCCGCTAATGGTACACAGATCGCTACATATGGTACGATCCCACTCACGCTTAACCTAGGTTTACGCAGAGATTTCCCGTGGATGTTCGTGGTGGCAGATGTATCCAATCCAATCATTGGAATCGATTTTTTAGCACATTATAATTTAATGGTCGATGCGCGCAACCGACGACTTGTAGATTCAACCACCCAGTGTACTGTTAATGGACAGGTGGTTGGGTGCAAAACTGAATCAATCAAAACCATTAACGGTGAAACGCCGTACCACCATCTGTTAGCACAATATGTCGACATTACTCGCCTTGATGGGACTATGCAGAAAACGGTCAAACACAATACTCAACACCACATAATTGTTACACCTGGTCAACCAGTTGCGCAGAAGCCTAGGCGTCTAGCTCCGGACCGCCTGATTGCAGCGAAGAAAGAGTTCGAGTCGATGTTAAAATTAGGCATAGCTCAACCGTCGAAAAGTTCGTGGGCTTCGCCGCTACACATGGTTCCAAAATGTGAAGACGAGTGGAGGCCGTGCGGTGATTATCGTGGTTTGAATGAAAGAACAGTTCCCGACCAATACCCAGTGCGACATATTGAAGACTTCGCCCAGTGCTTAAGTGAAAAAAAAGTGTTTTCAAAACTAGATTTAGTGCGTGCGTTTAACCAAATCCCTATCGCCGAAGAGGACATTCCAAAGACAGCAATAACTACGCCCTTCGGTTTATTCGAGTTTAAGTTTATGACTTTTGGCTTGCGTAACGCAGCACAAACTTTTCAACGATTTATGGACGAAGTGTTATGTGAACTTGATTTTGTGTACTGCTACATAGACGATATTTTAATCGCGTCTAGTGACGAAACGGAACATTTAAAACACTTAGAGACTGTATTTGATAGGTTAAGGAAATACGGTGTAGTAATTAACCCCGCAAAGTGTGTATTCGGGCAATCTGAAGTTGATTTTCTGGGTTATCAAGTGTCATCAGCAGGTACACGTCCGCTCCCCGAAAAGGTTGAAGCAATACGTACCTACCCCTTGCCAACCACCGCGAAGCAGCTACGCCAATTCCTAGGTATGTTAAACTTTTACAGAAGGTGCATACCTAATGCAGCGAGTAGCCAAGCTAGTTTACATGAATTACTATGCGGCAACAAAAAAGGAAAAACACCTATTACTTGGAACGACCAAGCTAAGCGTGACTTTAAGACGTGCAAAGACAGCTTAGCTGAAGCAACGTTGTTAGTGCATCCGAAGCCCGATGCCGAACTTGCTATTTTCTGTGACGCTTCCAACATGTCCATAGGCGCGGCTTTACAACAGAAAATCGATAATGAATGGCAACCAATTGCTTTCTTTTCTAAGAAACTTACGTCCCCTGAACAGAAATATTCAGCCTATGACCGCGAATTACTCTCAATATACGCTGCAGTCAAACATTTCAGACATTATGTTGAGGCGCGAAGTTTTATAATTATTACAGACCACAAACCAATAACTTACGCTTTTAGGAAGAAAAATCAGCAATGTTCCCCTAGGCAATTTAGATATCTAGACTTTATTGGACAATTTACTACAGACATACGTCACATCAAAGGAGAGGACAACATTACGGCCGACTTACTATCTCGCATAGAATCAGTATGTACTGAGATAAACTGGAAAGCACTTGCATCTTCACAACACAATGACGCGGAGCTTAAAAGCTTAATTGACAATAGAAACTCGTCCCTTAAATTACGTCTTGTTCATTTGCAAGAATCAGACAAACCAATTTTTTGTGACTTCTCTACCCTAACAGCAAGGCCTTTTATTACGGAACCATTCAGAAAGTCCGTTTTCAATTTGCTTCATAATGCCTCCCATCCAAGTAGCAGGGCAACGACTAAGCTTATCACTAAACGATTTGTTTGGCCCTCGATAAATTCTGATTGTAAGTTATGGGCCAGAGCATGTGTTGATTGTCAACGATGACATTTACACTTCCGTCATCTCGATTTGAACATGTGCATATTGACATCGTAGTTATGCCCTATTCTGAGGGATACCGTTATTGTCTTACTTGTGTAGACCGATTTACTAGATGGCCGGAAGCTATTCCCATTGTCAATCAAGAAGCCGACACAGTAGCTCGTGCATTTTATTCCAATTGGATTGCTCGTTTTGGCATACCACTTAGAATCACAACAGATAGAGGAAGACAGTTTGAGTCAAACCTATTCAGAGATCTCAATACCCTGACCGGTACGGCTCATTTTCGAACGACGGCTTATCACCCTGCAGCTAACGGCATGGTCGAGCGTTTCCACCGTCAATTAAAGAGTGCACTAAAGTGTCACAATGCAGCAACCAGTAGTTGGACGCGAATTCTCCCTACCATTTTGCTAGGAATTAGGTCGTCTTGGAAGGAGGACTTGAAAAGCACATCCGCAGAGTTAGTTTACGGACAGAGCTTACGCCTCCCCGGAGAATTTCTAGGTGACAATCCGACTAACAAAACTACGCAGGCTGAATTTGCTAAAGAGCTTCGATCGCATTTTAATAAGCTCAAGCCTGTCGCTAGTACCCAACACGGAAAGAAAAGCACTTTCATTTTCAAGGACCTTATTACCTCTACTCACGTGTTGGTGCGGAACGATGCAGTCAAAGTTCCATTACAGCAACCTTATGACGGCCCTTATAGAGTAATTTCTAGGAAGGATAAAACATTCATATTAGATATACGTGGCCGCGAGGTTACGGTATCAATCGATAGACTAAAACCAGCTTATTTCTTAAGGGATGCTAACTGTCATCCAGACAGCGCTACTAATATTGTCGTAGATCTCGCTCCCGAAATCACTTCACGTTCTCAAACCCCATCTGAATCAGTTCCCCAATGTTCACCATCTGTAACTCTGGTTCCTGAACCGCAGGGGCCGCGAAAGTCTGGTAGACGTGTACGATTTCCTGATTACTACCAGGTCAATTTTTCGTGATCTCGATCACTGGCAGGGGAGTACTGTAGCGACTCCATTAATTGTTTATTAATAGAATACATATTACTTTAGGGAACTTGCATATAAATAATATTTTAAGTTAACTGTTAATTACCGTTTAAGGATTCTCACGGCCTGCGCTCAGATGTTATTGCATGTTATAATAGGTTATTGTAATGTGCAAGGGTCCTTTGGAACAATGACTTTATTATCTTAGTTTTAAGAATTTAGCTAAGGTTTCTGTGTGATGCCGACGGTTCTTTTGTTAATGTATAACTTTCTATATTTATTATGCAACCCATTATAGCTGTAAAAACCTTTGTATTTTGGTTCGTAACGTGCCGCTCGACAGTAATCCCGGTATTCAACAATTGGTAGAAGCATTCAGTCAGTCTTATTCGGTCTAGGGAAGCGGTCGGTCGGCACTCTTATTCTTTGTAATTTATCTTGAATAAACTAACTCCAACACGTTAACCAAGTATTCATTTTCGCGATTCACGTAACGCCGATATAGCTAAGTAACGATACGTTCCCGAAAAAATCAAGAACAACGTTGAAGATATTTTTTTTTGCCTTTGACACCCACTGCGCATGCGGCTTCCCTGGTAACTCATAAACGGCACAAATATATGGATATCTCTAACTATTCTCAATCTCATTTTTTTTCCTCTTTTAATTAGACTTTTTACAATATTTTTCAATCATCATTATAGCCCTTTGCTAAGAATAGTTACAGCACTGATTACAGTATTTGTGCCACATGTTAAATTTAGTGTTGTTTTTTTTTTTCCTTTGTATAGATTCTTTTACCGATTGTGAATGTGTGAACATTGTAGGCTTTCTAGATGATTGTTAACATTTGTTAACTTTTTATTTCGTACATTATTTTTTTGTTTGTTTTTTTTTTCAATTTCGAACGACTTATTGTCGGGCCTACGTTGTCCCCCCATATCCAAGTACTAATGCTGTAACATGGAAATATTGTAAACACAAAAAAAATTAAAAGAGTAACCATGGAGTTTCTTGCCGGTTCTTCTCCATAGGAAACGACTAACCTGAACCGTGCACCTTTTGTCGACGTTTTATAAGTGCCCATGTACGCCTATGTAAAATAAAAATATTTGATTTTGATTTTGACTTTGAGCCAAACTGTGCGGAAAGTGTCACTTTTTTTTACTAGTGCTTTTTACTTTCCTGTACTTTTTTAATTTATTAACTCCAACATCAGCCCGCCGCAAAAAGTTTTTATTGTTTGAGAAAAGTTTTAAAAATTAGTAAAGTACAGATTATCATTCATATAAAAAGTAAAACAAAACTAATACTTCATTTATGGCGTTTTTAATTACTCTAGATTTAGATTTTGATCAATAAATTAATTTTAAATACCTATTCACTAAATATGTTTGGCAGTATGAATATTTTGTTTGTGCGTTTTTGCGTTACGACGTGACAGATATTTGCACATGCGCAGTAGATATGCCCGAGGAACTATGAACTATTAGTTAATCTGTGGATATGCTTATTTCTTGCTTGGTTCAGATATATTTTTTATTTCCTCGCACAATGCATAGTAAAATGTTGTATGATACACGTGCGTAAGATGATTTCCGACTCATGTCGATTTATCCACTCATCGGGAATCACCTACTTTCCGCACTTGTAGCATAAATAACTTTTTTATTATTATGCTACAAAAATGGGTGAACCTAAAAAGTGCCTTTTTAGAACTTTCGATTGCCATTTGAACCAAATCGGAAATGCGTATTTGTAACCAAAATATCTACCTACTACATTTACTAACAGACAATGAGACAACGCACAACGTAAACCGATGAGTCCTTCACGAGAGCTTCATATATGATGAAGGATTTTTGAAACTGAAAATGAATGCTCTAAATTGGGATGTTGGGGTATATTTTGTACAGAAATTCGTAATTTTTCAAGCCGTACTGCATTACAGATAGGTTGTCGTAATAGTAGACTTATCAGAATCCCCAAAGTCTTACTGAGGGACATCGTGTTACCCGCAGCTGGTTTGCAAAGGTCCATACAAAAATACTGGAATTCAAGAGTATCCCGACAGACTGGAACCTCAATATAGCCAAGGAGGCTAGGTTAAGTTAGTGCATTCGGTTAGACTTCAACCACAAAATAGTTAAGATGGCTGGGCAGTTAATGAATCGAGATAATTATGACGAAATACTTAGAGACATGATTCGCAAGAGTTTTTTGTCCAAACTATGATTAAGGTAGACCTTATCATGGTGTGTCACGAGACTTACTCATCCAATTTCAATTTGCCAGTCATGTTAACAAAATCCAGTCATCACTAATAGTTCATTATCACAAACTACTTGTACCATTGATGTTTTATTAATAATTTACCTTCTCATCGCCACAAAACAAATTTTGGAGAGTGTATATGCGTAAGCAAATTTTAATCAGTCTATCATTTGCCCACAGGATGGGACACAGAAATTGTCTCTCTGAGAGGAAGTTAATCATAATGATTTATCTAAATGATCCACCATGCGGACCTGGTGCTAGCTGGTGGATGCTACATGACATCAAATGTTTCGTTCTAGAATATGGCAGTTTTCTCAAAAAGCACTGCTCTCAAAATAGTAATTTCCCTTCAGCATTTTCAGAGCAGTGTTGACGTAATTAACTTTTCAAAGTAAATAGCATGCCTGGGTTCAAATCCATGATCTATGACACGTTAGTCGAGGTAGTTATCGTTTTTGTACTAAAATTAAATATCCTCTTTTTCAAGACGTCGTCTTAACTTTATACCGGGTCCCGTGATTTAATTATAGAACTCTGAAGGTTAACTAGTTACTCAAAAGAAACTTTGTCTATTATTTGGTGGACAGTGAGTCAATTGCTTACCATTGAGTGTTCTTGATATTTCTTATTACTTCGTCACGTTTGAGTTCCGTGAAGGCCTAGGTAGAGCTTACCTATTAATCAAGCTAAGTACCTTTAAAACTTAAACCGTTGATGACAGCAAAATCGCAAGAATTTGGCTTTCAAATCTATTTTTTAGGGCAGTTCTCATCATCTTAATCATCAGCCTAAAGCAGTTCACTGCTGGATAAAGAGCTCTCAACCTGCTGCGAACAGCCGCCTTGTGCAGATCGCATCTACCTCAGCCTGGGGGCGCCGGGCGTCTCAGTATACGTTTGCAGACCTACCTCAAAGAACATCGTATCTATGGCTAATATGGCCGGCCCAATTCAGCTTGCTTTTTCGATTCTATATTATTGTGTAACTAGTGGACTCCTCATGGTTTCGCCCGCGTAGTTCCCGTTCCTGTGGGAATACAGGGATAAAAAGTAGCCTATATACCCCGGGGATAGTGTAGCTTCCCAACGGTGGAAGAATTTTTGAAATCGGTCCAGTAGTTTTTAAGTTTATTCGTTACATACAAAAATACATATCTATCCTCTTAATGATATTAGTATAGATATAGAAGAACATCTGAATTCATCTGCGTATGTATTGGTGTGTCCAGATGGCGAAATAATAGGTGGTACTAATTTTGAGTTTCACCAACTGGACACACGTGTGTGTCTCTCGTGTCGTGTTGGTGAAGAACCCAATTTATGAATCGTTAATAATAAAAAACAATGTAAAACCACACTGGGAGTGTTAATAATGAAGTTACTCCTATTATTGAATCTGTTTTCGCGTTCTATTAAACCCGGCTTTCATTATATTGATGCCATAAATTATAATAATTTCATAAAATTCTTGTGCGATCGATTTTGGTTTTGCTCATAACACTCGCAGTTGAAATAATGGTTTAAAATAGTAACTATTGATTTATCAGCGTTTTCGTTACTATGGTTACACCAAATAATTTCACCCCAAAGACAGCTACTTCTAAACATATGCCATTCCCAAGTGTCGCCACATCGAACAGTCAAGTCATCGGTCCACCTAGTGGAAGGCCTCCCATCGGATTTTTTCCTTCATCACAGGACACAGGCCTCCTCTCTGTGAGAGGGATTAGGCCGTAATCCACCACTCGGGCCCAGTGCGGGTTAGTGAATGTGACATTTCTTCGATTGTTTGGTTATAGGACACGCCGGTGTTTTCGATTTTTTCCTTCACCGTTTTGAGAGCAGCGGTGATGAAATACTTTACACAAAGTAACTCGCCTGCCTGGGTTCTAACCCACGACCTACAACTTGTAAGTCGCGGCCGTTACCACTGGGCTACCACTGCTCCTCAGTACTGATATCTTTACCGTGTCA
This sequence comes from Orthosia incerta, assembly GCA_948252205.1. Taxonomy (NCBI): domain Eukaryota; kingdom Metazoa; phylum Arthropoda; class Insecta; order Lepidoptera; family Noctuidae; genus Orthosia; species Orthosia incerta. Next base: position 24,525,060 of record OX411752.1, read on the forward strand.
GTACCGACCAATTATTGTGATTATGTCGCGTGAAAAATCACATAGTAGGTAGCATTAAAACATGAAAAATCAGCAGCCCTATATTACGTTAGTAAAGATAGAAATAAAACATTTTATCAAGATAACATATTCAGAATCAAATAAAACTGACCACAAATATTCATCAGACCGTTAAACCCGTTTATGGTACCTAACTTTAAACAAAGAATGCATTCATTAATACATTAAAATGGCTGAATATTCTAGACAGGTTTTACTGACTGGTAATAAGAAAAAAAAACAAAATATAAAAAAACCCGACTGCATAAAAAGCAAACTAAAAAGGCGTAAACAAGAAGAAAATCTTGATGGGCAGTCGGAGGATACATCTGGTTTTGGTCAGACAGCTCGCGAATACGTATCCTCCGACTGCACAGCATGGTTTTCTTCTTGCAGCCGGGTTTTTTGTTTTTTTGCTTTTTATTTATAACTTTTTAGTTTTTTCTTTTATATTTAACCGCCCTAATTACTGATGGTGCGAAGCAATTTAAATTGCGTCGATAAGCGACATCGCACACATATATTCTAAAAAAAACAAAAATCAATAAGCGAACTAAAAAGCTGTAAACAAGGAAAATCATGCTGTGCAGTCGGAGGATACATATTAGCAAGCTGGCTGACTCCCTGATCCTTCGACTGCACAGCATGGTTTTTCTTGTGTACAGCTTTTTAGTTTGCTTCTTAAACAGTCTGGTTTTTGATTTTTAAATTATCTTTTTTTATTTACAACTTTTTGTTTATCATTTTTTTTCGAATTTCTTTTAACATATAAGTGGTATATATTTTTGTAAACACCTCTTAAAACCCTTCATTTAGATACCCCAGTCGATGGGTTTGGAAGAAAAAAAAGATTTTGACCCGTACAATATGGCGCCCAAAATTCGCCATGTTTATTTTTTAACTTCACCTATCTAAGAACACTTCGGCGGTCAAGACGTATCTAACGATGTCTTAATTACAAAAATCCGCCTGGCGGTTTGAAAGATATGAGATAAATACATACAAGGTACGCGTGAAAAACATAACCCTTTCCTTGCAGTCGGGTAAAAAATAAGTGAAAATCGGTCGAATGGCATCACATTGCGTCCATGTGACCGAACTCACAATTTCGTTTCGTCAATCAGTTTTCGGTGTCAAATAAATCGAATAGCGTTGAGCCATCCAGAATCAAATCAAATCAAAGGTACACAATTGCGGGTGGCACATAATTGCGAGTTCATTGACCATAATGGGCGAAAAACAAATGATGCATGGAAATAAGGAAAATGCGGTTTGAAGGAAAGATTATTTTTTATTATCATGCTACTAAAATGGGTGAACCTAAAAAGTGCCTTTTTAGAACTTTCGATTGCCATTTGAACCAAATCGTGAACCATTCGAACCATTCACTGACAGACAATGAGACAACGCACAATCTAAACCGATCACGAGAGCTTCATATATGATGAAGGATTTTTGAATAGAAAATGAATGCCCTAAAGTGGGATGTTGGGGGTATATTTTCTATAGAAATTCGTATGTTTTCAAGTTTTTACTGCATTACGGATAGGTTGTAGTAATAGTAGACTTATCAGAATCCTGAAAGTCTTACTGAGGGACATCGTGTTACCTGCAGCTGGTTTGCAAAGGTCCATGCAAAAATACTGGAATTCAAGAGTATCCCGTCAGATTGAACCCCAAGATAGCCAAGGAGGCTAGGTTAAGTTAGTGCATTCGATTAAACTTCAACCACAAAATAGTTAAGATGGCTAGGCAGTTAATGAATCGAGATACTTATGACGAAATAGTTAGAGACATGATTCGCAAGAGTTTTTTGTCCAAACTATGATTAAGGTAGACCTTATCATGTGTGTCACGAGACTTACTCATCCAATTTCAATTTGCCAGTCATGTTAACAAAATCCAGTCATCACTAATAGTTCATTATCACAAACTACTTGTACCATTGATGTTGTATTAATAATTTACCTTCTCATCGCCACAAAACAAAATTTTGGAGAGTGTATATGCGTAAGCAAATTTTAATCAGTCTATCATTTGCCCACAGGATGGGACACAGAAATTGTCTCTCTGAGAGGAAGTTAATCATAATGATTTATCTAAATGATCCACCATGCGGACCTGGTGCTAGCTGGTGGATGCTACATAACATCAAATGTTTCGTTCTAGAATATGGCAGTTTTCTCAAAAAGCACTACTCTCAAAACAGTAATTTCCCTTCAGCATTTTCAGAGCAGTGTTGACGTAATTAACTTTTCAAAGTAAATAGCATGTCTGGGTTCAAATCCATGATCTATGACACGTTAGTCGAGGTAGTTATCGTTGTTGTACTAAAATTAAATATCCTCTTTTTCAAGCCGTGGTCCTAACTTTATACCGTGTCCCGTGATTTAATTATAGAACTCTGAAGGTTAACTAGTTACTCATAAGAAACTTTGTCTATTATTTGGTGGACAATGAGTCAATTGCTTACCATTGAGTGTTCTTGACATTTCTTATTACTTCGTTACGTTTGAGTTCCGCGAAGGGCTAGGTAGAGGTTACCTATTAATCAAGCCAAGTACCTTAAAAACTTAATCTTTTTTTTATGGCAGTTCTCATCATCATAATCATTAGCCTAAAGCAGTTCACTGCTGGATAAAGAGCTCTCAACCTGCTGCGAACAGCCGCCTTGCGCAGATTGCATCTACCTCAGCCTGGGGGCGCCGGGAGCGTCTCAGTATACGTTTGCAGACACGTCTATCTCAACTGTCATCGTATCTATGGCTAATATGGCCCATTGCCACTTCAACTTGCTTATTCGATCCTATCTTATTGTGTAAAGAACATCTAAATTCATCTGCGTAGGTATCGGTGTGTCTAGATGACGAAAACGAAGGGATTGTTAATAATGACAAAGATACTCCTATTATTCAATCTGGTATCGCGTTCTATTCAAAATGGCTGTCATTATATTGATGCCGCAAATTATATTAATATCATTAAATTATTGTGCGATCAATTTTGGTTTTGCTCATAACACTCGACGGTGGGGCCGCCACCGTCTGATGGCGGACGCGGTGCGGCCAAAAAGTAGTAGGTGGCGGAGCCAATGATCTGCTCCGTCACAGGGAGACCAATACGCGGGGTCGTCTGACGCTCATATGCAGGTTTGGTACCTGGGGTGGTAACGGCGTACAATGTGTTCTGGTGCGCTGGTAATAAAGGGGTTAGCCCCAGAGAAGGGTCCGATGACGGACAGCCGCGGTGGGATCACGAACGTGTCCGTGTTCCCGCGATAAGCGCACAGGAGGACACCTTTAAGTTTTAGCAGTTTGTAGTCCCACATAACTGTGCTATCTCTCCATGGTAGCGCAGTATGCATGGTTGCCTACATTACACATTTTATTACATCATAGCGCATCGGTACGCGATTTAGCTAGGCAATCTATTTACGATGTATCAATGTATAATTTAATATTATCTAACATCATCATTAAATAAAATATGAGAGTATATATTTTTTGCACTGGATCTTAGACCACAACGAAAACTTCGAAACAGCGTTTAGAAAAAATACATAAAAAAAAACGAAATTGGGATTGGAAACCGCTATCGAAACGTCAGGTAAATCACTAACATTTCGCCACTGCGACAATCGACATCACTTTGTGTAGGACTTCTATAGTGTGTGAACAATGTCTTATAGATGTCATAATCGGCGCGAGCAAACGTGAAGGTCCAAAATGTATAAATCAAAAACTCAGAAATCGATACGAAATTACGACCTAACTGTCTGCGGATCCATTGCTTATAACGAGCGAAGTAACCCTACCTAATTTGCAGACCCCATGGGGCATAAGAGCTATAGGCTGACAAAGTATGCATGAAAAATCATTATCTACTACTACTTCTTAACTCTAGTACCATTGACTCAGAAATCTATATTTCTGTGGTATCACAATTGACCCAGAAATATAGATTTCACGTCACCTTATTTCTCGTCTCCTCCTTTCTCTCCCGGCAGGGTTCGCTTCAGTTTAGCCGTAGCTTAAATCAGTTGAATAGAATGTCTTCTCAGATATCTAACAACTTTTGGTAATAAAATCTATAAAACCACCAAAACGCGTTCAGCATCATTTATGTAAATGCCTGAGTTGAAGGTCCACTAGAGCTTAATTAAGGCAGGAATTTCTGGTTATATCGATAATTTAAACGATGCGTCATATTTATAATTTAAACAATTTTAATTCGCTACATTATATAATTCATTCATTCAATGCCACACTTATTCCCTCCGATTTTGTATTTATTCTTTGTCAAATAATCACTGAAATCCCTCCGGTACCTTCAATTATATTCTGACCAATCTGGTTCTAGACTCTGTCAGAAGTCACATGTTCTACTATCAAATTAGAGGAAACGTACGAAACCACTGCTTAAACTTATCGGAAGAATACATACCAACAGTTGAAGGGAAAAAAATAAAATGTCTTTCGTAGGTACCATTTTATTGCGTTATGGACACCGACTTCCAAAAATAAAGTTATTTTTCACTTTGTAGTTTTCTTATTTGGATGTCGGTAGTATTTTTTTGTAAAAAAGTTTTTTTATTTTTCACTTTTTAGTTGTACCTACCTATAACGCCAGAATAGATTACCCGAATATCATGTTACTTGAACAAAACCGATCAAATGAGAGATCTTCTTACCTCTTAAGAGCGTACTGGCGTGATGTTATGTTATGAAATGGTCTAAACAATAAACAGACATGCGATTGCAGCAGTCCCGAGAGATTTGGCGTTATTTATTGAAGAGTTCTGTAGTATATCTTCGAAGTTCTTCATCAGATCTTCACCAAATTAAAATGGGACCAATTTCGGAACATACTCTTTCAAACAGAAAAAGAATTTTCCATTTCGGTCTTCAATTGACGGAGATATCGGTGAACATACATAAAAAAAAACATACAAGAAGTCGAACATAGAACCTCCTCCTTTTTCGAAAGTCGGTTAAAAATAAATCAATCACACGATTTACCATTCGAAACAAAATTTTCACAGATTAGTGCTACTATGCGCACCTGCATCTAAGTACAGATATGTTAATTGAAACGAGTATTTCTTTCGAAACGCGCGGTCAATGCCAAAACAATTGTCATCAGAATCTTGACCTCCGACTTTCTTGTATTGTAGTTTAATTCTTTCAGTAACAATGAAACTGAAATTTAGCCTTATTCCTTGGGTTGGTAATACATCTCGTGGATCCATGCTAAGAATATGACTGACATGTCTACACAGAAAATTCTCATAGCCCTATTCCATATTTCATATAGCCTTATTCCACATTTCATATCCATATTCCATTCCGCAAAACAAACCTAGGCCTTAACGCTCCACTTCTCCGCACAGTGAAAGTTGGGAAACGGCGCGGGCAGCTGCTGAGACAAGCTTACGTAAAATAATCCACTGGCTGGAAGCGAACTAACTAACCCTTAACATCTCGAAAACCTCATTTTTGCAATTTACTTTCGCCAAAACCAAACCTACAGTAATAAGTCTCGAAACGCACTCCTGTGACGTCGCCAGCAGCAGTATTCCATGCTCATGTCTTCCAATCATACAACAAAAAACAATGAAGTACCTAGGAGTGATTCTGGACGAGGGACTTACCTGGCGTCCCCACATTGAAAAGATATCTGCCCGTGTTAGGAAACTTATATGGGCGTTTAAGAAACTACGACAAGTGGCCGAGTTTAAGCTTCTCCGTGCGATTTATCTGGCTTTAGTACAGTCCATTGTGGGTTACTGTATTACTGCTTGGGGAGGTGCTTGTAAAACCTACATGATACGCCTCGAGAGAGCCCAACGATCTCTGTTAAAAGTCATGACCTTCAAGCCGTACCGGTTCCCCACAAAAACCCTTTATGTAAGTTGCCAAGTTCTTACAGTGAGACAACTATACTTGCTTAATCTCACATTGAAACAGCATGAGAAGACACCGGTAAATCCCGCAAATAAACATAAGAGAACGATCAGTGATGTATGTAGCCCAGTCAAATGTAAGACCGCATCCGCTCGACGGCAACATCTATATCTATCTACTTATTTATACAACAAATTAAACAACATCCTCAACTTCAACCCACTAACAAAAAAGAAAACTAAGATAAAACTAAATTCATGGCTTTAAACACTTGATTACCAACAGACGGAAAACTTAATCAAAGAACTATACTCGAGATGATTAATAGTTAGGTAGGCAATCAAGTCTCATAATATAACCATAGTCCAGCCACCAACCATGATCACTCACACTACACACCACACACACCCGCACATAGACACAACACACTCACACTTTCACACCTACGCATAAACATACGCGCACACACCACGCAAGAGCACGTATGTATTATTTTTAATGGTTATTATTCTTTTTTCTATTTCTGATGCATAAAATGTAGTGAACACAGGTACCATAACGGGTGAGGACACTGACTCCTGTAACACAGGTATCACCTAGCATAGGAGTCAGGGTTTCAAATGGAAATGCTTTTTCTTTGTGTCAATAGCTTTTTCTTTGTGTCAATAAAAATATTTTATTTTTATTTTTATATATGTGTGGAAGCTACAATAGTTTATGTACAACACCAGATACTGACTTACACGGTGTTTAACTCAATAAGTTTAGAAGAGCAGTCTCGGAGGTACGGGATAACGAAAGTGGGTAAATCCTTTACCTTAGGCTAATTACGAACATATACTTATATAATCCTTCCTTTTTTTCATTTTGTATGTTTTTATTTTACTATGTTTTTGAGTTTAGATTAATATTTATATTTTGTTTTTTTTTTATAATTTAGTGTTTCTGACCATAATATGGTCAGAAACACTAAATTATAAAAAAAAAACAAAATTATGGCATAAGCTGCGTATACCTGTAATAGGCATACATACCAGCACCTTTATTTTTTAATTGTTTACTACAAACTGTTTCGTATGTCAAATTCAAATTCAATTTAAATTTATTGCAACCATAATCTACATACAGGTGGTAAATATAAGTCACAGAAACAATTATGGACAGATACAGTTAGTGTCTAGGAGAGAGGAATAACGCTTAATTTTTAGATCTATTATTGACATTGTCGCACCTAGTTTAGCTATTATCTTTAACAATTGTATCGACTGTTGGGAGTTTCCTGACCTGATGAAAAATAGTAAAATAATGTCTTTGTTTAAATCAGGTAGTACATCAGACCCTACAAATTATAGACCTATTTCAGTACTACCTACGTTTAGTATACTTGAGTAATAGGATTCAGAGCATTGACGTTAATGGAAAAAGATCTCCCGGATCTATAGTAACAATGGGAGTCCTGTAGGGCTCAATTCTTGGTCCTTTCTTGTTTCTTATTTATATTAATGACTTGCCTTACCTCATAAAGGATAACCATGATATAGTTTTGTTTGCGGATGATACTTCACTTTTGTTTAAACTTAAACGTCAGCAGCTGGTTACTGACGATATAAATAGCGCGATCTCAAAAGTAATCCACTGTTTCAATGTTAACAATTTACCTACTTCTTAATGAAAAAAAAACCAAATGCATTAAGTTTACCCTACCTAACGTCAGGCTAAAACGAAAAGCGAAAGGCGTCAGGTGAAAACTGATGTGTTGATAAAGGGCGAAGAATTGAATCTTGAAAATAGCACAGTATTCTTAGGCTTAACCTTGGATGCTAAGCTTCAGTGGGGCCCACGTATAGATAAATTGTCAAAAAAGCTAAGCTCCGCAGCATATGCTGTTAGAAAAATTCGTAATTTAACTGATATAGAGACAGCCCGTTTAGTATACTTTAGCTATTTTCATACTGTTATGTCGTACGGTATTCTGTTGTGGGGAAACGCCGCCGACATCCAGACTATCTTTGTTTTGCAGAAAAGAGCTGTTCGTTCAATTTATAAATTAAGCCCGAGACACTCTCTCAGAGAGAAATTTAAGGAGATTAATGTAATGACTGTGCCTTTTCAGTATATTTATGAAAATCTTTTGTATGCCCATTAAAATATAAAATTGTTTAAAAAATACAGTGATATCCATAACATAAATACTAGGAACAAACACAAATTTGTAGTACCTACAACAAGGCTCAAGAAAATAGGTGGCTTGTTTAGATGTCAATGTGTGCGCTTTTTTAATAAGCTTCCAAGCCACGTACAAGTTCTAAGTCGTATTAAATTCAAATCATTCATTAAACGCAAGTTGTGCCAGAAAGCATTTTATACCATTAAAGATTACGTTGAGGACAAAAAGGCTTGGGATTGAGTTGCTCCAATTAAAAATTAATTTTGATTATTTATATTTTCCACCGAGATTTTTTTTTTTTGGTTTTCTTGCAATGACAAGAATATTTACTTTTTAAAGTATTATATTATTTTATTTTAATTATTGTGAATGTGAAGACTATGTGGACCATTCTTTATTTTATTTGTTTTTATTTTTAATTTATCTTAGTTTTTAATCGTGGTCTGGCAGTTTGAGTAGTTTATGCGGCCTACCCGCATGTCCTTTCTTTGTTATTGTTCGCCGAATCGTTGAGCTCCTTAAATTCTGTGTTGAGCTGCTCGGTTATTGATAAATGCGTGCACTGACTGGACAGGTCCACTCAATCTGGCTGGTTCTTTACTCAAAAGACCATTTCAGACATCAATCTACATGGTCTTCACATGATCTAACCAAGATTTTTTTCTGGATTTTAAAAGAAACTGTGACCTCTGAGTTTGTTTCGGCCTTTCTTCTCAGGGTAGTCAGATAGGAAACACCGACCTCATCTAGTTTTAAAAATATGATCGACATGTAAAAGTGTTTGTACAAACCAACTTACAGAAATAAAATCATTTATCATTTCAATATTTTCTTTTTTTATGTAATGCTGTTGGTGTACCTAAATAAATAGGACTTTTCTCAACTATCGTAGTTGTAGCCGGCACCCAGTCTAACCGTATGCAGCTGAGTCAGTGTTTTCCCCGACGAAAAAGAGGGGTGTTAAAAGATTGACGTGTATCTGTGTGTTAGGTTAGGTTAGAATCGTTGGCATCATAGCTCCTAAACGGATGTACCAATATTAAATACGTTTTTTTTGGAAGGTGACTTTGCTCAGAGTGTTCTTACTTATGTCTGAATAAAACAAGTTCTCTTTGAATCTGGGTTTTTAGCAAGATTTCGTGTCATAATTACGTGTTTCGATAGATTGCTGATTGAAGCTTGTCTACTATTAGGTATTTTATATGTAGTATAAAAAGCAGGCAAATAATTTAATTAATCACTTTTAAAATTAAATGCAAATAAGAAAACTACAAAGTGATAAATAACTTTATTTTTGGAAGTCGGTGTCTTTCGTAGGTACCATTTTTTTGCATTATGGACACCGAATTCCAAAAATAAAGTTATTTTTCACTTTGTAGGTTTCTTATTTGGAAGTCGGTAGTACTTTTTTGTATTTTTTTTTTATTTTTCACTTTTTAGTTGTACCTACCTAATAGGCAAGTTGTTTAGTAAGTTTCCTATAACGCCAGAATAGATTACCCGAATATCATAAAAACTTGAACAAAACCGGTCAAATGAGATCATAACGCAAAAAAATGGTACCTACGAAAGACACCGACTTCCAAAAATAAAGTTTTTTTCACTTTGTAGTTTTCTGGAAGTCGGTAGTATTTTTTTGTGTAAAAGTTTTTTTAGTATCCGATTTTATAGGGTTAGTGGTTTAGGGTTATATTATAGGGTATACCCTTTGGTAAGATGCCATCCTTTCACAAATAAAAACGTATCACACAATTCTGTTAACACCGGGTGTCTTTTTCCTCCGAACGTCTCTATCAGCATCTGTATCGGGCGGCTACAAGACTATTCGACATTCATCCTCTACTGTTAAAAAGTAAACAAAACACAACAAATAAAATAAGTAGGCCCGTTTTCGATCAATAACCACATAAACATTTCTAAGCGAAATTAATTAGTTGAGGCCATTACAGGGGCTATAATAATATTGATAGAATATAAACATATATTTTTATGTGTACGATACTATCTGGACCCTTTATTATTTGTCCACACAATAGACAAAAATATTAGGGTCGCGTATTTTAGTGATGTGAAACAGACCGATCACAAAAAATCGGATACGGTGTAAAATTATTTCTATCATTGATCGATTTTAATTTTGAGGAGCTCGTGGCTAAATAATAACAGCCGCACGGGTCGATCTTGATGATCGACCCGTGCGGCTGACGTTAAGCAACGCTTGACGAGGTCGGTCCGTGGATGGGTGACCATTTCAACATACCGAGTTTTCTCCGTGCCTCGGAAAGCACGTTAAGCCGTTGGTCCCGGCTGTCATTTGAAGATCTTTGACAGTCGTTACGGATAGTCAGAAGCTTGGGATCTGACACCAGTCTTGCCAAGAGGTATCGTGTTACCCAGTTACTGGGTTGTGGAGGTCAGATAGGCAGTCGCTCCATGTAAAACACTGGTACTCAGCTGAATCCAGTTAGACTGGAAGCTGACCCCAATATAGTTGGGAAAATACTAGGCAGATTGATTGATCGATTTTAATTTTGAGGCTAAGAAATTACAGCTGCATGGGAGAGCAGTGGTGGCCCAATGGTAACGGCCCCGACTTACGTGTCGTAGGTCGTGGTTCGAACCCAGGCAGGTGATTTAATTTGTGTAAATTATTTCATCCCTAGCTCTAAAAACGGTGTAGGAAAACATCGTGAGGAAACCGGCATGTTCTAGAACCAAAAATTCGAAGACACATGTGACATCCACCAACACGCACTGGGCCCAGCAGTGGGCACATTGGTTAAGTTACACTTGTCATTTCAGATCACACAGGAATGCGTGTTAATCCGCCCCGACAGTCATTTGTAGATCTTTGGTTAATTAATCTATAATATCTATCTAATCTTTGATGAGTGGATTAGAGCAGTGGTGAGCAGTGGTAACGGCCGCGACTTATAAGTTGCACGTCGTGAGTTCGAAGGCGCTTTGTGTAAATTATTTCATCACCACTGCTCTCAAAACGGTGAAGGGAAACATCATGAGGAAATCCGCAGCACGTCTTAGAATAAAAAATCGAAGACATGACATCCACCAACTCGCTCTGGGCCCGCGTGGTGGACGGCTCAGAAAATCTGACAACAGTCTTATACCACGGTTATCGTTTTACCCAGAGGCAGTAGTGGCTCCATCTAAAATACTGTATTATCTTGCATCCAGTTAGACTGGAAGTCGACCTCAAAATATTTGGGAAAAGTCTAATAAAATGGACAAGTCCAGTAAAAGTCAGATAGATTGATGAATTTTAATTTAATATTCTGACTTGATTCGAAATTTCCAAATTCAAATAAGACAGCTTAAAACATTTAATAAGGTACGGTAAGGTAAATAATTATCTCAGTCAATCTACATCACTAGACTTCATTGTCTGCATTTATGGCCGTTGTGGCATATTACGCCGTTTTGGTATATTACGTACAACATTGTGGTCATTATTCAATAAATATTTATATTGAATATTTATATATATTTATATTTATATTGACCTTATTGGGTTGCTGTCAAACTGTTGACAGAAGCACATACGCTCCTCAATTAATTTCGTGATTTGTGATAAAAACGTTATAAAAGCATAGTTGAAGTGTCTCAGAAACAGTGTTATTGTTATCTAGTGTTTTTCTGTCCTAAAATCTATAAAAAAAAACTTGTCTAAATCATAGAAAATTTAATCAGTGAAAAAAAATCTACCCACGTTAGGATTAATATTTTTCTGCCACTTGTCAAAATTTCTAATATGACATCTAAGTCACTGATAATTGGGTTGCCATCTTCAAACCAGTGCTACCACTTAAAAATCTAAATTACTCCGGAAATTACGGATTACGTTACCGAAAACCGCTCAGGAGTAGGTGACCAGGCTCCTGTGTTGGTCAATACTACTGGCAACAATAGTAATAATAAAAAACTCGTGCAACAAGCTTTCCATCCAAGTTTGTTTATATCGCGACAAAGGTCCTCATCAGTAGGAAGTACCTCAGTTCAGACAGCTCCGCCTAGAAATGAGCCTGATAACACCAACTTAGGTAATCCACATTGTGAACCTAATGTTCCCTGCCCCCCAACATGGCAAAGGGTGCCCGTAAATAGCAACCCTAAAAAACGCAAGATATCATCCAGCCCACCCTCGGATGCTGTCAAAACATCCAACAGGTTCAGCGAATTACCAATCGACCTAACTGAAAATGAACCTGATCAAGGAGTGAAGAAACCCAGCAAACCTCCACCTATCATCCTATACGGAATAGAAGACCTGAATAAACTAACAGAACTGTTAGAATCAGTTGCTGAAAGGGATCAATTCACTTATAAATGTGTCAACAGAAATCAACTTCGAGTAAGTAGCCTAGATGTTGTGGTCTACAAGAAGCTGATATCCCTTGTTCGAGAAAATGGACTCATAGGCCACACTTTCAACACAAAGGACATGAGACCGTTCAGAGTGGTGATACGAAACCTCCATCCGTCCACGCCCACAAGCATAATCAAGGAAGAAATAGAGGCAACGGGGAACACAGTTGTTGGGGAAATAATCAACGCCAAATTCGGTCCTGAGAAAAAATCTACCTCAACATTCTTTGTTAACCTAGCTGCAGGGCCAAATAACAAAGCGGTAAAAGATCTCAGGTACATCTATCACCAGTCTATTGTCATTGAGGATCCAAAAAAAAAGAAGTCAATTGTTCAATGCCAACGATGCCAACAGTACGGACATTTCAAGAATTATTGCATGCGTCCATATCGTTGTGTAAAATGTGCATTATCTCATAAGACCTCGGAGTGCCAGAAGCGTGATCGTCTTACCCCTGCAATGTGTGCTCTTTGCAATGGGTCTCACCCAGCAAACTACAAAGGATGCGAAGTTTATAAAGAAATACTGGCACGTAGAACCAAAATGCCCTCACACAAAGTAGACATGACCGGGCAAGTTCTTAACAGTGGTTGTGGTGGAACTTCAACCAATATGCTTGGCAACACTACCAAGGAGAGAAACCAAAGTGTTAAAACTACCTTCGCTAAAGTTCTGCAGCAGAACAAAGATCATACAGTTGAGACAAAGACCGGATCTAACCCAACCCTAGAACAGCTACTCCTTAAACAATCTGAAAAGTTTGAGTGCATCTTCCAACAAATGAGTACTCTTATAAGTCTCATCACCAAGCTCGTTGATCGTCTTACAAAATGAATGCACTAAGAATAGCTACCTGGAACCTTAATGGACTAGCCCCTAACAAACAAGAGGTTGAGCTTCTAATCTCTGAACACAAGATTGATATCCTTCTCGTAGCTGAAGCACATGGTACCTGCAACACAAGTATCATATTCAAAGAACACCAATGCTATATGACAAATCACCCCGATGGCACTGGGCATGGTGGAACAGCGGTCATCATCAACAAGAAGGTGAAACATCACTTAATGCCAGATTACAGAACTGAACACCTTCAGGCAACAACTATTGCCGTGGAGGACAGCACGGGCGATATTAACGTGTCGGCATTATACTGCCCCCCTAAACATAAAATAGACGAAAACATGTTCACACGATACTTCCACCAGCTCGGAAATCGTTTCATTGTGGGTGGTGACTGGAACGCTAAACATATTAGCTGGGGCTCTAGACTCACTACAACGCGAGGAAGACAACTTAAAACTAGCATAGATAAAAACCACTTATTGGTATCCTCCACCTGTGAACCGACTTACTGGCCAACAGACTTTAACAAAATCCCGGACCTCCTTGACTTTTTTGTACTGAAAGGATTACCAAGGCACTACCTCAAGCCTGAATCCTGCTACGACAGCTCCTCGGACCACACCCCAGTTATATTAACAATAAGCACTATGTTGATAGAATCCGAGACCGTAAATATGCTTACGTCCAAACACACCGACTGGGAATCCCTCAGGAATTACATTGACAACAATATACAACTGAATATACCATTGAAAACTCCAGATGACGTAGAAGAGGCAACAAAATATATAACAACACTTATCCAGGAAGCTTGTTGGATTAATACCCCAGAGAAACCAATAATAGATCGGCATTGTAACTATCCACTAGACATTAAAAATGCTCTACTCGACAAACGCCGACTTCGAAGAATTTGGCATCAAAGTAGGCTACCAGCGGATAAAGCTGTATTTAATAAAGCCGCCGGAAACCTGAAAGAACTCCTACACAATTGGAATAATAAGACATTGGAAGACCAACTGGAGTCTTTAACAGCCACTGCATCAACGAACTATTCATTGTGGAAATTCACTAAAAACTATAACAGGCCTCATAATGCTAGGCCTCCTCTTAAAACCGCATCAGGATGGGCGCGAACATCCCAGGAAAAGGTAGACGCCTTTGCACGGCACCTCGAAAAAGTCTTCACATCAAACCCAGCCATAGACATGGCAAATGAGGAACTAGTTGATAGCGTCCTACAACAAGAATTTCAAATGTCGCCACCCCTGCGCCCTACTACAGTACGCGAAGTTTGGCGGGTTATCTCAAAGCTTCATGATAAGAAAGCTCCCGGGTACGATCTCCTCACCAAAGAAATACTGAAACAACTACCCAAAAAAGCCATTGTATTTCTTACGTCACTCTTTAATGCCATTTTAAGAATCCAATACTTTCCGCTGGCATGGAAGGTATCTCAAATCATAATGATACACAAGACGGGTAAACCTCCTAACGAAGTATCTTCATACAGACCCATAAGCCTTTTGCCAATCCTCTCCAAAATCTTTGAGAAGCTACTGATGTACAGGATATTACCGATTCTTAATAATGAGAAAATTATTCCCGACCACCAATTTGGCTTCAGACAGGAGCATTCTACTACTGAACAAGTCCATCGGGTCTACGACAAGATAAGGAAAAGCCTAGAAGAAAAGCTATACTGCTCCTCAGTGTTTCTGGGCATCCAACAGGCCTTCGATAGGGTTTGGCATAAGGGTCTGTTATACAAGCTGAAAATCAACCTTCCCCACCAGTACTACTCACTAATGAAATCCTATTTGTCGGAAAGAATATTTCAAGTAAAAGAAGCAGATGTGACATCGCGATTCTGTAATATAACTGCTGGAGTACCGCAAGGGTCGGTACTGGGACCGGTTTTGTACACATTGTACACTGCGGATCTCCCGCAGGCTGATGAGGTTACTACAGCAACATTTGCTGATGACACCGCAATACTGGCGAGCCATACAGATCCCGTTATGGCCTCTCACATGCTGCAAGGGAGTCTCGACAAAATAACCACATGGCTACAAAGGTGGCGGATAAAGACGAGCGCAAGCAAATCGGTTCACGTCACATTTACGTTGCGAAAAGGTGACTGTCCACCTGTACATCTCGAGAATGTCACACTATCTCACCACGACAGTGTAAAATACCTAGGGTTACATCTGGACCGACGTTTGACGTGGAAGAAACATCTTAAGACCAAGAGACACGAACTTAATATCCGTTACAAGAGCTTACACTGGATCATGGGACGAAACAGCAAACTGAGTACCGACAACAAACTTTTAATATATAAAGTGATCTTGAAGCCAGTGTGGCTTTATGGCATTCAACTTTGGGGCAGTGCCTGTAACTCGAGCATTAGCATCATACAGAGAATGCAGAATGCTATTTTGAGGTCAATTAGTGGCGTTCCCTGGTTTGTGAAGAACGCTGAAATACACAATGAGCTATCAATGAGTACCGTCATGGACGAGATCAAGAACATCACAAAAAGATACCAGGATAGACTGGAAAGGCACCCTAACGATCTGGCTGCCGCACTGAACACAAGAAGTTACAGAAAAAGACTTAAAAGGAAAGACATTGTGTAGTCTACGCACACTTGTGTGGACGTAAACACGAATACGGAGTAGATGGCTCGCTGGAGTCACGCTCTTCCCGCAAATTACCTACAGCTCATTCGCTAAAAGTTTAAAACTGATCGCGGATCAAAAAGGAAAAAAAAAAAAAAAAAAAATATTGACCTTATTATATGTAATTACACGTAATATTCTACCTAATTACATGCATAGACGCTTCGAATTTCACAATTATATCTTGAACACCTGGTTTGTCATGCGGTATAACAAGGAAAACAGGACAAACCGTTTTGTCCGTTTTCCTGAAGACTTTGGACTCCTACAAGGATAACACGAAAATAGATTTTCGGAGAATTAAAATTAAGAAAGCTAAAATCATAAAATAACAAGATATAGTTCGGAAATAGACATTTCAGTTTGCAGTTATTTGAATAGAGCTGAAAATTTATGGATGTCTTAGCTACACCATTATGAACGAATTGCCAAGTCACCATCAATCCCACGTATACAAAAATTTATTTACATACGTGGTAGTAAACGGTTTTTTTGTAGGTACCTACAACAAAAACTGATTTATCCGATTCGGCGTTTTCCGGGCAGCCATCCCTAGTTCATAATAGCTAAGCTCTTCCCAACTGTAATCACCACTATATAGATTCCTCTCTGGGCCTAAATGGCTATCTATAAAAGACACATTGGCCTTAAAGGGCCGATTCTCCTCTGCGCTCCACCCAACTGCCCATATAGCCGGAATACGGAATGATAAAGCTCGAATTTTTGTTTGGGATACGCTTTGTTTATCGAATAAGAATTGCTTGTTGTGGTTATAAAATTAGATTCATTTCTGAATAATATTTGTCGCTTGTCTCGACGTGTGTTATTCTAAGACACAAACTGACTGATGAAAGTTATCTTCAGGATTTATTATTGATATTCTGAATGCTAAAGCAGCGTCTTCCGGTTCGCGGTCACCACTCCAGAACTTTTCGCCCCATCCACCATCTGTTCTGCGAGAAATGTGCCCTGACCACTGCCACTTAAGTTTGACAATTCTTCTGGCTATGTCGGTAGCCATGGTTCTCTAGCGGATCTCTGCATTTCTGATTCGATCGCAAGGAAACTCCGAGCATAGCCCTCTCCATTGCCCTTTGGGTGACTGTTTACTTTCTGATGAAGCCCATTGTGAAAGTTGAGTTGGAAGGCATCCCACCAGGTGAACAGATGACCTGGTGAGGGTGATGGGAGTCTGCTGGATGCATGACGCGCGGGTCCGGTCAATGTGGTGACGCTTGGGGGAGGCCTATGTCCAGCAGTAGATGTCTTATGATGATGATGTTGATTCTGAATTCTGTTCTTAGACTCGACTGGGAAAATTGTCTTTCTAATCTAAAATCGCCAACACGGAAGAAGTGTGTGTCGCCTTTGTCGTGTTATGGATATGAAAGTAAGATTTTTTATTATTATTATATCTCATAGTGAGCCCGCTCTTGACCTCAGTCTCGTCTGATAGAAAACGTTGGATGAGTTCTACGATGGAACGAGCGAGCCCAGAAAATGCCTGTTCAGTCTTCCTTTGAAGGCGAGAGACCAGGGGGGTGACCATAAGCTCTTAGAGCGGTATCAATTTGATATCGAGTATGTGACAGATGTATATAAGTCATATACATCTGTCCCTTATTCGATCTCAAATTGATACCGGTCTAAGAGCTTATGGTCACCCCCCAGTGGTGGCTCAGTGGTAACGGCCGTGACTTACAAGTTGTAATAGGTCGTGGGTTCGAACCGAGGCAGACGCTTTACTTTGTGTGAATTATTTTATCACCACTGCTCTAAAAATGATGAAGGAAAACATCGTGAGGAAACCGGCATGTCTTATAACCAAAAAATCGAAGGCATATGTCATCAAGCCCATTTCGTCTCACAGAGAGGAGGCCTGCACGCACAATGGACCAAATGAGATACCAATTTGGTCCGTTTTGCGTGCAGGCCTCCTCTATCTCTCCTCTCAAATGCGGGGATCCATCTATCCAATCCTATCCTAGGTATCTTGTTTCAGGTAAAGGCTTCCTTAGATATACCTCCCGCGTTTCATTACTTTCCTAAACTTACATCTATTTTCACTGAAGCTATTAACGGTTTAAATAGGAGTATTAACCGTTATAACATACCGCGTACGTGATCTCATACACGGCCTCTCGATCAACTATCGCTTATTGCTATTAAATCGTCTTGCATTAATTAAGTTAGTAGGTATAAGAGATTAGGTACTTAGGAAGTAGATGTGTATTTTTAGGGTTCCGTACCCAAAGGGTAAAAACGGGTCTCTATTACTAAGACTCCGCGATCCGTCTGTCTGTCTGTCCGTCTGTCACCAGGCTGTATCTCATGAACCGTGATAGCTAGACAACTGAAATTTTCACAGATGATGTATTTCTGTTGCCGCTGTAACAACAAATACTAAAAACAGAATTAAATAAATATTTAAGTGGGGCTCCCATACAACAAACGTGATTTTCTTGCCGTTTTTTGCGATAATGGTACGGAACCCTTCGTGCGCGAGTCCGACTCGCACTTGGCTGGTGTTTTTAATAGCTTTAACATACTAACATAAAGCCTGTATTCGCCGAAGGGATGGGCAGTGGTGCACCTTTGACAGTACACCCACATGTCGTGCCATGAACCGGTCATCGGTACCCATTTGCCAACTACCGGGTACCGGTACCCATAGCCATCAACCGGGCACCGGTGCCCACATGCCATCAAACGGGCACCGGTACCCACATGCCATCAACCGGGCAAAAATACCTTTATTACTACTTAAATATAATATTTACCGATTAAGCGTTTTGTGTGTACATTAATAATAACTAAATAATGCAAATTTCATCAATTCGTTTTAGCGGTTTAAGCATGGAAAGGTGAACAGACAGACAGAGCTATTTTCGCATTTACAATATTGTTAATAATAGTATTGATTGGGACAGAAATGAATTGTTCGAGGATGCCATGTTTTCTTTTTATTTGCAAGTTTTACTAATGAAATAAGGGTCAACAATCAACTGTGGCTGTAAGGCCCATATTGAGGCAAGATCCAGGTAACAAAAAAAGATTTCGAATTATCGAATGCAATCGATGGAAGTCTTTTTTATTTAACGTCAATATGCTATTTTTTTAATTTACGGTTCAACTGCATGAATAAGCCTTGACCCGTCATCATCATCATTTCAGCCAAAAGACGTCCACTGCTGGACAAAGGCCTCCTCCAAGCGCCACCACACTAAGTGCGTCTTGCGCCCACCGCATCTCCTGCAGCCTTGACCAGGTCCTCGCTTCATCTGACGGGAGCACTTCCAGCGCTGCGTCTTCCCGTATGTGGTCGCGAATCCAGAACTTTAAACCCTTAAATTGTTGAAATTAATACATTACTTTTAACTCAGGATTTTTGAAGAGGATAATTTAAAGAATAATACCTCGAAGATGGTGGGATAACTACACAGATGTCACCAGAACTGGAAAGAGGAATTGTGAAAACGGAGTAGCCTTTCCCCAGGAGCGAGACAGAAAAAGAGAGCAAAACAAACTAATTAATATCTTATTTTACTGCTTTGTGCCCGTATTCCGGATGCTCATACTCCACTCAAACCCAAAATTGGCCTCAACTAATCAACTGCCAAACAATCACAACTCTCGAGTTAGGCTTATGATTCTTCAGCTTGACATGATTATGTGTACTCAATAGAGCAAAAGCCTAGACGCCCCAGACATTACCGAACTTCTTTAACACAAAATACGTGGCAGGTATTGAATGAAATCGAGAGACCAATTTAGCAAAGAGTACGTTCCAAGTACATGCTAACACTACTCAATTCCACTGATTTTGTGTTCAAAGAGTACGGTAACGTCTGGGGCGTTTGGGATCTTGGATTTGAGCACGTTAATGTAAAAAAAACAAGATAACCAATCACGACTCTCCATTGCCAGTTTGATTTAAGTTGAGCATGAGTATCTGGAATACCGGCATTAGTATCCGTTTGATGTCCTTATTCCAAGCCAATCCCATCCTAACGACAACTAAAATAGACCATTAAAATTAAGTTATTGATAAATAATGACTACAAACAATGCCCATCCTTGATAGGGAAGCTGCTACAAACCATAAAGTACAGTGGATACTTATTAAATCTGTAAAAAATGGTCACCGTTACTTCCGGAACTTTATTGCCGTTTAAACCTCATATTGTGGAGTATTTGTGACTGTAGCCCGAGGTTGACGCATCATATAAACTCATAAAGTGTCATCGCAGAATATGATCCACTGAATTATTTGCTACAATTTTTGACCAAAGAAAAGAACAGAAAAAAACTACCAAGCTTGTTTCACCGATTTGTTATACTGGATTGCTATAAGTAAACCCAAAGAATATATAGTAGCACTAGCTTCTGCCAGCGGATTATATATTAGACTCTGTAGACATCATAATTATTTAGACTCTGTAGCGTATGTCTGACAAATAACTGTATAAATACACTAGCTTCTGCCAGTGGCTTCACCCGCGTTATTAAGTATTTTTAACACAAGGGAACATTATACCGGAATGAAAAGTAGCTCATGTGCTATTCCTGACTATAATAATATATATCGGTGCCAAATTTCATTCAGATCGGTTCAGCCGTCCTGGCGTGATTGCCAAACGTACATCCACAGCATATCCATCCAAACTGTCACATGTATTTTATAGTATTAGTAAGATTCCACCACATCCTTTACTCTTTTGGCATATTTCAGACATCCCGGCCCGTCAGGCCATGAAAAACAATGGCCGCAATCTACCAGGAACCTCATGAAACGCGATTGTGTTTGGTGCAACTTACTGACTTAATTACGTTTTTTTTTGTCGATAGTCTCGCTCTTGACCACTATCTCACCTGATGGTAATGGTCGGATGAGTCTTGTTTTTTGTGGCCTCACAATTTTCTTTTTTGGCTTTCATTTACTAATATCGATCAAATTATTCGTCCTTTTTCCAAAACTTACAGTCCCATTTATTATTGTGCAAATAAGTCTGGGCTATCCCTCTCGAGGTCAAAGACTTTTCAATATTTACTGGTTTTATGCAATTTTGAGCCAATCTAGTCTACTTAAGAGGAAATATGGGCAGAGAGCGCCGACTGAATTTCCTTAGTAAAAAGTCATAATTCGAGGTTTGGCTCTCGTCTCTTTCCTCTTCCAATATTAGACCAATTTAAAATATATTTTATAAACTGGTAAAGTAAGCTATATACTATGTCCCTTTGTTTTCCTTTTATCCTTTATATTTGTCAAATTTGTACACTAAGCCTCTGTTGATAGCGCAATTTTGAGCATTTTTTGAGGACTCTAGTGCTTCTAAAGATAATGTGTCATTAAAAAGGAAAACATAGGGACATAGTATATATCTTACTTTACATATGACATATATATCTTGAATTTTCAGTTTAAGGAATATCTTTTAAATTGGTCCAATATTGGAGGAGGAAAGAGACGAGAGCCAAACCTCAAATTATGACTTTTTACTTAGGAAATTCAGTCGGCGCTCTCTGCCCCCGTTTCCTCTTAATATACAAAATTACACTAACTGATTAGCTGCCACATATATCGGCCAAACAACGTAGATATTGACGTAAAAATTGACACCTATTACGCAATGCTATCATACTATAGAGACGAATTTCATGGCATCATCGATTTTAAAAAGCAAAAAAAAACATAAGAACTAGAAAACGAAAAACTTGGTTAGTCATACTCTTAAGTCATTGAACTGATTGAGATGATAAATCATGATGATATAAAAATTATTAGTGTAGTGAGCCCACTACACTAATGACTTTAATACCATCATGAGAGTTGGTGTTATTCACCTTCTGAGAAAGTTGGTAAGCAATGCGTAATTGAATACAGTAATCCTTCAGATATATTTTTTTATTTGTGTTAGCTTGCGTTTGACCACTATCTCACCTGATGGTAAGCGATGATGTGGTCGACGGTGAAGCACGCTTGCCTAGAAGTAACCTATTTACTCTTGACTTAAAGACCCCGAGATTGTAGCTATCGGGAAACAAAGACCGGCAGGGAATTCCACTTCTTAGCTGTACGCAAAACGATTTGTGCGTATGGGTGGGATATGTCCACCATGTGTCGATGGCGCATTGACGTACGTCTTGTAGTCCAATCATGGAAAGTGCTAGGCGGCTACTTTATTAACAATAGCAGAAAATACGAAATAATTGATGTGAGATTAGAATGAAAAGTTTCTTAAAATCTAGCTTCCACTTTAGGATTCTGACTACAAATGGAACATGTTAGAACCTGCGAATTTCTAGCATCTTTAAGGGTTGCCCCTATTGATAAAATTGTAAATAATAACTCCATTGAAAACCGGTCTATGTGGTGAAGCTTTACCTTTTGTCCACCTGTGGACGTCTTTCGGCTGTAATGATGAAACTTAACTAGACTATATAATTGCGAAGACCACATAGTTTAATGAGTTCAATAAACAGGTAAACTAACATTAAGGGTAAGCCCCGAACCATGCAATGTTTACTTATTTCTACGGCCTTCAACAGCCTACAAATGCCTAATCCAAATCTTGAACTAAAAGACAACTGCTATGTTTATAGCTGCATAACTTAAACACACAAAATTGTGAGAAAGTCCTCGAACATAGTAATACATGCTAATCGCTTGATAATAACATCAATGTCAAACACACTACATACTAACACCTACGAGTATATATGTGACGACCACATCATCGCTTACCATCAGGCGACATTGTGGTCAAACGCAAGACTAAAATTTGTAAAAAAAAAATTTTTTTCTACCTTTGAAAAGTTTTTTCATCATAATGTTTTGATTCCTTTGAGAGAACTTCGCTGACAAAAACCCTGGTTGGCCGGTTTTCTGCTTAAAGTTAACAGTTAACATTACAAGGAAACCAATGTCGAAATGCATCTGCTCTGCAATTGGATGACATGAATTTTATTTATATTATTAAATACCTAATATGCATCAGGTATTCGGCCCATCAGTCATTTTTATAAACTGCTTAGCAGTAAGCACTGATAATATAATATTAAGAGACCTAATAAGAAAAGACAGACAGAAACGACTGCCAACGTATTCGCGATGGCCAGTGTCAGTTCTGGCATTACCGTAAACAGGTGGTGTTTACACAAAACACTTGTTTTGGCTACCATTCCTTATGTAAGTACCACTAAGATGTCAATGTCATATTCTTATCACCATTACGTCACAAGACGCCGTAAACGACCGTTAAATGACGACAACAAAATCTCGGACCCACCGATCACCGAAACACGTCATCAAGAACAAAACAAAAGACTTCTGACTCAAACAATCAAGTTTAGGTGAAAAGATGTCCTAAGAAATTAATTGAGAAACCAATCAGATATAAATAAGAAATTCCAAATTAAAAAATTACTCAACGCTATTGTCCGCACTGGGTTATAGTACAAGTACGATCGTTCAGATCGGTTCAGATATACCCGCGAATTGTGCGTCGCCCGTCATACAGTGAAATAACATGGCGTCGCGCGCATGCGCCGTCTTGCTCCTCGCGATCGCAACCGTCGCCGCGCG
Organism: Orthosia incerta; assembly: GCA_948252205.1. Taxonomy (NCBI): domain Eukaryota; kingdom Metazoa; phylum Arthropoda; class Insecta; order Lepidoptera; family Noctuidae; genus Orthosia; species Orthosia incerta. Next base: position 24,548,668 of record OX411752.1, read on the forward strand.
GGATTGCATCGAATTGACACTTCCAGACAAAAGTTTACTAACCGACTCGATACTAAATGGAACTATTTTAAAATTAGCCGCGAAAAATGAAAGTTACGATGAAAGTGGACGTTTTAATATTGTGGAAATGTGGGAGAGGTTCCCTAAAATTGTGGTGCCCAGCAATGGGACTAGCGAGCAGTGCAGACGGGATAGCCAGCAGTTTCTGGACAGCTTGGACAGGCTGGAGCTGTGGGCCTTGAAAAGTAAATATATTTTTTTTATATATTAAAATAGAATATACATATATTTATTCAACACAGGCACAAAACAACAGCAACAAACAACAACATGCAGCATGTTATCATTTGTTTTATGTGACTGAGGGTAGATTTTAATAACTGACGACAATTTATTAATAACAAAATGTTGTATGTTGTAATTTAATGTCAGGTATCCATGTTATGTTAATTTTATGGTATCCTGCCAATAATATCTAATGTTTAGAAATTCATATTCCATATCCGAAAATTATATCCGCAAGTGAAATATATGTCGGCCGGCAAATCCGCTGGTTGATAGCGGTGTCCTTTTTCTTTCGATTTGCCGATTAAAATAATTGCTATACCATCCTTTTATTTGTAATAAAACCTATCAAGTTGATTAATAATTAATAACACTACATTTAAAATAAATTGAGTCGTGTTACACGATTTTGCAAATATCATCTCACATGGTTTTGGTACCTTTTTATTTGATGACCCTGAATTTAGCGGATAGCAGACAAAATAAAATTTCAGATAGGGATATCTACAAGAGAAATTAAGTTCTTCAAGTTTAGCAAATTGGAAATTGTTTTTCGTTGATTTACCTACAGGTGATAATAAACGAATTTTTTTTACCTAAAAAAAAATTTTTACATTAAAAATTAAATTTTGGGGAACTGTCACCGTGTTTCCCATCGTTTCATAAATATGAAACTTTCAAATTTAGTTTATTTTTGGATTCTAAAAATGTGATTTCAGTTACTTTTTTTAAGTTTGGCTTAGGGCATTCTGGGACGTTTATCAGGACGTATAAATTCAGGGTTATTTTTTTATCACTGCTAAAGCGATAAGTTTATTAAATCAACAAGTATAACAGAGGCTTTACATTGGCCCCAAAATAGGCAAGTCTGTATCTTGGGGTACGAATTACAAGAGTTTACCAATAAAAAAAGATTAAAATATGTTTGGTAGCAAAGAAATGTAAATTAAAATCTGAAACGTATTTCTTTGTTTTGTATGTCAATGAGCAATAATCTATATTTTTGGCAAAAATATCCGAAACGGCTTAATACTTTGGGCTAAACTTTCGATCTCAAAGGAAAGGTCAACCAAATTAATTCAAGGACACTTGTCTTGAATGAAAGTGGATTACTATACTTATAAAAAGTTTCGTAATCATTCAGATAGGCAATTATAGACATAATTTAACTGATGAATGTCTAGGTCAAAGCTGAAGATATGTATTTAGAAAAAATACAAGTGTCTTGGATTATTTCATCTAATACCTTTAAGGGTAGGCGGAAGAGATAGATGCTGTGATGAGCAAGCGATGAGCATGTGATGTGGAAGCTAGTTCGCGTACGAATACACACTTTTTTTTCACTCGACGCCGGCATGATCTTCTATAAAGAAGATCATGCCGGCGTCGAACATGTTATACCATAAGACACGTAGAGTTTCAGAATCTAACCATAAAACTCTTTGAAAACATAATATTTTGTTCAAAGTTACTTTGCGGATCTGTATCTATCGCTTTTATTATTATTCTAATGATGTAAATTAGCGATCTGCCAAAAAATGCTACAATTTAGAAACCTATGATCATAATCGCTACGTGTAGCGAGCAGATTTATTGAAATTTTGTAAATATTAATATTATTCAGTCATGCATATCAAAACGTCCAATTTTAATTCTAAACAATATAGCTAGTGTCAAGTTCCAGTGATCTAAATATTTTTCAAAGTGATCACCTACGTTTCGATTTAAATTTCCGTTTCTTGAATGCGCTAAGTTCGCAATTTACAAAAAATGTAATACATCATTTGCTGATCGACATTTGTTATTGAGTAGGTAACAAATGCTGATTTTTAACCGACTTTCGAAAAAGGAGGAGGTTCTATGTTCGACTTCTTGTATGTTTTTTTTTTTTTTTTTTTTTTTTTTTTATGTATGTTCACCGATATCTCCGTCAATTGTGGACCGATTTTGAAAATTCTTTTTGTGTTTGAAAGAGTATGTTCCGAAATTGGTCCCATTTTATTTTGGTGAAGATCTGATGAAGGACTTCGAAGATATACAACAGAACTCTTCAATAAATAACGGCAAATCTCTCGGGACTGCTGCAATCGCATGTCTGTTTATTGTTTATACCATTTCATAACATAACATCACGCGATTACGCTCTGAAGGGGTAAGCAGATCTCTCATTTGATCGGTTTTGTTCAAGTTTCATGATATTCGGGTAACCGATTCTAGCGTTATAGAAAACTTACTAAACAACTTGCCTATTAGGTAGAAACTAAAAAGTGAAAAATAAAAAAACTTTTTACAAAAAAATACTACCGACTTCCAAATAAGAAAACTACAAAGTGAAAAATAACTTTATTTTTGGAAGTCGGTGTCCATAACGCAAAAAAAAGGTACCTACGAAAGACACCGACTTCCAAAAATAAAGTTATTTTTCACTTTGTAGTTTTCTTATTTGGAAGTCGGTAGTATTTTTTTGTAAAAAGTTTTTTTATTTTTTTTTCATTATGATGGAAAATGTAATAGCGAATATGTATTTTTTTTTATGTATTTTCACCGATTTATCCGTCAAATGTGGACCAATTTTGAAAATATTATTTTGTGTTTGAAAGGGTATACGTCCGAAGTGGTCCCATTGTCACCAAGACAGAATCTGAATATGGAATCCCAGGGAAATCGAGGGAAATCCTCAAATATATGGATTTGAGGATGAAATCTCCGGCTTTTTCTATACTAATATTATAAAGAGGTAAAGTTTGTGACGTTGTAAGGGGTAATCTCTGGATCTACTGAACCGATTTTGAAAATTCTTTCACCAGTAGAAAGCTACATTATTCCTGAGTGTCATAGGCTACAACATATTTTCTAAAAAAATTTAGATCCATAAGAAAATTGCAATAATGTAACCCAAGGTAGCAAAATGTTGCCTATAAAGTTCATTCTTTGGAGTGCGCTGAGAAAACTATTGATGATAAATAAAAGTTATTAGGTAGGTAGGTAGGGTTGGGTAGGTATGGTAGGCAGGGTAGGCAGAGTAGGCAGGGTAGGCAGGGTAGGCAGGGTAGGCAGGGTAGGCAGGGTAGGCAGGGTAGGCAGGATAGGCAGGGTAGGCAAAGTAGGCAGGGTAGGTAGGGTAGGCTGGGTATGCAGGGTAGGCAGGGTAGCCAGTTGACGGGAGCGAAGTCCCGGGGCTCAGCTAGTATATAATATAGCGATTTTGGTATTTTCACGTCACGGGTATGAGATATCTCGAATAGTAGTAAAACCGACTATGATGAAGCAAATACTTATAAATAGATGGTACTGATAAAAAGGGTACCATTGAACTGATCTGATGATGAAGCCTAAGGCTAAAGATTAAGTAAAAACTAAAAAAAGACTAAGGATGCACTGGAACGCCGAAATAAAACAATGTATCCTAGTCGTGTTTGGGCTTATTGGAATCGTCATGAGATTTATTTTGGCACTCGCAGGGTTAGGACGAATGGATTGACTTAAGAACCATCAAAATCGGCCAACGCGTTTGGTCTCTAGAACGCCACATAGGAACAAACATACATATATATATATACATAGACTGATAAACACATTACCCTCCTTCGGCAGTCGGGTAAAAAAAACGACTACCAAACTTTTTTTTTCCGATATCGGTGTCAAAAAACCATATGTACCAAAGACACCGACTTAGGAAAAGAAAGTTATTTTTAGCTTTGTAGTGTTTTTTTTTAGAAGCCGGTTAAATTTTAATTTTGATATTTCGAAATCCTCTGAAGTTTTTGACATTAAGCAGATTCTTAAATCAAATTCTCAGTAGTTTTTTTTTTATAATCTTGGGCTTTATTTAAAAAAAAACTTGACGGTGTTTAGCAACTGTTTTATAAGGTTCTATATTCAAATAATGTATCGAACATTCGAATTTAATGAATTTATTTTGCTAAACACCGTCGGGATTTTTATAAATAAGGGTGCACTTGTGTAACAGGTGCAATTTTTTTAATATGAATTATACTGAAATTGGGTAGAAAAATAAAGAATCACTTTTAATTACCTACATGGAAATAATGCGCAAGTGCAATGAACTGTCGTTTCACTGAAGTTAGTGTAAGTGCTGAGGTCTGCTCTACTCGTAATTTGCCTACTACGATATTATCATTTAGGTACATTACTTTTAATGAAACTTAATCAGTCTTTAGAACTTATATCGCAGATTATTTCTGCCTACTCAATATGTGGAAGGAATATCATTGGTACGTAAATATTTCTTGTAATATGGAAAAAGAGAAGTGGTCACTTCAACATGTTTTTGGTTTTTAAAGTAATTTTAGATGAAATAGGGACTAGGGTTTAGGGGTTGACAGATCTTTATCGAAACCAGTGGTCGTCAAACTGCCGGCCCGCGACATAGCAAACAATTATAGTAAACAATGACAATCGAAACAGATTTTGCGCATGGGAAGTGCGCGAGACAGGAATATGAGTGATAACTTGCCAGGGTTTCGGCAATCAGCAGCCGTCAACCGCGAGAAAAATTTTGTTACGCGCGAAGTATACTTCTTTAATAATATTATAATAGCGAATGTATCAACAAAAGTGCTACTAAAAGGAAGTCATCAGCGTCATCAATATTTTGGGCCGTCAAAAACAAATTACTCAATGACGCCCGTTTTCGAGGCCACCAGTTGGCGCCACTGGCGATTAAGGTCCTTAAATAGCACGCATGTAAGCAAAGTTTGAATAAAAATAATTTCTAATGCCTTAGAAATCGAGTATGCCGCAGTTTTGCGCTGCCCCTCTTTTTTTAGAAAAATATGAGTATTACATTTTCCAAAATATATAACTCTAACATTTTGACCGCCACAGTCACGTATAGATGACAAACCAAGCCCAGCACGCCACGGTCACGACTATATGACAGAGTTTTATACGTAAATAAAGCAGCATTGTGTTTTTATTCCCTTTGCTAATTATGTTCCTGGACTCATCCTAATTTATACCAGTTGAACTTCATGATTTATGTTTTATCTTTAATAAAATAAGATGACAAAAACTAATACCAAATATAAAGTTCGATAAACATGGTGTCCTACACGCCATAATCACCTATTGTCATGACACGTAGTGATGTAGGTAGCAATCAGTGTAACAAGAATATCAACCTCAGCGGTAACCCACGTTATATTTTTTTAAATTATTCTATAATAAATAAATAAAACTTTTGATGTTGAAGTTTTATGATTGAAAAATCATGAAAATTTAATAATACTGAACTATCTGCCCTTAAAATGTCGGTCTCAGTTGATAATCTATAAACCTTAGTGACTGTAATGCCCATCCCCATAACACTGTCATATTGTCTATGCCTGGAACGCTACATTCGTAAAATCATGACAATCAAATGACGTTACACGCGGCAAATTTTCAAATAGCGCTGTTTCCTTACTATTAAATATTAATAATATTGGGTTGCAATGTTATGAGAAAGTAGCCATGACCACGAGTGACGGTCCGCGAACGCATCTGCCATAGTCCACGACCGCGGCCGACGCAAAGTAAACTCTAAATACTAACTTAGTATTATGCATAATATTTGTACTTACAAATCCTGAGTCTAAAAACTTCATTTATTGATAAAAATACAAATTCATTTGATGATTTAAATTTGCTTTCGGATATTTTCCTAGTATTCTGAAAGCCATAACTTTCAATTGTATTTATTTCAGCAGAGATATCATAAGTAAGTGGCGGTACTTTGAGGCATTATTACTGGTTGTTCTTTCAGATATCTTATTTGACAATGCTGATACTGTATAGGAAAATACGATACCATAACAATAAAATACCTATTATTATTTCGATATTATTAATAAATATCGGTTACACACCTCTAGTGCAAAGGCGAGCAAATTAAGGCGATATATAAACCCCAATGTTAACGCAGTACTGGCCGTGCGCCCGCTCGATGCCAAAATATCAATATTGAACCTCCTCTTGAACAGTTTTGTTTGCAAAATATTATTTGATTTACAGATGCTATGTTAGTTATGAAGAAATTCCAGCCATAATTTTTTCTGTGGAAAAATATTTTTAAACATCCAAGTCGTTTTGGAGGAGTATCAAAAAGTAGCGTGTTAACAACACGCTATTTTTTCGCTACTTTTGGATACTTATATATATTTTTTTTTAAAGCAAAACTATTTGTTATACGAAAAACCCATGTGTTAAAAATAATAAACATGAAACAGTAATTTTTCAAACCTTTTAACCTAGCCGTTACTAAGGAGTATGCTTTAGAAAGTTACCGTTTTACGGCACTAAAGCGTATGTAGGCCCATAAAAAAAACCGTACCAGCTACGCCTCTGTCATCGTATGGTGACAAAAAGTACGTCATGATTGAACATAGTGCTGTGATGGTGTTTACTTGATTTATCGATTGTTGTTTTTAATTGTAGATTTAAATTATAAAGAACGCATAAACTGTGACACATAATATCATTATCATTTCTGACATAAAGGACAAAGCGGGATGAAATAAAACTCCTGTATTATATATTGCCTGTACAGTATACTTTTATTAAAAACATACAATATGTTAAAAAATCAATAGTTGAATATGACTGTGCTTTATCGATATAATGCCGAACTCACTACTATTTTGTAGGTATTAAAGGACGAAGTCGTAGCTTGGTGCTGAGGGCACGTTTTTTTCTTTTTTTACGTGGCGCTCAAAAAGGGCAGTAATTGGTAAAAGCCACTCCTATCGTAATCTGCTATATTTGGAAAATATGCACAAAAATAAAAAGGTATTAAATAAACACGAGCTAAAAGCCAAAAAGCTATGAAATTTTACACTTGAAGACGCTCTACACCAGCGCCCCTAGCGGTAAATTCAAACGTGATAGCTCATTTGAATATTAATAGCCAAAGTCTACACATACCACGGTCTTTTTGCCAGTAAATCTAATAAATCATGAAGGAAATCTTAATCAAAACAATACAGAAATCGTCGTAGAAAGTCATAAATATAAATTAGCATATATTTTAACTAATCTGCTAACGAACCTAATACAAGAACTACCTAAAATGCGAAGTTATTTTGCAACCAGATCGATGAATGTGCATAACTCCTCAAAGTTATGAGTAGGTAGCATAGTGACAATCAGCATATACGTGCACTGTGTGTAATTGAACTGCGCCTATCATTAGTCTAAGAAATTATATTTAACTAGCTGTCCCACGCGGCTTTGCTCCCGTCAACTGGCTACCTACTTACCCTACCCTACCTTTCCTACCCTACCCTACCTACCCTGTATACATGAATGTTGCGTAACTTTAACCGCTTACGAAGCGCACGCTACGGAAGCTCTAAAAAAAAATTCCCATTTTTGCAACATTTTTCATTTATGGTCCGCTCCTATTGGTCATAGCGTGATGTTATATAGCCCTTCCTCGATAAATGGACTATCCAACACAAAAATATTATTTTAATTCCTGAGATTAGCGCGTTCAAACAAACAAACAAACAAACTCTTCGGCTTTATAATATTATTAAGTATTAAGTATAGATAGTAGAGATTTCACAAATCTTAAATAGCTTCTACTAATAATAATTCCGATGCCAAATTCAATATATTGGATTTGAGTTGAGTCTACTTCAGTCTCGTTCAACAGCAATATTTTTTGCAGTAATGAATCAGTGGTCTATCTTCTTCTTCAGTCGGCCCCTCATTACTGAGGATCGTAAACACTGGATCCTTTTAAGCAGACAATCTGCCTCCATCGACTCCGATCCAAAGTTGCCATCACCACCTGCTGGAATTTGCTTGAGGACGTAGCTTCCTTCACTTGGACAGATCAGTGGTCTAAGGAATTATATTTAGAAAGCGTTTAGAGAATCTATGTAGGGTAAATCGCTAGCACCCCTCCTGTTATTGGCACTTCTGAGTTTTTAGGCTAAAAATAGTAAAACTATATAAAGAAAGCTGACCGTGACCGCATTGATGCGTTTGAGATGTGGTGCCGGAGAAAGATGATGCAAATCCCTTGGACCACCTTTCGCACCAACGACTCCATCCTCCGCGAACTGAATATCAAGATCAGACTGTCCACGATCTGTAGGATATTGGAGTTCTTTGGTCACATCGCCAGAAAGGATGGAAACAACCTAGAACAGCTGATGGTCAAACCAAGTCCGCACATCGTTGAACACCAAACTGCACGATGCTCTCCGCGACGCGAAAGTCAGGCATAGATGGCGCAAATTAGTGAAGGAAAAGTTGCTTCCACGACGACAGGGGAATCACGACCCTCAATAATGAGGAACACGACGTGAGGAGGAATAGGATTTTAGATAGCTTTTAAATAAATAATAAATTAGTAGAATAAATTAGTGAAAATATATGTATAGTTACTATTTCACTGGAAACAACTCTTAAAATAAAGATTTGAATATTTCCATCGATGTCATTACAATTTTTGTGCATTTCAATATGAGTTCCTGGACTTTTAATTACGGAGCTAGGGGAGGCACTCTCTCAAAGAGCCAATAACTGGCTATTTTCCCCTAATGTCCTTGCCCGAAGTCAACTTCGAACTGTTGTATTCGAGTTGAGTCTTCTTTGGAGCTATTTCATAGCTCACTTTACAAGAAGGTACTAGTTTTTACTTGTGGCTTCGCTCCCCCTGCATATCATGTGCCACTGGAACTGTTTATATTTTCCAGAATATATTATATAATATTTATAGATTACGTATCTTTCTATCAGTGCAGTGAAAGAATTTTCGTAAACGTATCTATACTTTCTGATATAATCTCCTACATGCACATTTAAAACAAAACAACTATTCTAACAACAGAGTAAACATTTACTTCTTAATGAGTTTAAAATAGATTTACATTATTAGCAACTTATAATGTTCTACAGATTATTAATGAAATATTTAACTGGATGGAAGGCATATGAACAACAACTTAATTAGATCCATTATTGAAAAATACCGGTATTTTATTCAGATCAAGTTTTTAAATATGTTTATTATTATTTAAACCTATATGCGTATTAGTTAAGATAATGATTTAAAAAAAACTTCGTTATTTACGCACAAAACTAACCCCGTGGATTTTCCAAGAATTTTCCGTAAAACTAAAATAATAGAAAACTGGTTTAAAACTTATTTTAGTAACAATAAAGTTGAAACCAGTTATCAAATAAAATTTTATTTTTAGGGTTCCGTACCCAAAGGGTAAAAACGGGACCCTATTACTAAGACTCCGCGATCCGTCTGTCTGTCTGTCTGTCCGTTTGTCACAAGGCTGTATTTCATGAACCGTGATAGCTAGACAGCTGAAATTTTCACAGATGATGTATTTCTGTTGCCGCTATAACAACAAATACTAAAAACAATAAAATAAACATTTTAGTGGGGCTCCCATACAACGAACGTGATTTTTTTGCCGCTTTTTGCGATAATGGTACGGAACCCTTCGTGCGCGAGTCCGACTCACACTTGGCCGGTTTTTTTGCTTTAACACAATGAAAACGGGATTTGCATACGCACTAAATGTTTTGGAAATACTTTCATAATGCGTACAACTAAGGAGTGGAATTCCTTGCCGGAGTCTGTTTTTCCCGATAGCTACAATCTAGGGGTCTTTAAGTCAAGAGTGAATAGGTTACTTCTAGGCAAGCGTGCTACACCTTCGACCACATCATCGCTTACCATCAGGTGAGATAGTGGTCAAGCGCAAGCCTATCTAATATAAAAAAAATAACTTATTTATATTAAAATAAATAGTAAATTAGCAAGACCTGTTAACATCATGCCAGCAAAATCCCATAAACAATAATTTGGAATTTTAATAAATGTTTGTTGATCCTCTGTGTGAGAAGAAGCCTTTATTCTTCAGTGGGACAGTATATGCTTGTATTTTTATTTTTATTCGTTTGGGGAATCCTACTTTTCACTTTTCGTCCTGTCCACTTGTCTTAAAAAGGCATATGTACAAGTCGGGCGCAGAAAGTTTGCCGATGACGTCTTGACGTCAATCTGACGTTCGGCAAACAAACGAGGCGAAAGCGGGGCGCCGCGCGGGTAGTCGGGAGGGATAGTCATCGGCAAACTTTCTGCGCCCGGCTAATACGTATAATTACTCATTTCTGTGCATATAAATTATTTGTAACGTGCACAACGTGTCAAAGGATGTGTTAGTTGGCTACCATATGTCTGGGATACCAATTTTATATAAAGACACGTTTAATTTCGCCATAAAACCAGCTGCATATTGAATTTAAAACTATAGGTCTCTAACCTCTGCTGACTTGGACCTAGATGGACTGGAATTTCGGCATTTTTTTTGCATGTAGAAAACTAATTTATAAGCATTCTAATATCTGAATGCCCCTATCTTTTATTTTAAATAAAGATTTTATTCCTGTTACTGTTTGATAACGGGAAATAAAATAATGGTTAATCAAAATTGTTGACAATCCAAAAACAGTTTTCAATTTTATTATTATTATTTTAAGCGTGAATAAAAAGAGGAATAATGATAAGTCTGTCAGTAATATATCACGGAACTGACATCATAAATAAACCTGGAAATGATTCAGATATCATCATATACAAATTAGCTAATGACTATAGTAATTTATATTATTCACTTTTAAACGGATCCCTTTAAAGCAGTGGTGGCCTAGTGGTAACGGCCCCGATTTACGTGTCGTAGGTAAACCCAAGCAGGCGCTTTACTTTGTGTAAATTATTTCACCACCACTGCTCTAAAAACGGGGAAGAAAAACATCGTGCGGAAACCGGTATGTCCTGGAAACTACACTTTGAAGAAATGTGACATCTATTAACCAGCACTGGCCCCGCGTGATGGATTAAGGCCAATTCCCTCTCTCACAGAGAGGTGGCCTAGCTGTGTCCCAGCAGTGGGAATTTTAAAAAGCTGAATATGCTATACGGATCTGATTCGAAGGTCAAAGTCAAATCGTTTATTTCAATTAGATCATTCTTCACTTCACTTCACCTTTGAATGTCAACACATTTACTGTTAATAACTAATAATCCAATCATAATTGATTCTACTTTCCATTCGAAAAGGTAGATTTAATTGTCTTATTTTTTTTTATAATTCTCAATGACTGTTTTGTTTTAGTTGTGTTGTTTTTTTGCCGTTGTTCATTGATAATGGTTTTGCATGATTTATTTTTCAGTTTTAATAATTTTGTCCTAAAAATCAGATAGTTTAAAATTATAATTGTTTCTTACATTATTTCTTCAAATCTGACCTGGTTTTGTTATTGAATTAAAAAAAACGCTAAAGGCAGTCTAACTAAGCTTAAACTTTTTAAAGATTTTACTCTTTTATCAAGCAATTCATTCATTATCTCAAGATATCACGTCTCTGCTGACAATCTCTCCAAAACTCGTCTAACGATTTTTTTTCTTACCACAACATTAAAACGATTAGATCACATCACATGTCATTGACACAAAGCAGCACTTGATCAGTAGTCCAAACATCAACTCAGGCGCAGATTGCGTACTAAACGGATCATTAGGTAAAATACTGTAAGAAATCCACCCAAAATCCCCCCATTTTGGACGAAAAGATCCGTTACCCAACACTATTCATCTGGAATTTCGACGGTGATGTCTTAGAAAACCTTGAATTTTACCGATAAAGTTACTAGAGTACGTTGGTAGCATGGTGATTTATCTTATCTTGTGGAGGGGCCGAGAAATAACTCGGTCACTTCGACCCATTGGGATCTATTGTGGTCCCCTAGATAACTTACTCCTCCTCAATCTCGTTTATAACTCTTTTCATGAGTTTTACAACGAGACTATGAGATATGAGCCTATATGCTTTTGGTATTGGTTATCCAACCCCTAGGAGACTCATTCGCTTAGCAGCCAGTGCATTGCGTGTGCACAGAAGGTGCTCCATGCGTTCCGTATGTTCTCCACACAACCCGCAACTACTCGGGAATAATGTAGCATAGGTGAAAGAATTTTTAAAATCGGTCCAGTAGTTTTGGAGCCTATTCGGTTCAAACAAACAAACACACAACAAACAAAAAAATCTTTCCTCTTTATAATATTGGTATAGATTTAGTTAAGTTATTTATGTCTATTTTAAGTTTTCTTATTCTTTCTAGACACTGTCTTCGTTTATCATCCAAATTTCCTTTCTACCAGAAGAAATTTCTAATGAAATAAGCAGTACCTTTGTGCTCTTCAGTCTGTATTATTTATTTAGTCTGTAAAATGTTTTTGTGTGTACATAAGTAAATAAATTCGCAGCCCGGAGTATGACTTTGTGTCCGGTTCAAGGCAATATACTCGGCCCTTATTACATGGGAATTAATACATAACTGGCCAAACGTGGTTTAGATACTTTAGGTGCACCATGCATGATGTTATGATATATTATTTAAAGTCACGTTGTCCTCAAAAAACTACTTTACATTTTCTGCATCTGCAAGTTAATAAAATTCAAATATATTCATTTAATAAATAGAATAATTGCCAGTAGGTACTCTTGGTTTTTTAAGTATTATTAGTACTAAGTTATTTATGTCTATTTTAAGTTTCCTTATTCTTTCTAGACACTGTCTTCGTTTATCATCCAAATTTCCTTTCTACCAGAAGAAATTTCTAATAAATGCAGTACCTTTGTGCTCTTCAGTCTGTATTATATATGAACTCTGTAAAATGTTTTTGTGTGCACTTAAATAAATAAATTTGTGTCCGGTTCAAGACAACAGATTCGTCCCTTATTACATGGGAATTAATACATAACTGGCCAAACGTGGTTTAGATACTTTAGGTGCACCTCATAATACCATGCATGATGTTATGATATATTAGTTAAACTCACGTTGTCCTCAAAAAACTAGATTATATTTTCTGCATCTGCAAGTTATTAAAATTCAAATATATTTATTTGTCAAACAGAATAATTGTCAGTAGGTACTTGGTTTTTTAAGTATTATTAGTACTAATAAGCAATTTTATACAGGGATCTTGTATACTACTCTTCCTCGTTTTATAGCATCACGAAGTTCATCCTCAGACTGCAACAAGGAAGTAAACAATCTGTTATTGTTTTTGTAAATTTTTGTCTTTATTATTTTAGTTGTTGTTTGAACAAATATTTATCAGCCAGTATATTCTGTTAAATCTTACCGTGAAACTTAGATGAAATAACTTGAAGGGCGCAGAAATTTCACCTATCACAGGGGATTTCACTACAAGCTACCTTAACCTTAATTTTCATAAAGATTTTACAGAATAGAACTGCAATAACTTTTATGGGTTTATATCCAAAATCTTTTTGATAGGATTTGACTTTAATTATGTCAAGGCAAACAAACCTGGGAACCCAATATTTTCCCTGATAAATTTTCCTTCTAAAAAAAGGAAAAAAATTAAATTGCCCAACATCAATCGACGCAATTTCCAACCCTCAAATAGCGAGTTCTTAAAAAAATAATTAAAAAAAAAAAAACACGGCCATCCGTCCGCTAGACTGCGATCTAACATTTTTTTCTCCGTTTCTGCACGTGCATTCGAGTCACGCCAATATGGCATCCTTGAATTGTACGCTGCGACATTTCGTATTCACTGCCCACTGTCATTTCACCAGTGACATTTGACATACAAGGTTCAACGAACGAGATTGGTGTGTGTAAGGCATTCGATCGAATTCAATTCGGAAAAAGCCCTAGTGGCTTTTGAGGATTATGCGACGTGCAAATGATATAAAGTTTGGGTAGCACGGTATACAAGGGTTTGTGGCGAATTTTACATATATATTTACATACATATCTTAAATGAATAAGTATTTGATATGATACAAATGAACAACAAGATTAAATCTAAGTAATTAATCTCAACACTTTTAACAGCGTGCACGTGTCAATGAAGTCAACACACTGGACAAAAAAAGAAAAACTTCAAAAAATGTATCAACAACGGTTCAGACAAGGTCTATAACTGCGTAGAATTTTGACTTGTGCATTATAGATGTCTAACTAGAGCAGACATTTTTTTCCTACGCACAGACTGATCGGGACAAGGGCTGCTCTCACTTGACAGATCGATCGAATCGAATGACAAATTCGTGTTTGTTGTTTCTTCAGTAGTGGGAAGTCCTCATGGTTAGGCGAGCTGCTATGTGGGGACATACAATCCAGCTATGTTGTGTCGGACTCACCTAGGTGCCTACCTACTAAAAATCCACTCCAGCCTTACAATTTTTCCACAGACGTGGCGTCCGTGTCCTTATTTATTATTTTTAAATATGATTTGCTGTGGGCAACTCCACGTGCAAGTGGCGGTTACACTAGATCTAATTTCTCTAAGTCTACATAGTTCATCTCATAGTTGATTCGGGTTTCGTTGGGTCGAGTCTTGGGAGTTTGACTGGGAACTTGTTAGGTGTTATTTAGGTGGTGCCTGCTGACCAAGAACTTTGCTAGCCCAAGTAAATCCTCTACGACAACCGATCGGTCGTCGTGTTAGTTGTTAAGCCCTTCGAAGTTAAACCCTTGACAATCCAACACAATTATGAATCTACATATTACATAATAAGGGAAAGAATTAAAAGATGTCTTAACCATCACGAAGGTTATTGACATTGACGTCAAAAAACATACATGTGTAACATACCTAACGTAGTAAAAATAAAATCATGTTGAATCAAATAAAATAATCTTTCACAATATTTTGATATGTTATTTTGTGCCGATTGTCAATTAATTGAAACATGAAACTCAAACTCCGCTGTTCACTGGTTATAATAAACCGTTGTTAAGTATTTGCTTACATTGTAATTTTATTCACGATCAAATTCAAGCATTAGAGGAAAAACTGATCACAAGTTTTGTTTATTTTGCATTACGACGCCCGTGCCATGTTTTTCACTCGCTTGCTGTTGACCCTGCAGCAAGCAGATTTAGTGAAAGCTCTAATGGAGGCCTATGTCGAGCATTGAAGGTCTTTCAACTGAAATGATAATGTTATTGTGAATTTTCATAGCATTGTAACAATTTAATCGATTGCTAACTTTCGTAAAACTCCAGTAGTATGCCTCAAACAAAATATTCAAGGATACCAAGGAATTGCATCTAGATTTGTTTCATACATTAGGAACCCTAATGTCAACCCCATTTCATGTCCCGGCTATCACTGTCCATTCCAGGTTGTCTGGAAGAGATCGCGGTAAGCGATAAGGCCGCCTGTTGTATGTATTTTAGTCTATGTTTTTAGTTGGTGTACCCACAATAAAGCATATATAAATAAATAAATAGGACACTAATTTAATATCAACTTAAATGGATTTAATTTTAAAGAATTCAGTTTTTCAACCTAATGTTTATGAATGAAGTTTTACTTAAATTTGGAATAGATCAATTGAGATGAAAAAAATTGTTAAATTCGTTTTTCTTTTCAGCGTAATATGGAAGACTACTGTGTCTAAAAATAAATGAATTATTATTATATATTAGAATATTTAATAACATAATATATACATTAATATAATGTATTATAATTTACTATTTTATTACGCTACTAAACAGCCCTTCAAACACTACAAAAGTCCAATTTTGTTCCAGTGTTCGACGCAACTGCAAAGCCCCCGGCTGGAATCCTCAGTGGCAACGGGCACCAATACGGCGACTATGACGAATGTCTCAGCATAGATGGCGCTGTCCGTGGGAAGTACTGCCTCGCCTCGCTGCAGATAAGCCTCGGTGGAGACAAGAATTTGGATGACATCGACTATTTGGTGCACAGCGGACATTATATTAGGAGTAATGTTACTGATGTATGTGGTTTTTCTTTATATATTTTTTTTATTCTGCTATTTAATATCAAGGTGCTGGGCAAAGGGCTGTTCATTATTCCCTTAGTACCTCTCCAATGTTTGCAATTTTACATGAAAACTTACAGTTTATCCTCAGTATGTTCAACAAATAGACCGTCTTATAGAAATGTTTCGCTTTAGCAACCTTCCTGATGAATCGACGCGATTCGATTTATACCACACCGATACGCTTATCGTGTGTTCGTAATTGCGTTTATGTGGACGTAATGCGATGCAATTCGACCGATTAGCAATGAGATTTTCTTTGAAAATACTTACACGATATCGCCTACCGACGCAATTTATATTGCGTCGCGCCATCAGGACGGTCCAGAAGTATTATTATATAAAAAACATTTTTTATGTAAAGAAATAATAAATATTCTTAATTCTCACGAATGAGTTCTTTTAAAGGAGTGACTTATGATCTTCAGACCAGTACTTTATGACCGACTTTAATTAAGTTGAAGGTTCTGTATTTGATAGGTATTAAATACGATAGAAAGGCAAAAGCCAATACCACACACCACAGCAGTAGGTCAGCAGTAAAACACACAAACATAAATAGAAACTATCTGAATTCATCATAATTCTGATGTTAAAGAATACCAAACATTATTAAAAAAAATAACATACAAGCCGTTTCGTGTGAAAATGAACGAAGTGGAGTTTTGCCCTCAAAAGAAACGGACAAACTTCCTTACAAATTTGCATCATCTATTTCAATACCCGGGTACGAATTTAAAAAAATCTTTGTTTACTAAAGTGATTCTTAATTCTTTATTGTATACCAAAACAATACATTTTTACAAAGTGAAATAAATTTTCATGTACAAAGGCGAGCTTAACCCAAAATGGAGTTTTCTTTCAGCAAACCTTTGAGTGATAGAGATCATAATAATTAAGGGCAGTAATTCAGTGTACAGTTTTACAGTAAGATACTAATTAAATATATAATATATATTTAAAATAACTACGTTCATAAATACAAATATATATACATATATATATATATATATATATATATATATATATATATATATATATATATATATATATATATCTTCTAATATTATTTATTGCGATGAAAGAAAATGCTTCTTAATTTTCCTCTTGAAGACATCGAGAAGGGCTATCGCGTAGGGAGTGTGGGAGAGAGTTCCAGAGATGCACTGCAGTAACAGAGAAGGAGACATCATAGCGGCTGGAAGTGTGACGCGGCGTTCGAAGAAGAAGCGAAGTGGCTGTGCGACAAGGTTTACCCCTCGGGACGAGGTACTCAAACCGTTCACGAAAATATTGAGGAGAAGTAGGATTGTGTAGGATAGTATAGAGAAGGGATAGGATGTGGGTATCTCGTCGACGCCGAATTGGCAGCCACTTCAATCTTGTCCGAAATTCCGACACATGGTCGTACTTGCGGCGGCCAAAAATAAAGCGGATGCACAAGCTCTGCAGTCGCTCGAGTTTGTTTAGGTGTACCTCCGTTGCATCTAGAAAACAGACATCCGCATAGTCTATTAGCGGCAGAAGAAGAGATTGCGCAAGAGTTAACTTAGTGTGAAATGGTAAGAATTTTTGGAGGCATTTAAGAGACTGAAACGAGTAGAAGACCTTCTTACTCACATCAGCAATATGAACCTCCCAAGAGAGGTTAGTGTCTATATAGACGCCCAAGTTTTTCGCGCTTTTGGAGTAATAAATGGGCACAGAATTATACATTAGTGGCGGGAGGGACTGGGTATCTAGCAAATTGAGCATATATTTTCCACCAATAACAAGCGCTTGAGATCTAGTTGAATTCAGGATAAGTCCAAAGGATAAGTCTGAGCTAAGGCCCACTTGATATTTTCAAGGTCATCATTAATGGCAGTCACAGCCTCAGCGAGTTCACCCACTGTAAAATGGCGATATAACTGCAAGTCGTCTGCATTGAGATGATAGTTAGAACTCATTTTCATGTTTCTAGACCCAGCCGCTTAGGTTGTTTGTAGACTGTCAGTGAATTAATGAATTTATGATTTCTCAAACGCAAAACAAATGACGACAGGAAACCTCTCTGTAAAAACCCTTGTTCTCTTTTAAGTTAACTGTCACTATTGCGGATGTAGACCGTATTTATGTAAATTATATAAAAACACGTATCATTGACCCGATAACCTTGTCTTTTAATTTATAGATTTTACCCGCGACTTCGTCTGTGTAGCATTTGTACTTCGGAAAGCCTATTTTATATATTGCGAAATAATATTATAAATGAGTGCCTTGAGAAATTATGAATTTACCATGCAAACTTCCACCGTAAGGTTACACTAGGGATTACTCCACTGTTTGACGATGTACGTTCAAAATAAAAATTGTATCAATTTGTCTCATCATTATCTATCCTCGTATCGAAACAAAAAAGTAAAAAAAAAAAATAATTTGAAAGTTATGAGCGTCGAAAGTTCCATATTTCAACACTAATGTTAACGAATCTTTGGGCGGAAATAAATACCATAAGAAAAAGGAAAATTGACAAACGGCCTCCATACAGGAAAAGATTAGTAGTTCAGAAATGCAAATAATTTTATTTTGAAAATATACATTTATTAGTTTTTGTATGATATTTAAACTCCCAAAGGTCTGTTTATAAAATTTCGCGCGCTCGTTTTCGTCTTAAATCATCATCCAATTCGCTACAAACTTGCAAAAGTGCTAATTCGTACACGAACTAGCTTCTTAGTGCTCATCACAGCATCACAGCATATCTTTATCGCACGTGTTGTCAGATGAGGATTGCATGCATTTTAACCCCGCGCTCAAAATAGTTCGTGCCGTCGACTAGGGGAACCGTAAGGATGATTTCCAGCATTAAATCTATCCTATGTCTCAATCTTCTCCTGGGTCTCAACTAACTCCATACCAAATTTCATCTAAATCAGTTCAACGGTTTAAGCGTGAAAAGGTAACAGACAGACGGGCAGAGTTACTTTCACATACAATAATAATATAGAAGTATAGATTTAATCCTTCTAACAGATTTACAAAATTATTAGAAATCTGGGCAAACTTGAATCGGCGTCAAACTGATGACGATTTTACAAGTTTCGCATAAAAACAACGTAGATTGAATAATTTATGGGAAACAGGTGTTCAATTTAATTTGATGTTAAGGATCGGCGGCATATTGGTTTTTTAAGGTTATGGTGATTGATTTGGCTAATAAATTTTTCAATCAAGGATCGACGTCCTTCTTTAGATGCCACTTCTATAATCTATAAGGTCGAGCTTGTGAATGACCTACATTAGACACAAGACATTCAGGGCATCAAAGTCTTTAGTCATTTATTCATGAACAATACATTTGTATCTGAACATTTATACAAAATAAATAAAAATAATAATTTAATTAATAAAATTTAACCCATTCATTTCAAAATTTCAATTCAATTACATACATTCCATATACATATATCATAATCACAAAAAAGAAACAATTATTAGTTAAGTACTACAATTCCTTGTGTCAAATTAAATACAAAAAACAAAAACCATTAATTTTACATTTAATTCCTTTACGTAGGTACATTTCCATATTATGTATCAGAATCAGAAAAAAGCTAATTATCAGTTTAGTACTGCAATTTTTCAATGGTATAAAGACATTTATCAGTTTAGTACTGCAATTTTTCAATGGTATAAAGACATTTATCAGTTTAGTACTGCAATTTTTCAATGGTATAAAGACATTTATCAGTTTAGTACTGCAATTCTTTAATGGTACAAAGACATTTATCCATTAGGATTTTGTTTTAAAAGAACTTGTGTGGACCGTGCTTTTCAGATCCAAAGGCAACCTGTTAAATAATTTTACTGATTAGTAACGTGGAGTCTGTTTCACAACATTGAAATTCGGGTTGAGCTATTTTCTACGGGTACCTTCCCTTATTTCTTGTTCTTCTGTAGTTTCAAATTCACGAAGGTATTTAGCCAAGTTAATCAAAAGTACAAAGAAATAAATGCTTGGAACCGTGAGTGTATAACTTTATAAAATGTTATTAAATATTGTAATCGTAACTATTTCTCCAGTTTTGTACTTGTAATTGTCTAATTTTGTACTCGACTAACGCAAAATATACCATTTTCAGTTGTTCTACACTGATTTCGCTTCTCAGAGCTCTCAAAGCCGATGATACTGCGGCATCTATTGCCTTTAGTTCAGGTTTCCAACTCAGCAATTCGCGCATACCTATAAATCTTCACTGAAGAGCTTGATTTTCTCTTCATTCATTATTCTAAATAACATTATCTTTGTTTTTTTGATATTAAAATTACTATTATAAAGTCCGGTAAAATTAAATTCATATAATTAATTAAATCACTAATAAATTATATAGTTCCCAAGATGGATCCCTGTGGGACGCCCGTTTTTATTTCTACCATTGCTGATTTGCATGCATTTTCGTAGCCATTTACTTGTATTTTGTCAATTTCAACAAACATTTTTCTGTTTTTTAATTAAGAACAGAATAGTTGCAAGCCTTTCCTCTTATACCATAATGACTATATATATATACTATACCATAATGATACATACAGGACTGCAAAGGCTCTAAACTAAACACTTGACCCAGAGCGACTTCTCTCGCTCTGGGTCTTCACCCAGAGCGAGAGAAGACGCTCTGTTTGATGATTTCCCATACAAAAATAAAAGGGCGGTACTTGAACTATACGTCAACTGCATTATTCTGTTGACATTATAATTGCATCGAAACTGTCAACCGTCTGTGCTAGTGCTCTGTCTGCTAGCAGTCGGCATGCAATTGATATGCTGTTTTAAACCGAAGTTAAACTGAGATTTTCCATTCGAAAATGCTTTGTAACCGGTCACACCCAAAGACTTGTCCATAAAGTTTTTACTAAAACCTGGTCCATCAAAATTTCCGGCGAAATGTAAGTGTACCTACTTACACTTCTGCCTACCCTTTCGAAAAATGCGCCAAGCGTGATATTACGTTTTTTTTTTATTATAATTCTTTTCCACGCACTGTTACATTCACCAATTTTCAGCAAGACCTTGGTGACGTTTGCTGGGTCATGGTCGAATAAGTTCAGTGTTAATAATGCTAAGTAAATGTTCACAAGTTCTTAGCTTATTATAGTAGTATCAACAGCAGGCGTAGTTGGGTAATCGATGTTTACTTAAGTTATTAGCAAATTCCTTTAGAATTTTATAGAAGTATCTTCACTCAACGGTTCAATTAGGTAGGTCTAACTTTGAGAAAGAGGTAAACCGTCGAATCCGACTCGGCTGGGCAGCTTTCGGGCAGATGCGCAGTATCTTCTTGTCCAACTTACCACAGTTTCTCAAGACGAAAGTCTATGACAAGTGTGTGTTACCAGCTATGACCTTTGGCTCTGAGACGTGGTCGTTCACAATGGGGCTCATCAGAAAGTTTACAGTCACCCAAAAGGAAATGGAGAGGGCTATGCTCGCAGTTTCCTAGCGTAATCGAATCAGAAATGTAGAGATCTGCAAGAGAACCAGGGTTACCGACATAGTCAGAAGAATTGTCGAACTTAATTGACAGTGGGCAGGCACATTGTTCGCAGAACGGATGGTCGATGGGGCCGAAAAGTTCTAGAGTGGCGACCGCGAACCGGAACACGCTGCGTTGGAACCTCCCACTAGGTGAACAGATGACCTGGTGAGGGTGGCGGGAGTCCGCTGCATGCGAGACGCACTGGACCGCTCGATGTGGTGACGCTTGGGGGAGGCCTATGTCCAGCAGTGGAAGTCTTTCAGCTGATATCATGATGATGATCTTTCACTCGAGTCGATGGTGATTTAACCCTTAGAAATTTTGGTCCCAGTAGGTGGTCACGTTTAAGACGTTTTTTGTTCATCAAGTCGTCAAAAGTGCAGTCGTTTTGCTTTAAAAGTTAAATAACCCACTTCTGAATACTGGTATGTAGCTAGATTTCTTTATAAAATCAGAATTCATAACACTATAATATAATTATTTTACCTACATAATGATATGTCATTGATTATACAAAAACTAGTTTTCGTTGGTACACAGATATATAAATTCACGCCCTTTCCTTATAGGGGCAGGCTGAAACTGCAAAACGATAATAAGTTAATAACTAATAATAATAACTAAATAATAACTAAACTGATCCAAATCGATTCGATCGATTGAATTTTCGTAGGTGGTTTCTAGAATTTGAGTTGTATTTTTTCAGCTGTTCCTGATCTACAATTGTCCTGTTATGCGGGCTGTTGACCTACTGTCTTATGTAATTCAAAATAAACTGTTCAATATTAGGCTCTTATTCAAGTGGAAAACTAAAGCCATTTAACCGCCTACTAAAAATTATCTTTTTATTAGATTTCGTTAATGTTAAGCGTCTAATTTCGAGACTGGTTCTAATTTTAGACTAATTTGAAAACTTAAATAATTAATTCACATCTTCCCTTTTTTGAATCTCAACCTGACTTTTTGAAATCGTTAACAGCCTGCTACCATTTTCGGCCACTGTTACAAATAACACATAAAAACACATTTACCCCAAATGTGCATTTCAGTAGGTGGGGTGATTTCGTAAGTTCTGTTGCAAGAATGCACTCAAGCCGGGCCCGGTATAACCGTGACCTTGGGCAAAAGCCTGCTTTTTTACAGCCTTGGCCGGTTGCAACATCGTTACAGGTTTGGGGCTGATTCGTAGCCCAGCTGTTTTAATTGCAATATGTTTTTAATCGGCGGAGTAGGTTAACTGTTTGTTCGCGAGTCAAGTGACTTTGTTATTGGCAGTGTATAAAACCGGCTGTTTTGTGGAGAGTTCAAATTCTATATCCTCAGTTTATGGGCTTAAAACTGGTTTTTTCAATAGAAGGATTGTTCTCATTTTAAAACATCAAGATAGGAACTGTTAATCGAATCGTATCTATGTTATATATGCTTACGATAACATGTTTTTAATTTTAAGAAAATATCTCTTTTAGTCTAGAGCTTGACCTAGTGGCACCAAAGTAAATAGAATCGTATTTCGTTGCTTAGGAAAACCACAATATACATGCGTAAACTTAAGCCCTTTTCCCATGGCAGAAACTAAAATATGAGTCTGACGCATTAATAGCCATAAAATGTCATAAGTCCGTATGTGATAGTATCCGGAGCAGACAAGACATCATTGACCTTTTGTTTTAAGACTATTTTTCCTTCTTGATTTATTTAACGTTGTGGTAAATGGCACGTAGGCCGTTTTCCCATTAGTGGTCACTTAAGTTCGAGTATAAGACGTATTGTTGACCTTTCAAGATAATATTACATTCAGGTGTCGCCTATTATTTATTAATTGTTTTCATAATAGGCGCCATTTTATTATATATTAATAAAAACAGCCTGGTTAGACGGTCAAGCCGCGGACGAAAGCTAACGCGTCCCCGTGTTCCCGTCATAAGCGGTACAGGAAGACACCGTGGAGTTTTAGTGGGTTGGAATTCCAAATAACTGGGCTATCTCCCCGTGGTAGCGCAGTAAGCATGAGCCATCCAGGCAAAAAAAAAGACGTGTCGCCTATTTTTTATAAATTGATTTCATTAAAAATAAGCGCCAATTTAATGAAAACAGTCTGGTTTGGAGAGTGAAACGAAGTAGGTTAGAAGATAAAAAAATATCACGTGTACAATATTTTACGTAGGTATTATTATTACAACTTACAAGTTATAGATATGAAGGACTTCAAACTTTCAGGATATTTCAGTCAGGCTGTCGCTTAGTAATAAAATACGAAAATGGAACAAACTTTTTGATTAGGTAGTAGTTTCTTGTGAAAATATTGTATCTACGAGTAACTATACTAATATTATAAAGAGGAAAGATTATTTTGTTTGTTTTTTGTACCGAATAAGCTCCGAAACTACTGGGCCGATTTGAAAAATTCTAACACCAATAAAAAGCTACATTATTCCTGAGTTACATAGGCTATTTTTGAATCCCGAAAATACGTTTAGTTACCTACGACGACTAGTTTAGTTACCTACTAAACTAGTCACGTCTTGGAAAATTTATTAAATATGAAGTGAAAGCGAAAAAAAATTTTGATTAAATTGAGCTCAATTAAGACCCAGTTTATTAAAGTTATAAATATTTATTAGTTGACTTTATATTTGTAGACTCTGATATACATAATTCAAATTTAGATAAAGGCCTTTAAATGGGTTTTTTGAGTAAAGTCAATCACCTGTGTCCCTGTTGAAGTTTTTGCAATTAGCTAATGCAAAATCACAGGACACTGAGGAGACTTTGAGGTTTTTGCGTTCTGTCCAACATTTGTGGTTGTGACTTTACACGAAGAGGCTTTGGCCTTGCAATTATAATCAAACTTTTCCTAGACGTGACTAGTTTAGTTACCTACTAAACTAGTCGCGTCTTGAAAGATTTATTAAATATGAAGTGAAAGCGAAAAAATATTTTGATTAAATTGAGCTGAATTAAGACCCAGTTTATTGAAGTTATAAATATTTATTAGTTGACTGTATGTTCGTAGATTCTGATATCCATACTTCAAATTTAGATAAACCTGTGTCGCTGTTGAAGTTTTTTGCAATCAACTAATGCAAAATCACAGGAAACTTTGAGGAGACTTTGAGGTCTTTGCGCTCAGTCCAACATAATTATGTGGTTGTGACTTTACATGAAGAGGCCTTTACCCTGAGATTATAATCATATTAAATAACTTATGATTCATTCATACACACATTAAAGGCGTGAAGACTTTAGTCAGGCCATAAAAACAATAAACAATCACAAAAACAGCTCGTTAATTAATTCAAATATCAATACTGCAAACGTCATCGTGACATTTTAAGAGTCTACTTGTCTATGCCCGCACCATATCATAGACAACTGATTACAGTACTATGACGTCGTAGCTGTTGTCATACACCATAATGTAACTGTCGAATTCGCGAACGGAACTTAAAGATTCAAGGTCGAAGTAAACGTTTTATAGTCTGACCACGTAATATACATGTTACGAGACATCTTTTTAAGAAAATTAAACATGCACTGCACACAATGGCTATTTTTCGGGCTTTTGGAGTTCCGTCCGTGCCGTCTTCTATAATCTTTAATCAGTAAAAATTATATGCCTGTTCCATGTTGTGCTTTCTTAATGAAACTATGACGTGTTTTCTTTAAGATATCATTCAAAAATCATAACTGCGTTTAGTATCTGATGTTCCTGAAAAAATATGATTTTTGAAGAAGGAGTTTTGAGGCAATCGAGTTTTCTTGTTATCAAAATCAAATTAAAACAAAAAAGTAACCTACCTAAAATTTAATTCGGTACGATTTTGCAATAAAAAGTCAGTTCGATTTATTTATGCTAATTTTATTTCATTTTTCATCTTTCTTATTATTAGCTAGAATTACGAAAACTTGACAGACGGAACCCGGTTGTGATAATGACCACCTGACCTTCTATGAGAAACTTGTTTCAGACAAACATGTAACAAAGTAGAATAAATATTAAATTTTAGATAAATATTTAATTTAATGTGGCTAAAAATTTTGTTAAAACAGTAGTGATCTTGAAACTTAGCCGTATCACAGCCGTATCTAGATTTTTTAAACTCACTATTCCAACTAATTTTGACACATAAACTTGGATTTGCCTTCCGTGTGTTTAAGACGTGGATCCACGCGGGATACAATGGCTTTTCTATTGTTTCGGTAATTACGGGGCACACGACCGGTTAAGCTTTATAAAATGTGCTCGGTATAACAAAATATGTTATAATATTCTTCACAGTATCCATTATGGTAGATCCTCAGTATAACTAAATAATAAAAAAACGGCCCAGTGCGAGTCGGACTCGCGCCCGAAGGGTTCCGTACCATTATCGCAAAAATCGCCAAAAAGTTACCCTTGTTGTATGGGAGCCCGGCAACAGAAATACAACGTCTGTGAAAATTTAAACTGTCTAGCTATCACGGTTCATGAGATACAGCCTGGTGACAGACAAACAGACAGACGGACAGCGGAGTCTTAGTAATAGGGTCCAATTTTTACCCTTTGGGTACGGAACCCTAAAAAACCACAGGCTGTATCTACAAGAGTTCGACATAACTCAAACTACCTGCCTACCTTTTTAGGTACTGGCACAATTTTAAGTTTTAACTGTGAAGTGTCCTGGACCCATTCCTTCCATGACCCACGGTGTTTTGCGTCACCTCGCGAAAGGTGGCTACCGTTTTAGTGTTCACCAGTTGGTGCCACTGACGAGTAATGTCCTTAAATATAGCTGTTAGACGTTGTTATTACGCGCACGGAAAAAATAAAAATTTCAAACACAAACATTTAAAATTACTCATGCCGTAGAAGCAAAACTGATTTTATATTTAATCGCTTAAATACAATCAGTTTTGCGTAGCCCCTTTTTTCTAATGAAAATGATAATAAGAATTGCCGAAACAAAACTCTATTAAAGCAACGCTTGGAAAATCCCGTACCTATCTGTCATATTTGGAAAAAAAAAATCGCGTTCAAAGCCAAAAAAATCTATGAAATTTAATATATCTGAGACCTCACACCACAACAGCGCCTCTAGCGGCGAATTCGTACGCGCCCCCATTCTCGAGGAAGCTGACCCTGTCATTCTGTCTGCCGGAACCTAACTGTTCTTGGTGTAGCTGTGTCAGGGCTCCAGTCTTGGCTAAATTATAGGCTGGATAAAATTAGCAACCGTTGGAATAGATAAAGGTATCCCTCCATTCAGATGACGAAGAAGTTCCCCATTGAAAAACAAACAATGCTCATAATTTGAATAGTACTCGTTTTTAATTCTTGAATGAACTTGAACTTTTGACCCACTCAAGGTGGATAACATTGATGTGTAAACAATAGACAATTACCAACATTCACAATAGAATTAGGATTAAGTAACTAAGATTAAGGTTGACCACACACTGAGTATGTATTAGGTATTATTGTAGAATTTCTTATTGAATTGACATGCCAAGTTGAAGAAGAATATGACACTAACAGTTCAGGGTTTATCAGTTACCTTATTTTGTATTGGGTCTACTTTAGTGTTCTAATATATTTTTCTGATACGGAAAACCTGATAAAACGGAGATGCGGAAATATATATTAATACATAGACAGGTAAAAAGATTTGCACGGTATTTTTAAGCGAACATTTTTGAGGAAAGTTACTCTTACTTATTTTATAAATAACTAGCTTTTTTCGCGACTTCGAAAAGATTTAGATTTCTTACTAATATTATAAATGCGAAAGTTTGTATGTGTGGATGTATGTTTGTTACACAATCACGCCAGAACGGCTGAACGGATCTGGTTGAAATTGGCACAGAGATAAATTATAGTCATTTTCATCCCGGTATAATGTTCCCATTGGCAAAGCATTCCATAGACGAACGGCCTGGACAGTAAAAGATTTGTCTAGGAAGGTATTGGAATGCATTGGCATTTTAAGATTCATGTTTTCCGATGACCTAAGAACTTTCGTATGCGAGTCACATAAAAACTAAAATCGGTTTTTGAGTTAAAGAGGGGTAGAAGGGGAAGATAGTATACAGGAATAACCAGCCTATGACACTCGACGATAGTGTTTCTTTCCATCAGTAAATAATTTTCGTAATTGGACCAGTAATACCAGAGACCCTTTACCGCACCTTTACAAACATAAAAATCTCCTTCATAATATCACTTATGATAAGGTTAAATGCTTGCTCACGGGCTACGGCCGGCCCAATTGCCAAATACGACACTACAGGTGCACATAAAAATTCTTTCTCTTCTTAGCCGGTTTGTTCGCATGCAGTCCGCCTTAACGATACAATGATATATTTCGCCACGACAGCTCTCAAGTTCAAGGGCGGCATTATTTCTTAATCCAGTTTGATTTATTGTCTTGTGTGATAAATAATATTAATTAACGCTGTATGATAATTGGTTTTTAGACGACGTGAGGCCTCTGACTGGTGAAATTAATGCTTGTTTTGGAGTAAGCCGGTTTATACTTCGATATGTTATCCTATTTAGATACGTGTGTGTATTTTTATGAATGAATGAATTAGAGGTAAAGCTAGATGGAGATTCTCGCTTCTTTGAATCTAGAATGATGATTATAGGGCCAACAAAGTCATGTAAAACCTGGAAACGGACAATATCATCTTTGCAGTTCCATAATGTAGTATAAGACTTTCTAAATTAATGTAATATCTCACCAACTGAAGGCAATGTAGGTAAACAATTATAGATAGATTGAAAATGCTTTTTAGTTGCACACCATAACAAAGAAAATTAGGAACTTTACGAGAGATCTTTTATGGGCTACTTTTGGATAGATTTGAAAGAGCAGGCAAATATTATTTCAATATATTGGTATTTGTTAGAATAATATCATCATCATCATCAGCCTTTCTATGTTCCCACTGCTGGGACACATGCCTCCTCTCTGTGAGAGGACCACACCACCACCGTGCACCACTCGGATGGATGGTGGATGATGGATCAGTGGATGTAACATATCTTCGATTTTTCGATTCTAGTACATACCGGTTTCCTCACAATATTTCCCTTCACCGTTTTGAGAGCAGTGGTGATGAAATAATTTACATAAAGCTTTACTTTGTGTAAGCGCCGGTCTGGATTCGAACCCACGACCTACGACACGTAAGTCGCGGCCGCTACCACTGGGCCACCACTGCTCTCCTGCTCACTGTTAACATTAACATTATCACTAAATTTCAAGTTCATTGGTCAATAGAAAGTTAATAAAATCTTCGGAACAAAATGTGTGACAGACGACAGACACATGAGTAACAGCCCGGGGTGTGGGTCCGTTTGAACCCTTAAAAAGACAAGCAGATAGTCTGCGCTTCGCAAACAACAATAATGTCCATAAACATGGACACAATTATCAGAACTAATAAATCAGAATTGTTTTAGACATTGTAGCGTATAATTTTTATGCCATAGTGTGACATAGAAGTAGACAGCCCACTTGATGGTAAGTGGTCATTGCCATCTATGGACATCATAAGAGCCATCCTCTAGTTAGGCCCATAGCAATGCCGGCAGTTACCTCTAATTTATATATGTTGTGTTCACCTATAAGTGACATGTTTGCACGGAATGATGTTTAATGTATAATTATTTATTTATTTATTTTATTTATTTATATACACTTTATTGTACACCAAGACAAAAACAATATTACATACGGAAACCTTAAAATTAAAACAAACATACAACAGGCGGCCTTATCGCGTTCTGCGATCTCTTCCAGGCAACCCAGAATGGAGACAGATAGCCTGGACACGACATGGGGTTGCACTTGGTGCAAGTTTGAATAAAACAATAAGTCACAAACATAAAAAGCACTAAATATGAAATACTAAAATAGATATATAAATACATACATACATATAAATATACAGTCAAGAAAACAATACAGCTGCAACAAGAAGAAGATCACTGTGACAGGTAGTGCTCCTTCACCAGTCTTTTGAAGATCGGCAATGATTGCGCGCGTTTTATTGTTACAGGCAATGCATTCCATAGACGAGCGGCCTGGACAGTAAAAGATTTGTCCAGGAAGATAGTGGAATGCATTGGCATTTTAAGTTTAATGTTATCCGATGACCTAAGAACTTTAGTGTGCGAGTCACATAAAAACTGAAATCGATTTTTGAGGTAAAGAGGGGTAGATGGGAGAAATAGTATATTATACAGGAGGGAAAGAATATGAGCATTCCGGCGAAGGCGAATTGGCAACCACTTGAGTTTCTCGCGGAATTCTGAAACATGGTCATATTTGCGCAAACCAAATATGAACCTTATACAAATATTATTACAATACATTTATTATTAATGTACACACAGAAAATAGATACAGAAAACACATCATGACAAAGGAGTACAAAGGTACTGCTTATTTCTTAAGAAATTTCTACCAGCAGACCCGCGAAAAGGCATTATGTGTAAGTTCTAAATGAATAAATGATTTTATTTTTGTAAGTTGGATTGTACAAACACTTTTACATGTCGATCATATTTTTAAAACTAGATGAGGTCGGCGTTTCCTATCTGACTACTCTGAGAAGAAAGGCCGAAACAAACTCAGAGGTCACAGTCTCTTTTAAAGTCCAGACAAAAATCTTGGGTATATCATGTGAAGACCATGTAGACTGATGTCTGACCTGTCCAGTCAGTGCACGCATTTGTCAATAACCGTGCAGCTCAACACAGAATTTAAGGAGCTCAACGTTTCGAAGAACAATACCAAGGAAAGGACATTTGGGTAGGCCGCATAAACTACTCAAACTGCCAGACCACGCTTAAAATATAAGATAAAAAAAATTAAAAACAAAAAAAAATTAAGAATGTTCCACATAGCCTTCACATTCACAATAGTTGGTGTTCCTATCAATAAATATTTGACAGATTTTTGAGGATACTTCGCTATACGCCTACAGACAAGAAAATATGTCTAATCAATAACCAACCTACATTAGTTAGGTAGACTGCGGAAGACGATAATCTTATTATTTTGAAACGGTCAATAACGGCTATAGGAACTAAATAACTACGAGTCCTTATGTCTGAGACGCTTGACAGAGTAATTTATCAAAAAGTCAATAACATTTTTTGAATACCTAATTTGAATTTAGGCTGGTCTATCGTTGATAAAGCACTTGTTCTGTTCGGACAGTTTTGTTAATGTTTATTCATAGCTTAGCCTTCACGAAGCCAGCTCTAATTGATCTGTTGGCGATGCAGCGATTGCCTTTGCTCTCTTTTAAACTTTTGTGGAGCATCACCACAAACACATACAAGCTTTTAGGTACATCATATCACTATTAATGTTCTTCTAAAATATCTCTCTTCTAAAAGCTCTTCTCGTTTCGGATTCTGTGTCACTTCATTGAAATTCCATCAAGTCGTCCCGTCATTTATGCTAATAGGACAATACTTTTATCTTTAATCTGTCCAACTAAACCTCCAGCTCATTATTCATGTCTATTAAAATCATTCTACTGATCTCTACTTTATATCAACCTTTTGGGTGCCTCAGTCACCTCACTCGCCTCATATCTCACTCACAAGATCTAAATATAATGACCAGTTTTTTTTTCAAAGTGTACGCACGAGCAGATCCTACTATGTATTTGAATCATAAAACATGACTTCATTTCATGTGTCCCCTGGATGGGACAGAGGGTCCACAGTGGTTCTACATCTCGATCGGTCTTGAGCTTCACGCTTCACCTCGCTCCATGTCATTCCGATGCTTGTCGCTTCTGCCAACACATGTGGACGCTAGGTATGACGGGGACGGCCACGTTTTATTTCACCTTGGGGATTCGAATCCAACGCCTTCTTGGGTATATGATCAGAATCTCTTCGAATCGTGTGGCCAATCTTACTCCACTTGCGACGCTTGATCTGAATCATAAAAGTTAATCGACTAATTATACAAATACGAACAATATGTTTAGGAACTAACGCAGAATTGAAAAAGTGTCAGTCACACTATAGTCACTTTAGAAGCATCAAACTTCAATACTACAAACAGCTGCTTATTTATTCTGTGTCGTGCTGGTGAATAGGGTGTTACTTTGAAAAGTCAGTTTTGCATCACCTCGTAACTGAGATATAGACATCGAGTTTTTTATATTTTATTTTTATTGTAGACTAGCTAACCCCCGCGGCTTCGCTCCTTTCAACTGGCTATCAACCTACATACCTACTCACCTGCCCTACCGATCAACCTACCAACCCTACCCTATCCTACATACCCTACTTACTCTACCCTATCTACCTACCTACCCACCTACCTACCAATTTGTTAAACTATTTATTTGAATAAGAATTAAAACTTTTGTTTCTGCAGGAGATCTAATTAAATTTTAGAACACAAAAGCTGATATTCTCTCGCAGACTTTTTTGTAGTCAATAATGAGTACTTTAATCATGTACTACATATTTTTTATGTATCATCAATATCTCTCATCTATATCTATAAAAGCGAAAGGTGACGGACTGACTGACTGATCAATCAACGCACAGCCAAAACTGCTAAGCCTAGAAGCATGAAATTTGACAGAAAGGTTCCTCAAGTCACGTAAGCGTGCACTAAGAAAGGATTTTCGGAAATTCCACCCCTAAGGGGGTAAAAAGGGGGTTGAAAGTTTGTATGAAAAATCTAATTCCTTCGGCCAAAATTCTTGAAACTTAGGCACAAATAGTATTGTAAGTAAATGATAAAGATTGACATTATTAGTTTTTCGAAACTACCCCCAAATGATGATTTAGGGGGTGTTGAAGTTTGTATGGAAAAATCTGATTTCTTGGGTTTAAAAACTTGAAAATTGCCACAAATACTAACATAAATGAATAATAAAGGTTGTTATTAATGTTTTTTGAAACTACCTCCAAAAGACGATTTAAGGGTGTTAAAGTTTTTTTGAAGAATCTTATTACTTCAGTTAATAAACTTGAAACTTGACATAAATACCAATCTAAATAAACAATAAAGGCTTTCATTCTTAGTTTTTCGGATCTACCCCCAAAAGATGATATAGGGAATGTTATTTTTTTTTTTGAAGAATCTTTAATCTTGGATTAATAAACATGAAACTTGACATAAACACCAACCTCAATAAAGGTTGTCATGATTTGTTTATTGCAACCACCCCTAAAAGACGATTTAGAGGGTATTTAAGTGTTTTTGAAGAATCTTACTTCTTGGGTTAATAAACATAAAACTTGACATAAACATCAAGCTCAATAAAGGTTATCATTATTAGTCTTTTGAAACATCCCCCAAAGTTAATTTAGGGGGTGTTGAAGTTTGTATGGAACAATCTGATTTCTTGGGTCAATAAACTTGAAACTTGGCACAAATACTAACCTAAATGACTTATAAAGGTTGTTATTATTTTTTTTTTCAAACTACCCCCAAATGATGATTTAGGGTTGTTAAAGTTTTTTTGAAAAATCATATCAGTTAATAAACTTGATACTTGACATAAATACCAATCTAAATAAACAATAAAGGCTTTCATTATTAGTTTTTCGAAACTAACCCCAAAAGTTGATTAAGGGGATGTTAATTTTCTTTGAGAATCTTGTATCTTGGGTTAATAAACATTAAACTTGATATAAATACCAACCTCAATAAACAATAAAGGTCATCATTATTAGTCTTTTGAAACGACCCCAAAGTCGATTTAGGAGCTGTTGTGAAGTTTGTATAGAAAAATCTGATTTCTTGGGTCAATAAACTTCAAATTTGCCACAAATACTAACCTAAATGAATAATAAAGGTTGTTATTATTATTTGAAACTACCCCCAAAAGACGATTTAGGTGTGTTAAAGTTTTTTTGAAGATTCTTAATACTTCAGTTAATAAAATTGAAACTTGACATAAATGCCAATCTTAATAAACATAAGGGCTTTAATTGTTAGTTTTTAGAAACTAACCGCATAAGATGATTTAGGGGATGTTAATTTTTTTGAAGAATCTTAGATCTTGGGTTAATTAAACATGAAACTTGACATAAACACAACAAACCCTGTATCTAATAAACAATCCAATAAACCCTGTATATCTACGATAGTTACGATACCCAGTTTTTTTATTGTTTTAATGATAGCTTATTTTTGGTCGCTTTCACTAACTGCATATAAGAAAATCATTTATAGGTTAAACGAAATCACGCGAACGAAGTCGCGGGCGGAGTGCTAGTTTTTTCATAAGGATCTCAATTTCTTTTTAAAATAAATTATAGCCTATTTTACTCGGGCATAATGTTACTTTCCATAAGTGAAAGAATTTTTTAAATCAGTCCAGTAGTTTCGGCGCTTATTCGGTACAAACAAACAAACAAAAAAATCTTTCTTCTTAATTATATTGGTATAGATGTGGTCAAATGCGAGGCTGCGCTTGACCACTATCTCACCTAATGGTAAGCGACGATGAGGTCGGCGGTGTAGCACGCTTGCTTAGAAGTAACCTATTTACTGTGGAGTGACCACAACATTTTTGGGAACAGACTGGGTAGATGTTGAGGATGACGCCTGTATAACTTTTAGTTATGACTATATCAATGCAGTTAGGATACCCCATTCTTCACAGGTCAAATATGGTTTCATACACAGCGTGATTAATAAATAGAAGTAACAAGGTATATCTGTTAACATGACGTCTACTCCATTTTTGTGGTAATAGTACATAAATAATTTAGTACTTCATATTACCACTATAATTGGTTTAAATTCATGTAAATTGATTTTATTATCACGGCAATAAAATTAAATACAATGTAACTATTAATCAGGATTCCAATCGGATTTGATTACATGAATAAATTAATAAATAACATGACATACATGGCCTTAGCGAACTGTAAACTTTTAAACGGTGACAGTTCTGTCCGCGTCATGCCATAGATTTCTTTGAATATAAAAACTAGTTTTAGTCCCGTGGCGTGGTTTCGTTTTTAACTTTCGTCCTCGTTCCCCCCAAAAACCGGTTATTTTTTTTTTGATAAAAAGTAACCTACGACTGTAAAAAAAAAAATCTTAATACAAACAAACATAGAATTTATTTTGCTAATCTCTGGAAGTACCTATAATCTTACCTCTTTATCTATTTATCGTAAAATTGTACCTTTTTATAATATTAGTTAAGATCACATGAAAACCCCTAAAGATTTTAATAAACTTTCCCTTTTCGTCGAGTCAGGTGCGAATACACGTAGATATCGCTGTCCCAAATTCCAATTTCTGTGGAAAAATCCCATGTTTACAAAAGAGACATTTAAGTTATTATAAATTCATGTCACGAATCCAATATTTCACTCCTAGATGATCGTGATAACAAGAAAATATTATTCAAACAAAAAACAAACAGTAATAAAGTGTGGAACAAAAAATACTTGGTTACTTTGTATGTTGTCATTTCCATATCGGTGTCCCATAAATATCAATGGTAAAAGTTAACCAACGTATTCAATTTCCTAGTTTCGAATAACTTGAAGAAACTCCAAAGCTATACCAATGAGATTTTTCTTAGTGGGTTCTTGCCAGATATCGTTCGGACCATTGTCAAATCACTATTCTAGAACCTTCTAATTTCAGCAATGGGCTTATAGTTTTTATTTAAAATCGAATCAGGGAGCCTGGGCCTAGGTATCAGCCATAATGATTGTCCAAAAATGTTTACTCTATAAACTTTAAAAAAAAAATACTACTTGCCTATTCGGTAGGTACAACTAAAAAGTGACAAATAAAAAAACTTTTTGCAAAAAAATACTACCGACATCCAAATAAGAAAACTACAAAGTGTAAAATAACTTTATTTTTGGAAGTCGGTGTCCATAACGCAACAAAATGGTACCTACCAAAGACACCGACTGAAATAATAATAATAACTAATGTCGAACGTAGAACCTCCTTCTTTTTGGAAGTCGGTTAAAAACTGTAACCCGACTACGGTTTTTTAGCCTATGTTACCCGGGCCATAATAACAAATCGATTGACATCTTATTTATCAAAATCGGCTGAATACTTGGAGCGCTACGGAGGAACATACATTATGTGGAGCAGTGGTGGCCCAGGCGCATTACTTTGTGTAATTTATTTCATCACCGCTGTTCTCGAAACGGTGAAGACATCGTGAGGAAACCGGTATGTCCTAGAACCAACAATTCGAAGACGTGTGACATCTACCAATCCACCCTGGGCCCACGTGGTAGATTATAGCCCACTCTCTCTCTATGAGATGAGGCCTGTCCCAGCAGTGGGAACATTAAATGGCTGATGATGATGATGGAGGAACATACATAAAAACAAACATACATACATAGACTGCTACATAACCCTTCCTTTTGTCTTCGCCGTAGTCGGATAATCGGGAAATTTCGGTAGCACATTAAATCCCACACATTTTGGATGATTGGAAGTAGTTTTATCACTTTTTCTAAAGCCTCAATTCAGCTGTGAATATAGATACATTTATCTCCACAATGTAATCAAATAAATACAATACACATCAGAAGAAGGAGGGTCTTCCAGCAAGGAATCATAAAGCACATATTCATATCACAGCTCGCACCGTACTAGAAATCACGATAACTTCGAGTGCTGAACAATACCGAACCAAAATTGGATACCATTGTCTTTACAAAGGGTTGATATCAATACGAATTCTTTGTATATTTTCAGTAAAGTCTGTCTTGGTCAAGGGCCATTGTGTTGCTCAATACAATTGTGATTCAAAATCAAGTGTGGGACCAAATAAGCGTACATACATAGTAGACGGGTGCGGTCCTCTCGGAATATTAACCAGTTGTAAACCTTGGATTGTTTCGCGTTCGTGATCTCGATGATTATTATGTTATGTGTTAATAGTTAATTTATTAGCTTCAGCCTCTTCATCTCTTATAGTAACAACTTTGGCAAATTCCACAGCAGATCTTAAAATTTTGATATTTCCGTAATGAGTTGCGAATTCACTATGCTAAGTATTTTTTTGAGTAACGCACTTAGCTCGCTTTTTGAATAATGCAACGATGTCTGCATCCGTTGCATTATTTAATTTGATTGCATTTTTTGTAACACCAGTAATCTTAAAGATACCTACTGGCACAGTTTTTATCTCATCATTTACATTCAATGCATGTTTGTCTGATACAACGAAATAAAGATGGAATTGTTTGCTCACTCCTGTGGCTTTTCTACGTTATTTTCTTGTAACAAATCAATGAATATTTCATCTCCTGCCTGTCTTATTCTTTATTGACTCTTATTTGGATCAATTAGTATGGGGTCCCACCAGTTTATCACTAGGTTACATTCATCGTCAAGGCCGAACAGCATAAGCCGATAGTCAATCATGTCGTTCCGTAAATGTTCAGTGCTATATTTGTAGTAGCTAACATGGTCCTCCCCATTAAAGCTAAGACAAATATGAATGAACTGCCAAAATTAAATTAGCATAACCAGTCACTAAGCAAACGGATTTGCGGTCACATTTTATTTACAAATAATATAAATAAGTAACCTATGTATTGGCCTTATCTCTTATAATTGTCACCGATCATTCGGCAGTGAAATGAGTAGATTCTGTTGATTATATCGCAGATAGAAACAGGTTAAGACCGGCAAAAGAGTGTGGAGATTGGCACAAGCAGAGAGAGGCGAACATTTAGAAGAATGTGAACTCGAATGGAGATCATATTGATGATGATCTTGTTTTTTATATCATGAGCATTATGTAACCTGTTACCCCTTGTTTCAGATGGGTCACCGAGTCCCCAGATACTCGAGCTTGATGTGGGGAGTATGCATCCCCAGTTCCTGCAGCAGCTATGACTTGGAAGAGGAGCTGTCTCAAAGACTGACAGGTCTCGGTATCTCTGTCAAAGTTCACAACAATATGTGCTCAGTGAAGCACTTTAAAAGGCCTTACTCTTTTGGGAAAACGCTTTCTATGTAAGTTCTAATAATCAAATACTAGCTCTTGGTCTTATAGCCACAAGCTCTGCTGTTAAGTATGGGATCCTGGTTTGGATTCTGGGATCAGGCAAAGTCTTATTGGGTTACTAGCTGCCGCCCGCGGCTCCGCCCGCGTTGTATTATTACTTCTCCCAATATCTTTATAAATTATAACCCATGTGATAAACTGATATATAAGCTATATTTCTATTAAGTTTTATCATAATCCGTACAGTGTTTTTACAAACTTCCACGTTTATAATAGTAGCAGGCTTCTACCTGTAATTCGACAGTAGCATCCCGCGCAGTGTTCGGTTTTATGCCCAGATAGTACCAAGCGCGCGACACGAGGCTAACATAACTTTCAAAATATGGTTTTACTAACTTTTGTTTCTTTTTTAGGGTTCCATACCCAAAGGGTTAAAACGGGACCCAATTACTAAGACTCCGCGATCCGTCTGTCTGTCTGTCTGTCCGTCTGTCACCAGGCTGTATCTCATGAACCGTGATAGCTAGACAGTTGAAATTTTCACAGATGACGTATTTCTGTTGCCGCTATAACAACAAATACTAAAAACAGAATAAAATAAATATTTAAGTGGGGCTCCCATACAACAAACGTAATTTTTTTGCCATTTTTTGCGATAATGGTACGGAACCTTTCGTGCGCGAGTCCGACTCGCACTTGGCCGGTTTTTTCCTCTGCCTAATCCTTTGGTGAATATATATATTATGTTTCGAAACAAGATTCTATTAATAAAATTGTTGTTATATAGAACTTTTTTATCACGAGGACTGACAAGAATGTTTGAACATTTTTTTTTTCTGCAAACGGTTGCTCAGTCAAGCAAACATTAAACAGTGAATATATTCTACTCTGTTGACTATTGTTACTGTTTGAAATAGGTTTTGAAGTCTGGCGTAGCAAACGAATGTTTTTTTTTATAGAATAGCTAGATACGATAGGATAGATGAACCCCGGTTTCCGCAATTAGACTCCTATTTGGTCCGTTGTGCGAGCAGGCCTCCTTTCTGGAACCCAGTGCGGGTTGGTCGATGTCACATGTCTTCGAATTTATGGTTCTAAGACATGGCGGTTTCCTCACGATGTTTTCCTTTACCGTCTTAAGAGCAGTGGTGATGAAATGATTTACACAAAGAAAACCCACGACTTACAAGTCGCGGCCGTTACCAGTGGGCCACCATTGCTCTATCGTTTTAGAACAATAGCTTTTTCTGTCTACTATCCTGGAGGAACCGATAATTTCAAGAATAAGTAGCGTTAACGATAGTGTGATTCTAACAGTGAGGAAATTTTCGTAAATGGATCAGCACTTCCAGTGATTCTGCCCACAAAAACAGACAATTTTACCTCGTTCTAACATTAGTTTAGACGATAGGCTTTCAAAGACAACTCCTAAATGAAATCATGCAAGATAGGGATTTAATTAATGTTACAGTGCAATTTGTTACACACCATAACTTTCAGCTAATTACCGCTAACACTAAGCGTAATGAAGCGAAATGATTAAGCAGTTCAAGTTATTAATTAGGGATGATTTACATCTCTGTGCACATAATTGCACACGATGACCTTAGGCCATGGTTAGATGATGTCATGTGTGTAATTAATGTTTTAAACGTTTCTATAGCTCCTATATAAGAAAAACATAGTGAGGAAACCGGCATGTATATGGTGTTTTTTTTAGAGGTATAGAACTTTTAAATGGAATAAAACAAGGATGAATTTTTAAAATTGACATGAAATTGACTTCATTCAAAAGATAATCTTTTGGTGTTATAATTTAAATATGATTTCTGGCATAAGACCGCCACGGCAGCCTCGGACGTAATCTTATCTGGAGGTCCAATTTTCAATCACTTTTGCCAACATTTGTGACCGTATATCGGCAATAACGCGGCAAATGTTGTCCTCCAAGTGGTCGATCGTTTCGGGGTTATCGGTGTAGACTAGCGACTCCACATATCCCCACAGAAAATAGTCTAGCGGCGTTAAATCGCACGATCTTGGAGGCCTCCGGAACGTGAAACAATGTGGCTACCAAACGTTTCCTTCAGTAAATCAATTGTGGTACGAGCTATGTGACATGTTGCGCCGTCTTATTGAAACCACAGCTTTTGCACATCATGGTTGTTCAAATGAGGAACGAAAAAGTCAGTAATCAGGGCTCTATATCGGTCACCATTGACTGTAAAGTTCTGGCCAATTTGTACAAAACAAGAAATTTGCACAATTTGGAAGCGTTGTTCAGGAGTCAGTCTATTCATGTTGAAATGCCAAACCAATCTGAACACAAATCACTTGACAGCGGACAAAATGGCCGCCAGTTAAAACAGTGTGGCCAACTTAAAGTTCTATACCTCTAAAACACCCTATACTAGAACCAAAAATTCGAAGATATGTGACGCTCTACCCGTCAATGTTCGATCAACATTTTACTGGCTGAATACTTCGCCACAACCACGGCGTCATCAGAGGCAGCACATAGGTCGCTGGCTTCAGGTATTAGCAAACAGAGGAATGAATGAAGTTTGAAGTTGAAGTTTGAATGAAAGGCAGGAATGAAGTTAGGGCAAAGGTGGCAAAAGCACGTGCCACCGGCTGTCATTTTTAGATCTTTGAGAACCGTTACGGGTTTTCATAGTCCGAAAATCAGCCTACCAGTCTAACCCAGTTACTGAGTAACATGAGATCCTTTGGTCTTCTTCTAACCGTGTCAATGGGAAATATAAAACGTACATAATTGTGTTTGGGCCAGAATTTAGCCACAGCAACACCATTCGGCGACGCAGTCATAAGGTCAAGTACAGGTGCAGCGCACTCCGAGAGACGGCATGGTCTGCGGATAGTTACTGCATAAGCTTTGAAGACTAGTGCCATCACAGAACACTCATCTGTGGAGGTTGTCCTTGCTGCGGCCAACCCGAGTGCGATGATGATAAGTTGCTATAGTAGCTTCATTCGTGTGTGCACGGCTTTTGGTGCTTGGACGGAATCTTAAATTAATCATTTTAATATTGCCTCTTGTAAATTATATGAGATTTTTGATGACTTAAAACATTATCTGTAAAACATCGGACATTCTTAAAGTGCATACCAATTGTTTAACGTTCGCTGATCGACGTTTGCGATCGTT
The DNA here is from genome assembly GCA_948252205.1 of Orthosia incerta. Lineage (NCBI taxonomy): Eukaryota > Metazoa > Arthropoda > Insecta > Lepidoptera > Noctuidae > Orthosia > Orthosia incerta. The sequence continues at coordinate 24,589,503 of OX411752.1, forward strand.
AAAAATGTCCTTGCGTTCCTGCGACCATAATAGTTTGGAGTAGGTACTTTATTCAAAAAAACCCCAAGTTATAAGTAATATGAAAGTGGATTTAATAGGGTTAACTGTCTGGCAGCCTAATGGTTAAAATAAAACAAATATTTAGGTGAGTAATGGGCTGCCAGACAGCTGACGTTTATTCGTTTTGATTCTGAATCAAGCCTAGCAAAAAACACTGCCTTTTAGTTATGAATATCTATTTTACACGTTGAAGACTTGTTACAACAATCAACAACATCAACCTATTAATCGTAATCGATTGATTAATTTATTGTATTGGTTGGGATCGCAGCACGTGATCCAGTGAAAAAGTTCTTCGACGGTGGCACAGTTGCCACCGTCTTTCTCGGAGTCACTTGGTGGGCGAACCGAGTCCCCAATCTGACCGCCCATGACCCCGGAGTCCCACCTGCCTACAATGCAGGTGAGGTTTCGGCGTTTTAAGCGTCGAGGCGGTTGCCTCCATGACACCTTCTTCTCCGAGCGGGATCGGCCCTTTCACGATCCCACTCGCAGCTACCAACCCGCACAGGACCCGCGTGGTGGATTACGGCCCATTCTCTCTCACAGAGTGGAGGCTCATGTCCCAGGAGTGGGAACAATAAAAGGCTGATGTAATTTTTATGATGTTTAAGCTCCATCTAAATCAATTTAGCATTTGCCCTATACATTAATATATAGAGCACTTTAGGTATTAATATGACAGTCCAGTCCATGATTAATAGTTTTATGTCATACTTGATGCAATACCGATACGAGGGACGGCCGTACACACTTTAGTGTTCATGGATGTTATCGACGTGATAACATCTATAGACACTATGTGAATAAATAAGTATTGACATAGTAGGGAAAATTATGGTTTCTTTGTCCGTGTCTAGTGGTTGGGTTCCTATATTCAACGACTTTTGCGATTCAATTACAAGTTGTAAATACACAAGTAAAAGAATAGAATAGAATATCGCCCTTACGAAATATTTTAAAATGTATGGGTAAAAGCATGGTGAAGGAGACTGTTTCATTCCTAGGACAAAGGTATTAATAAAATATTATTTTCATTTTGTACGCCGAGTGAGGCAAAACATGTTGGTCCGGTAAAATTATGTTTCCATCTATATGTGCATATTCATGTATTTACTATCTATAGCTGACTGTGTCATCAACTTTTTGTATAATCCATCCATTAAGTGGGGTATAGAAAACTTTTTTACAAAAAACTACAACCGACTGCCAGATAAAAACACTACAAAGTGAAAAATAACTTCAATAACTTCAATTTCGGTAGTCAGTGTTCCTGTTTTCGTTTCTTCGTTTTTTGACACTGATATCCAAAATTAATAGTTATTTATGCTACAAGTGCGGAAAGTAGGTGATTTCCGATGAGTGGTATTTTTATTCACGAGCGAGCGAAGCAAGTGAGTGGATAAATCGACACGAGTCGGAAATCATCTTACGCACGTGTAGCATACAATGTTTTACTATGCATACATAACCGTACTATGCATACAACATATTACTGTACTTATTAACTAATTTTTTAAACTTTTCTCGAATAATAAAAACTCTATTAGGCGGGCTGACGTTGGAGTTAAAAATTAAAAAAGTACAGGAAAGTAAAAAGCACTAGTAAAAAAAGTGACACTTTCCGCAGTTTGGCTGCTTGGAAAACGCTCTTTTCGAGGACATGCATTGTAAAGATATTTTTAAAAAAGTTTCTTATTTTCACCTTTTAGTTGTGGTACATAATGGACCAGTTTTATAGGCTCGGTACCTATAATGCCCAAAGTGATGCCAGAATAGATTAACCCAATAACATGAAATTTAAACAAAACCGGTGGAATGAGGAGTATACCAGGGTGAACTGTTCACACCTGCGTACCCCTTTAGAGCGTACCAAAGTGATGTTGTGGTATGAAATAGTGTAAACAATAAACAGACATGCGATTGCAGCAATCCCGGTAGGTGTGGTCAATTTTGAGTTTGAGTCGAGTATGAGCATCCGGAATACAGACCATGTTTCCTAGCTCTACACAGCTTCGTTTCACTAGACGGTCAGCTTAAGTTCGCCCTCAGTCCAGTTATTAACCGTATCTAACTCCAATCTAACTATCTAATAGTTTCTGAGTTATTCTGAGAAATTCAATAGATGGTTACATTTGTACTATCTAAGCGGGAAACAGTTCCAAAAGAGATCTTATTTGTAAATGGTCGGATAAGTTGTTGGAACTTGAGGCTTATTAAATTTTGTACTTAATAAGCTGTCCTAGTAAGAGGCTAATCCATAATATGTGTAGATGATAAACATAGAGCAGTGGTGGCCCAGCGGCAACGGCCAAGCAGGCGCTTTCATCATCATTTCAGCCAAAAGACGTCCACTGCTGGACATAAGCCTCCCCCAAGCGTCGCCACGCTGATCAGTCCTATGCCTCTCGCATCTACCGGACTCCTGTAGCCTTGTCCAGGTCGTTGCTCTACCTACCCTTGTTGCCTTCCAACGCAACGTCTCCCGGTGTGCGGCTTTAATTTGTGCTTATTGTTAATTTATTAAATTTTCATCACTGCTTTAAAACGGTGAAGGAAAACATCGTGAGGAAACCGGCATGTTCTAGAACCAACAGTTCGAAAACATCTGACATCCCACCCACGCTGGTCTCGCGTAGTGGATTACGGCCCATTCCCTTTCACAGAAAGGAGGCAACTTTCCCAGCAGTAGTAACATTAAAAGGCTGACGATGATAAGCATAGTCTTATTTGTCAGCTAAAATTCAAATCAGCATTGGAAACAAAGTACTGACTTAATAATAGGGAACTATCCTCAAAGCTGATCTCAGATGGCGCCACAGGAATCAGAGTAAACAAACGAAACTGTCAAAGTCGAGCGACAAAATTTCGCAGTATATGCATACAAAATATAAACTAATAATGAAAGAAAAATTGAGCTAACTGAGAATTGAGGAAATCAGACCAAACTGCAGCTAGCGAAAAAAACTGATTTAGTTGAAAGGTACGAATACGAATGCGAACATTGAAAGTCTAGTGTAACTTGCAGATATTATGTTAATCAACAAAATCCTTCTTTTTAAATCTTCTGCTTTAAAACGGTCAGGACGCAGCGTTGATTTTTTTGTAAAATCGCGGCGACGAACAGTAATTTCTCATTGTTTGCGAATGTTGGCATTTTTTAGGATCATATGGCCGGTTTTATTTCTGCATCTAAAAACACAACCCTGATGCATTGTTGACCAACAGCTAGCAATATTATTATTTGGTTTTTGAACGCTAATTATTCCTAAAAACACTAAATAAAGTTCGGTAACCATAAACAGTAATAGTCGTCAAGTTGTTATGTTTACTCCACTCCGTCAAGCGCCATCTGGCGGGAGCAATTGGCAGTAATGTTCCCTTTATGTTAGTTTATCAAATTAAAACAAGATGCTACAATAGCTTCTACACTAAGCAATAACCAGCCAAATTTAGATCCCATATGAAAAGATGCAAGTCTTTTGCCGTTTCTTATAAAGAAAAAGTGAGCAAAATGTATATTTTGGTTCCTTTTGTAATGATGTCCGAGCTCTGCACTTTCTTCCAATCCGTTTGACTAGACGGTTTTGTCTATTGTCAGTAATCCTTTGCATTATCTGGGATCGAATCCTAGAACCACACGCTCAGCAACTCACTTACGAACGCAAGATTGAAAATTTGTCTTACAATACACTAATCTAATCCAATATGTTATATTATTTTCAGCACATTCTTCCTAGCAGTAATCCTGCTTCTCAGTCTAGGTACAATGCTAGACGATGGGAAGGAAGGAGTCACAAACTTCGAGAAGCTTCTCAATGCGTTCTCCTTGAAAAGGAACCTGAGGAAAGTCTTCGACTTATCTGACTCCCCTACGAGGGTGAAAGGCGTGGATGCATATAGAGGGATGAACGCGTTTGCTCTGCTGATAGCGCACAAGTCTATGGCTATGGCGCACAACCCTTTCGTTAATAAAGTCAGCTTTTCTGCTGTAAGTATTGATAATTACTATATTCTTTTTACAGGATTTTATTTCACTTGCAAAACTTGCAATTGAATTTTAAAACAGTTATTCCCAAACAGTTATAACCAATATACGTTTGATATGGACGACAGTGCACAGTTAGCTAAGTAACATTATATAAATCCAATATGGCAGACTGCCGAAGTTGGCAGAACAATCTTTTTTATGTCATGGTAAGGATATCAAATAGGTTTGCTGAGAGGAACATGAAAAAACTTGTTTTAAAAAAGGTTTCTTTAATTTAACAATATGATTAAGTATACTGAGATCACAATGTTAGGCCAGATCTGCACCTGTGTGTTGTGAACTGCAGAAATGGAACTATCACTTTGCAACGACCAGTCAGTCAACAAAAACAACAACGCATTCAACCCGAATCTCTTCAAAGTTAGAGTAAACAGGCTTCTTCTGGGTAAGCTCACTCCATCGTCGACTCTGTCTCTGTCACCTATGACCTAGACTAGAGTCAAGAGCAAACCCATTACAAATAAAAAAAAAATACAAAAAAAAAATATGCTCAAACAATCAGATGTAAATAAAGAATTAGATTTCACCTTGCATCAAACATCACTCAACGTCAAAAACACTAATGTTAAGTCAATTTGCGACTTAGGCAGACTTTACAGCCAAATTCCCAAACTTTGTTAAGTCTTACACACCCTAGCGGTTAGAAACTTAAATTTCTTACACAATTCTCCCAGCCAATCCTAAAAAGACTCCTTTGACTTATTTAGTATCAAATTAAAATACAACGTCAACTTTAGAGTGAAACTCACACTTCTACCCGAAGTCTTGAAAATTCAATCAAGTCACTTAATGTGTATTGAAACCCTCTACATTAGCGCTTAACACTTTCTTGAATACTTTAGACTTAATAAGATTCTGTCTTACTCTTGTAAGTGCCGGTTTTGTTAAGGGGAATGTACTTCATAGTACTTACAAGGTTTTTTTGGTTCCAAGAAATGTAAGAAGTCATTATGGGTCAATTTGTTTGGTTACTCATATTATATAGTCATGTTTACTGTTGTGAAATATTTAACTCATTAGTTACTGTTTCTTTTTTATATACCGAGGCAAAAAATAAATCGACTGGTTTAACCCCAGACTAACGAACATACGTAGTAAGATATATTCGTTAAATGATAAATGATGAATGATTTTTTTTTTGTGTAAGTTGGTTTGTACAAACACTTTTACATGTCGATCATATTTTTTAAAACTAGATGAGGTCGGCGTTTCCTATCTGACTTCTCTGAGAAGAAAGGCCGAAACAAACTCAGAGGTCACAGTTTCTTTTAAAGTTCAGACAAAATCCTGGTTAGATCATGTGACGACCATGTAGACTGATGTCTGAAATGGTTTTTTGAGGGAAGAAACAGCCAGATTGAGTGGACCTGTCCAGTCAGTGCACGAATTTGTCAATAACCGAGCAGCTCAACTCAGAATTTAAGGAGCTTAACGATTCTACGAACAATCCAAAGAAAGGATATTCGAGTAGGCCGCATAAACTACTCAAACTGCCAGACCATTATTAAAAACTAAATAATATAAATTAAAACCAAAAAAATAAATAATTAATGATGCACATAGTCTTTACATTAACAATAGGGCAATATATTAAAAAAAAAAAAAAATATTGGAGCAGCTCAATCCCAAGACTTTTTGTCCTCGACGTAATCTTTAATGGTATAACACGCTTTGTGGCACAACTTACGTTTAATGAATTATTTGAATTTATTAAGACTTACATCTTGTGGATTTAAATTTACGATGTTTTGAACAGTGACATTTTAACCGTAGGTGTTATAATTTTCGATTTTTAAATATGTACCCGATCTTGTACGTGGCTTGGAACGTTTATTATAAAAGCGCACACATTGACATCTAAACGAGCCACCTATTTTCTTGAGCCTTGTTGTAGGTACCTACTACAAATTTGTGTTTGTTCCTAGTATTTATGTTATGGATATCACTGTATTTTTTAAACAATTTTATATTTTTATGGGCATATAAAAGATTTTCATAAATATACTGAGAAGGCGCAGTCATTACATTAATCTCCTTAAATTTCTCTCTGAGAGAGTGTCTCGTTCGTTTTCATTACCACTAAGAAACGCCTTTATATTACTATTGTATATATATATATATATATATTATTGTACTGTTTTTCTCTTGACGTGAGCGTTGAAAATCTAACAGAATATATCATTTTAGGTAGTATCTATCGAAAACGAACATTAAACCCAATAAATTGTAGTTCTAAAAACTAAAAAAACACGCTTTAATCGTAAATTGTACTAAAAAGTCGCTAATCCTGAAGATCCTGGTAAGGATAATGAGAAAAACTATTTAAATTATTGCATTGTCATCGGTCCTTGATAAGTGTGCAAAGTTTCAAACCAATCCGACGTTTTGAAGGGGGTGAAAATCACGTTCAAAGATTCCGTTACATTGATATATAGATACATACATACCAAGCTAATAAAAGCGTGTTAAAAAAAAAGAGGCTGAACAGCTCAGACTAATGAATTCGCTTAAATTTTACCACAGCCGCCATAAAATATATGTATAGCGTATTAATGAATTGTAAATGACGCAACCACAGATATAAATCTGACTAGATAACGCAAGTCCCTCCATCTGTATGAAAACCATGCGTGCCACTTTATCACAAACAATTTAAAAACAAATTTATTTACCAATGAAAGAAACATTTCCGATGGCTGAACCAACTTTTTCTATAAAAAATAAAATTGTAAATTTGTAATATGGGTGACATGCCTGAACATAAACGATTTTTTTACTTTTTTTATACATTATTTACAGCTCAATATGGCATGGCAGTCAAGAACAAAAAGTTAAGATGCGATCCGTCTGTCTGTCTGTCTGTCCGTCTGTCACCAGGCTGTACCTCACGTACCGTGCTAACTAGACAGTTGAAATTTTCAGAGATGATGTATTTCCGTTGCCGCTATAACAAAAAATACTAAAAACACAATAAAATAAATATTTAAGTGGAGCTCCCATACAACAAATGTGATTTTTATTCCGTTTTTTTGCGATAATGGTACGAAACCCTTCGTGCGCGAGTCCGACCCGCACTTGGGCAGTTTTTTAGCAAGTGACGTACATATAATCGCGTCATCTAGTAGGATTTATATCTGTGGACGCAACGTATTAATTTGTAACCTTCTTCCAGGTATTCGGCATGCCATGGGCAGTTGTGGGCCGATCCGCAATCCTGTACACAGACAGTTTTCTATACCTCAGTGGATTCCTAAACGCCCACAATCTACTCACAGACCTCGAGAAGAAAGGGACCATCAACCTAAAGGACCGCCTTATCGCCAGATGGTTTAGGTAAGAGCTCGAAACATTTATCGACGCCATCATCATTAACTAAAGATTGATTACACTTTGAAGTGCAGAAAATATATCCTTTGTTTAAAACGGGGCCATTTATTAAATCCCCCTTTTCATCATTAATCTAGATTTGTAACGAATTGGAAAATATTCTATCTTCCTCCTTTGTTTTTCTAGTTTAAGTTGTAAGCAGAGGTTACGGGGATAGTTTTTAATTTACTCGAGTAAGATTTTCTTGCCGGAAATAACCGTGCTGCAGACAAACATTATGAGGAAACCGGCTTTCCCAGAAACCTAATTTCGAAGAAAAATATTCTATTTTTGACTCACACATGAGATACAGATACGAGAAAAAATACAGTAAAAAAAGAACTTGGTAAATGAACCTCGTGCGAGACCAAAAAGGCTCCTCGTAGACATAACGCGTTCATCAGCCCGCACTGCGCCAGCATGTTGGCCTAGAGAGCCCACTCCCTCTCACAGGGAAGAGACCTGAGACCCGGCAGCGAGAGCTTTATAAGCTGAGTATGTGATAATAGCTGAAACATCCAAATCCAGCAAGATTTCAAAGTAAAATATTCTTTCGTTTATAATTTCGGCGGTACAGTTTTATCATCCTTTCGGCCTTCTTCTATCCGTCCAGCCCAAACTAGGAGTATAACTATATTTCCTTGTCAAAGGTCATGCACCCTCCAATAAAAACAACAATACTCTTAATGATATCAACACTTAATACATAATCAAGTAGCGCGTGGAGTTTTACCTAGCAGACACACGTGTCCACAATTTGTGTGTATCTCGAGTTTACGAGGCAGGTCGTTACGAAGCGATTATCTTTGACGGATAGCTATCCCTTGTTTGTTAAGGCCGACTACTTACTGTTAAATCGATGTTTAATGTACGGGGAATTTGGAAATGGAATTAGCTATTAGATTATGTAGTGAAAAACCCTTTTTGTCGTGGACGAAAATCTCAAAACGAGGGTCGAAAAATGGAAAGCTCGAAATTGATATTGTCATGATTGAAGATAAGCCAAAATGCAAAATTTTACGAGGAAATAACGGTCTGCCAGCACCAGTAAAGCTTCATCAAAGATTACTTTGGAAACAAAATACTCTTTGTATAAAATAGATAATTGACAGTAAACAAAAATCCAAAAAGTAACAAAAATGTTGCAGAATGCATCCGTGGAAATTTGCATCGTAGTCACATTGTGGCGATTCACCTGTCTGTGGGAGTATTTATACGAGTCATATATAGAAAATAATTATAAAGAAGACGAATCATTATAAAGAGGAAAGATTTTCTTGTTTGTTTGTACCGAATAGGCTCCGGAACTACTGGACCGATTTAAAAAATTCGTTCACCAATAGAAAGCTACATTATTTCTGAGTGACATAAGCTATTTTTTAATCCCGAAAACGGGTCTTGTGGGGTGGCCCACGGGAGCAAAGCCGCGGGGAACAGCTAGTCCTCTATAAAACCCACAAAAACCTTCCTAAAGATTTCAACAGCACCGAATACAAATACACTTCAATTTAAAAAAAAAAGTTACCATCCTCTTTCCATATTAATTTCTGTCCTCTTTTCCAGATTGTTCCCTCTCTTCGTGAGTCTGATGCTATTCTGCACGTACATCCTGCCTGACCTGAACAACGGGCCTCAGTGGAATCTAGTGGTGGAGGAGCACGGCAGGGTCTGCGAAAAGAACATGTGGAAGAGTTTTCTGTTCATACATAATTACTTCGGCTTTGAAGATATGGTATGTATTTTTATATTGTTGAAGTTTTTTTAATGGAGTTGACTTTTAAATAGGGAACCCATTGATCACTATTTACCAATAGGTAAACCGTCGTCGGCCACTATTATTTTGTCCTTTATTCATTACATTTCTTATTTACTATATTTTTAAATATATTTTTTTTAAACAAAGAAAAATAAAAATATTTAAAATTATAAAAAAATAGAGGCCCACTGGTATCAGGAACAGGGTCCAAGCTACCGGCGGTCTGGGCTCCAGAGAGAGAAACCTCTTAACAATACGAGCCGTGTCCAGCAATACTGCTTTCTGGATCAGGCCCTTGACCCAGCGGCCTGACGAGAGCCTCCTAAGGTGTTGGTCGAGGCTCGTGGCTGTAAAGCCATTGGCTGATACGACTATCGGTACAATGATCGCTGAGTCCACATCCCACATATCGACGACCTCGCGAACCAAGTCAAGATAAATTATTATTAATCCATTTATCAAAGGCGACAGGGCCTTTATAAAATAACTTAAACCTAAACATACATAATCCTGGTGTTAGTAACAATATAAACTTAAGGGGATAAATATAATGACCACCTAAAATTACTTTGTGACCATAACCTCTATTACCTAAAATTGTACTATGAAACCCAAATTTAGTAAATTGATCACCAAATTTAGTAAATTGATCACCAAATTTTAATAGCAAATTATTGCGCTATTTAATGTTGTAAAATAGGTTAGGTTAGGTTAGAACTGTGACCAACCGCGCGCGAGCCGAGCGAGCAAAGCGAGCGGTGCCGCGGCAGCGGCCGGCGAGCGCTACTTCCAAGTTGCTCCCAGAAATTTTATAATCTTTTTGGTCATTGGTTTAATTTTGGTGATCATTTACTACTTTTGGTGATCATTTACTACTTTTGGGTTAACAATGATTTATTTGGAGTCATTTTGCCTAAACAGGATAGCGAGATGTTAAAACTTTGGTTATAATTTTACAATAAGATGCGGGTTTAATTTTGGTGATCATTTACTATTTTTGTCTGTTATATGTTACTATATCTGGTGGTAAGTTAAACATAAGCCTAAACTTAATACCTGTTAGTAACACAACAACAACAGACACAATTTAAACACAACAACATTAAACATTTACACACAGATAATTATAGCTTCAGTATTCCAGCTGAAATATTGGAGCTACGATTCAAATGGACACAGTCCAGCCTGTCAGCAATCATGCCCAGGATACTGTTGGAGCTGGCCCGCACCCTGCGCACCTAGGATGTACAGTCAAGGGTCAAAAGTGCAGTCATACTCTCCCAAAACTCAAATGGCTAGTTTTTGTAGAAGAACTTAAATTATCCACAACTTATTTAATATGTTGTATAGAAATTAAAGTATAGATTATTCCTACTAACCGCGAAAAGTTGAAATTCTGCTGCCTACAAAAATAATAATCAAAGGCTACAGGTGTAAAACGAGATACAGAAGGCCCTAAATAGTCTTCTTAACACCCTAAACAATTGGATTGTGGTAAAGAATTAGCAGTAATGTCTTCATTTTACCCGACTGCTGAAGGAGGGTAATGTGGTTATCGGTCTATGTATGTATGTTTGTTCCTATGTGGCATTCCAGTTACCAAACGTGTTGGCCGATTTTGATGATTCGTACGTCAATCGATTGGGTTTAACCTTGCGAGTGTCATAGGCTACATTAAAATTGGAAAATAGAAAAATGGCGTCTTTTGGGCGCCATATTGTGGGGGCCTAATTATTTTCTTCTTCCGTTCCCATCGTGTGGGGTATCAAAATAAAAGGTTTTAAGAGGTAATTTCAAAAATGTAGAACACTTATATGTTTAAATGTACCTAATTGGAAAAAAAAATACTAAAAAGTTATAAATAAAAAAAGTTAATTTTTGGTCAGCCAGCTCGCGAATATGTATCCTCCGACTGCACAGAATGATTTTCATCATGTTTCCGTTTTTTTAGTTCGCTTTTTAAGCAGTCGGGTTTTTTGATTTTAATAATTATCTACCATTTCTAATTTTGTTTTTTTTTTATTTTTTTTTTACAAATGTGAAAAGCGTCTTTTGACTGTCATCTAAATCTTGAAGCTTGTGCACATTGCATGGACATGAATATTATTAGTTGGCGTCTCTGGTTGCTGACTTGACATACAAAGCATATAACAATCGTAGTACTCGTACTATGTACTCGTTATGCCTCGGCATTACTATAGTTTTTGCCTGTACCCACAAATGAAGACGAAAACACAGACGAAGAATTCCACTCCGTACCTGTACGCATAATAAAAGCCTAGAAGGCACTACCAATGTTTTCAATTTTCCCAATATTTATATCGCGTATTTTCAGCTTTTTATTTCAACACCGGGTTTCAGAGATGACGTCTATGGAAACGCTTTTTTATTTCAACTATAACATAGCAGAGTAAATTGAAAAGCCTCGCTGAATTTAGCTTTTAAACGTTTTAGTTTATTCGTTTCAAAACTAAAGTCAGAAGTATCGAATTCAATTTAGTTTTACTGCATATTCTTTGAGTATCTATCGCCAACGCTTTTTTTTAAATGGTAACGTCAACTGTTTCTTTCTGAAGACTCGAAGTTTTCTCCAAAAATTACCTTTGCCTGTAAATTCCATTTATCTTCGTAAGTTGATAGGTACTTGTCAACTCTAAGAAAAAGAGTAGAATTATTTATTTCGAACAGACCTGTTTCTCCGTGGTAGAATTTTGTATTCTATTGATAAGACAGAATGCAAGGAGAAAACGTTTTGTGCTGACCCCAAATAACATGGGACAAGGGCAGGAAGATGATCTTGAATAGTCGTTTAATTGCTGTTCGAACATTGATAGTCTAGTAGACCATGTATTTTTATGGTCCTTGGTGGAAACCGAAGTCATTCGCGGATAAGCTGCTAATGAACAAAATTAAAACAATCATAATTATGCAAAATCCTTTGGGGATTTTATTACTAATATTATAAATGCGAAAGTTTGGATGGATGGATGAATGTTAGTTTCTCAATCACGCCAAAACAGCTGGACGGATCTAGTTAAAATTTGGCACAGAGGTAGATTATAGTCTGAATAGCACATAGGCTACTTTTCATCCCGGTATAATGTTCCCTTGGGATAAGAAAACACATTTCACGCGGGTGAATTCGCTATTTTAATAATATTGATTTATAATTACCCGTTAATTTATTGACAGTAGTTACTTTATTAACAGCACCACCACCTTACTTCAAATAAATATAATTATGAATCTGTTTGATTCAGCTTTAATAAGCTGATAGTAATAAAAATATTTTAAAATAATAGCTGTAATGGAAGGTATTGTATGACACTTTATTTAACATGGGAAAGCTGGCAACCAAATTTATAACAAAAAGTAATGAAAATATGTTGAGGATCTGAGAAATGGCACACGCCATTTTTCAGCGTTATTAGTTGTAATACGACGGGTTTTAGAAGATGGCCAGTTACTTCTGTCAGTGGTGTCTCATCCCATACAAAGAAACCGAGCCGACGTTCTATACTGATTATTTTTTGTAAATCGATCGCAGTCGGTCCCGTTCCGTTCCGTTCCACGGATATAGATGGTGATCTATCTATCGCTGTGGAACGGAACCGACCGCGATCGATTTACAAAAATATTCGGTATAATCAGATGAAAAACGCTTGTTACGTCGGCACGGTTTCTTTGTATGGAATGAGGCATCTGTATGCTAGTATTATATTTTCTTTGCTTCTGTGTTGTAATGAAAAAAAAAACTACACGCGATCACCTATTTCGGCCATGCTTGGTGATTTTGGCAATCTCTTTTTAACATGACTACGGCGAAGCCAAAAGGAAGGGATATGATTTTAGCAATCTATGTCAAGAGCCTTAAATATAGTTACAAAGAAAAACATTTTTTTTTCTATTGCAAATAACATTTATTACTATTACAATGTATTCGTTTAATACATAAATATAAAACAATTTAAAATATAAAAAGCTTATTCGAAGTGGCTGCATTGGCTGCAATACAGTCCTTTAAAGGTTGAGGCCAGTTATCAATAGAAGCACGCACTCTTTCCATGGATAAATTCTTGACTGCCAATCGCATGGATTGTTTTAGGGACTCCAAATTATCATGGCGTTTAGAGCAAGCTGTACTCTCTAAAACTGACCATAAATCATAATCCAGCGGATTAAGATCGGGACTAGACGACGGCCAGTTTTCAGCTCTGATGAAGTCGGACACGTTCGATTCCAACCAAGACTGCGTGGACCGAGCTTTGTGAAACGGCGCCGAGTCTTGCTGGAAGGACCATTCTTGGTTATTGAACATGGTGTTGTTAAGGGGCTTAACTACCGTCTCAAGAATGGGATCTTGATACACTTGTGCCGATGTTTTGATACCTTTTTCACAAAAGTATGGCTCAGTCACTCCTTCATAGCTAACACCCCACCAAACCATCACTGAAGTCGGATAATACCCACATTTCACTCTGTCGACTAATTGGGAAGCTTTGAGCATAAATACGGTAATTTTGTTTGTTAAAATGTTGCTCAATTGTAAAAAAAATCTCATCCGTAAACAAAAATTTTCTGTGACCTCCCTTTGCGTACCGCTTCAGTAGTTGTTTCGATTTTACCACCCTATTCTTTTTTAAATCATCAGTTAAGAAATGACCAGTACGTCTCTTATAGGCTGCAAGTCCTACGTCATCTTGTAAAACCATATAAAATGACAGATTCCAAATTCAAATGTAATATGTTGTTTAATTTTGATTCTAACAGTATTTATGGCCAGACTAGGTATAATCTTTTGTATTTACCTATGTTCCACCGTAGTGCCTAAACTAATCATTCGATTTTGATGAATAAGGTCTCTTTATTATGGTCCAGGTAAATAAGATAAATGAAATAAAATAAACCCTATTCGGGTGACAGTTTGTAAACTTTTGGGTGTCGAAATCGAATTAAATAATCGAATTAAACAGTCTCCTTGAAGTCACAAGGGTACATGGCAATGTCTTCTTCTGTCCTATCTTCACAAATAATAATAATTCAATAGCTGGAATCATGGAAAAATAGTAGCCGATTACCTAGCTACGAGGTAGCGAGGCACACTGTCCAGGATCAAATGTATATTTACTATATTACCAGTCGTGGACAAACAGACTGAGTTTAGCACAAACGGTGTGCGTGTATGACCCGGCGGGCGAGAACGGCCTACTGTGACAGGCTTGAGTCACACATTTTTATCACAGTTTGGGAGCAAAAACCGTGATAGAATGCGTGACTCAAGCCGAGGTCAAGAGGTCGTGCTCGCCCGGCAGATGTATGAACGTAAACAAAGCAAAATGTGTTTGGATATTAGCAAGTGGCATTCTGTAGCTCTTGCTCAACCGTGGAGCCTTTTTGGTCTGGCACAGGGTTTTTTTTATTCGATATTATTCTTTTGCTTGCTTATCTCGTGTCTCTTATGCGGGTCACAAATCGATATATTTACTTTCTTTCTTAACCCCATAGAATAAGATGTGAGTTTATGCAAGTAGACCTGGCACAATAAATAAAGATTTCAACCCGCAAGCACTACTACAAATAAATCCATGTAGGCGTGTTTAAAATTGCCAACAATGAATGAAAGTACAACACGGGGTGACACGGTAATCTAATAAACCAGCAATAGATAATAAATTCAGTTTCCCATGATTCTTATATAACTGTTGCCTAAGTAATTAAACGTGAGCAATGAGGTTATATCGATACTTATCGTATTAGCTTCGTATAAAGACTAACCCAGCTATTGGAAACAAACTGGATCTTTTTAATTTTTTACATAAAAAGGTAGACTACGTTCATCGATTATTATAGCCTTTTTAATGTTCCCACTGCTGGGACACAAGCCTCCTCTCTATGAAAGGAAATAGGGCGCCGAAAAATCCACCACGCGGGCCCAGTGCGGTTTGGCGAATGTCACATGTCTTCGAATTTTTGGTTCTAAGACATGCCGGTTTCCCCACGATGTTTTCCTTCACCGTTTTGAGAGCAGTGGTAATGAAATAATTTACACAAAGTAAAGCGCCTGCCTGGGTTCGAACTCACAACCTGCAACATGTAAGTCACGGCCGCTACAACTGGTCTGCTTTTGGGTGCCGGTTGGATTTAGAAAAAAATAACGTGGTTGTCGTTTTATTGGACAAGTAAATTCTTATAAACTGGAATACAGCTGCAATGCTAAGCAGCATGACTGAATAAATCATTATGGTATTAGTACCCCCCTACACGTTTACTGTTACAAAGAGTTCTGCTAATAACCTGGTGATTGAGAAGTCGAGACAAATTCACAAAGATAAGAAACGTTAACAATTATTAAACACAATTAATCTAAAATTTACTTTAAAACCAATTGAATTAGCAGTGAGATCGCGCAAAATCCTTCAAAAGTAAATTAGACTGACATTAAATTTTCAATTGCTTTCAAAGTTAAAATAATATCATTCGGTGATTATACTTCATTTCAGATTACGTGTCATTGTCTCTGGGATTCTGAATGTATTTCAAGAACATTAAGACATAAATAAAATTATTGCAAAGGGTTTTCATCATATAAATAATTCCCCAATGTTAACGCGGTACTGGCCATGCTCGCTCTTTTTGGACAGTTTTGTTTGCACTGGGCCCGCGTGGTGGATTACGGCCCATTCCCTCTCACAGAGACGATGCCTGTGTACCAGCAATGGCAACATTAAAAGGCTGATGATGATGATGAACCGGTACCCTAATCCGAATTTTGGTATTGGCTACAGTAACCACATACAATCGAAAATACCGTAGTTTAACCCCTCTAGTCCCATTGGCATTCTACCGATTAAATAGGATAAAATTATATTATTTGTATATGGCCTACTACATCAGTTGGAAATCATTTGCAACTGATGCAGTAGCACAATGTCTGTGAACAAGCAAAAAGTTTAATTAAAACAGGAAAAATAAAAAATTACCCGGGCCATAATAACGAATCGCTTGACACCTTATTCATCAAAATCGGATGAATAGTTTAGGCGCTACGGAGGAACATAGGTAAATACAAACACATCACATCACATCACATCACCAGCCTATTAATGTTCGCACTGCTGGGACACAGGCCTCCTCTCTGTGAGAGGGAATGGGCCGTAATCCACCACGAGGGCCCAGTGCGGGTTGGTGGATGTCACAACATGCAAATACAAACATACATACATAAATAGACGGCTAAAATCATAACCCTTCCTTTTGGCTTCGCCGTAGTCGGGTAAAAATGATCGGCGCGCCGTAGTCGTATTCTCTCATCGAGCCTATCTACTGAAACCTTTAGTGGACCTTTCCGTACGGTACGGCCCAAATGTGTGTGACCCTTACCTACCTATCTCAAAAAATAAAACCTTTCGTAATTTTCTTTCAGTGCCTAACCCACACTCATCAAATCGGTATGGACATGCAGCTCTACGTGGCCACTCTACCCCTGATGCTGGTCATCTGGAAGTACAGGACCCTTGGCTGGTCGCTCCTGGGTCTGATCGCAGTAGCCTCAACAGCATTACGATACCTAGCCATATACTGGTACGATATCAGCATGTTCGTGTATTACGGAATTTCGTAAGTATTTTTTTATACCTTTTTTTTGGTCTGGTACTCTTCAGTGGTTCAAAAGTACAAGGAAGATCAAATTGTTTTTTTTTTTTGTTAGACGACATAACTTAGCTTTTTAAAACTTTTAGCGCTGCAGCGAACTTAAAATATGAATAAAAATATCTTTATTAAAAACAGAGTTTTGGTCTGTTGTAGGACACTCAACAAAATAAGTCTTAACTATCTAAATCAGAAGTTCAGGGGGTGGCCATAAGCTCTTAGAGCAAGGTTCATTTTGTGTGTGCGTAAGGGACAGATGTATATGACTTGTTTACATCTGTCCCTTTTTCACGGTCGAACCATGATAGTTTAGACACGTCATGGTACGGCTACGGGGGCAGGTTGTTTAGACAAAGTGAAAATCTGACAGCAATAGCGATTGTCAAAATGCCAAAATTAAAGGGATTGACTACGTGTACTAAATTTCGGTAGCGCATGATAATCCCATACATTTGGGGCATTCTAACAGTCGTTTTCAAACGACTTCAACAATGGAGGAGGTTTTCTCGTTGATATATTATCACTTTGTCTATACGGCAGAACTTTGTAAAATAACCTTCAAACATTTTTAGCACACAACCAAACAATTTTACTTTATGACTAGGAAACGCCTTATTATCCGCATATGGCCTTAAGACGCAGATACCCCTGAGTAGCTGATTTTAAAATGAGAATCATATCTAAACGGCTTGTCGTAATTTCTTGGAAAAAAATATGTTACATTAGACCATTTTCTTAAAAATTTGATTTAATAAAATTTTTATTTTTATTCGTTTATCATAGTGTAATTAATTTGTAAAGTAATGTCAAAAAAACGGACAAAAACACAACAATCGCACCAAAACCGCTGGGCGTATTTTAATGAAATCGACACCATCTCAAAGAAAATTGAATTATCTATATTTTAATGTGAGGCTTTTTTTTTAATTCGATAATAAGAAATATACAAAAATTCTACACGTCTTAAATTGTACACGTTTATAAGAATTGGTCAGATTAAGCGCGTGCGTAGTTTTTTTTTTGTCAATTTTATAGAGGTTCAAAGTTCATAGACTGCCAATTTGCTATAAACAATAACTGTGTTGTTGGAATTCGACCTTTGAGCAGCGAACTTGAATGAGCTTGCAAATTTTGTTTACGGTTATTTGTTTATATCCGGTGTTAGAGCATTTAACTTATATTTTAGGAAGTGACGTACTTCCCGTGAACTCAGAATCTTGAAATTTGGTACGAACAGGGTACGAAGTAACGTCCTATAGCACAAATAAAGGAATAATTGCGAATACCGTAATTTTTTTGTTACAAAACATAATAAAAATATTTTTAATAATTTTAAACTTACTACCCCTTTCCTCATGAACGCGTAGAGGTATTAAATTGAAATTCATATCAAATACTCAGGTCTATAATACCTTTATCCATGTATGTCAATGTCATTCATTCTGAAAGTAATTTAATAATCATGTATCCACTAGTGACGAAATCGGTCAAAAACCCGAGCACGTACCTATATACCTACTACTACTGTTTACATAGATATTATTACACACCATTGGTGAATTTTACAGTATGTAAATGTAAAGTAAGTTAAATATTTAGTGGTTTTTCGTGGTTTTGCCTTATATTTAGGTTGGTAACTAGAAACGTAGGTCATTTGAACGATATTTCTTCAAGTATTATAAAATTAAATAAATATTTTGCATTACAAAATGAAAAGGTTTTCGTCAATTATCTTGAAAAATAAAGTGGCTATTTTTTGAATATTTTCGCCTTATTCTTCTTATTCGATTCGCTCTTGACAGAGCGGTTGTGGTCACGATGAATTTTGTCCGATCGCTGGTGTTCTTGTCACTCGCCTCACGATTTCTCTCCATTTGGCTCTGTTAGATGAAAGCTTAGCGCATTCATTTACTGGACCTCCTATCGTCCACCTCATCGGTGTCCTCCCGCGTGGCCTGTTACCGTCCACTCTGCAGCGACACAGCACTTGCTGTATCGCTTGATATCTCGAAGGCCTTCGACAGGGTCTGGCATGCGAGTCTGCTCAGTAAGCTTATGGCATCCCCGCTGGTTTTTGTAGCTGGATATCAGACTTCCTTAGCGAACGGTCGATCCGAGTAGTCATTGACGGCTGCTCCTCAGACCTTATGGCTATTGATGCCGGAGTTCCTCAGGGGTCTGTTCTCTCTACAACTCTTTTCCTGCTGCACATCAATGACCTACTTCAGCCTGGTATTGTTGGGTACGCAGATGACAGTACTGTTTCAGAGAGATACTTGTTCAGCGCAAAAACCAGCGTGGATGAAGTTCGTTCCTTGAGGGAGGCTATGGTTGAGCGGACAGATTTGACCTTAAGCCTTGTCTACCAGTGGGGTGATGACAATCTGGTCTCTTTTAACGCCACCAAAACACAGGCGTGTCTTTTTACCGCTAAAAGGAGTCTGTTCGATCAGACGCCTACTTTTCGGGGTGCGTCTGTTCCTGTGACTGATCGGCTCGAGCTCCTAGGCATGGAGTTGACATCCAGTCTCAACTTCGGCTCCTCCATTGAGAACAAAGCCCAAATCGCGGCCAAAAAACTGGGCATCCTAAATAAAGTGAAACGATACTTTACGCCTGGACAGCTTTTAACCCTATACAAAGCACAAGTCCGATCCTGCATGGAGTATTGCAGCCACCTTTGGGATGGTTCAGCTAAGTATCAGCTTGCCACTCTTGACTCAGTGGAACGCAGAGCCAAGAGGCTCATTGGCAACGTTGAACTGGTGGACGCCAAGCTTCACAGCTTGGCTCATCGCCGCAAAGTTGCCTGCTTGTCGGTCTTCTACAGATTGTACTTCGGTGAGTGTGCTCAGGAACTCCACGACCTCATCCCACCAGCCCCCTTCTACCATCGGACATCTAGACGCACTGCAAGTTATCATCCTTACCTTGTTGCCATTCCACCAATTCGAACCAAGCGCTTCCAAACATCCTTTATAATGCGCACAGCGAATGAGTGGAACTCACTGCCTGCGTCTGTGTTTCCGAACGCATTCAACCCGAATCTCTTCAAAGTTAGAGTGAACAGGCTTCTTCTGGGTAAGCTCACTCCATCGTAGACTCTGTCTCTGTCACCTATGACCTAGACTATAGTCAAGAGCAAACCCATTACAAAAACAAAAAAAAATAAAAAATAAACTCTGCCCTGCACCACCAAGCGTTCAATGGAGTCGTTATTCCTAGACATGGCCAAAGAATTTCAGTATTCGAGACTGTACTATTGCTGATAGACGCTGCTTGATGCCAAGTTCTTGGAATATTGAGACGTTAGTGCGGAATTCTGTCCAAGAAATGCCAAGCATTCTTCTCCAACACTACATTTCTAGAGCATAAATAATGATGCCTTATGCGTACACCAAATTTAATTCAAAACCTAGCTTGATTAAATATCTATCAATGTCATTTAGTTTCATAACACTTTTTCCATAAAGTTAAAGGAGTATGTCAGGATCGTAGACGGTGACGTTCTATAGTTCCTTCCAAGCCCAATAGGAAGAAGGCTCAGGGCTTCTTCCTATAGGGCTTGGAAGGAACTATATTAGAGGAGGCCGATATTAGATACATTAACTCAGGTTAATGTATCTAATATCGGCTCGAGGAATATGAATCACCTCTCCACCTCAAAGCATTACATTTATGCAAAAGTGTTACAGCACTATTTACTAATCCCTCCAAACGAAGGCATGAGGAAACACGCAGACCAAGAATATATATCCAGAAGCAAATACTACAAATCCTTGACTCCTCAACCATGACATAAATACTTACTTAGGTGACACAGTACAGTACAAGACTTTACAAGAGTACCCATGGTACCTGCAAAAGCATCACTCCTCGTCTATGTAGATATGTACTTGACAATCCATTACTTAATACAACACAGTACTTACGTATAAGTACTTGTGTACCAACATTGTTGAAGTTTTTAAGTATTCACATTTGTAGCTGCTAATGAAGCCACTTGTAAAGTAGCTACTTATTGTTGTCATCTCCGTCTTCTTGAGTTCTCTTGGAATTTGATATGTTTCTGTATTGTTTCGTTATGTAAGGTGCAAACTTTGTAGCGTCGTCTTCAATAATGAATACTAGTACGTAGATAATGTTTCTCCATACATGACTCCTTGTAGTAAGTATGGTAAGCCAACCAGAAATCTACAGAGTAACTTGAAACAAAACTTAAACTCACACTTAGTTACAGACAGCCACTATAGGATGAATATGTGGTAGGTACGTTACGAACGTAGTATTTTCAAAACCAAACTACACTCAGTGTCATAATAATCACACCTTTTTCTCCAAATCTCTTTAAAAATAATTTAAATCATATTAATTCAAAGGTAAGAGTGTGACTATGGTACACGATTAAAAAGACAATTTAATCAACTCTCAAAAAAAATTACAGGTGTTTGGTATTATTAACCAAGGCATGAAATAAAACGGGCTAACTGAATGCAAGAAAATTAAGGTTGTTTTTCTTGCTAGACTTATTCAATTGTGTTCAATTCAAAGTCTGGATGGCGCATGACTCTCATTTGACCTTGATCAGCTGTTTTATACCCTTCTAGGGTGGTCCAATTAAGGCGCCTCCCTGAGCAAAACGCCGCGCTAGTCGAATTTTGTGCAGTTTTTAAGAGCTATCTACTCTTTATTTTAAAAAAAATATCAATTAATAAAAATATTTTTTTTTTTAAAGAGTCACTAATCTCCTTCCAATAAAACCATAAAAATGTGAAATAATTATTGATAGCATGCATCTCTTCGTAAAGTGTTCATTAATTATTTTTTATACTAACACTAATGGATAGACAATTTGATAACGAACATTTCGTAAGTTTTATTTTTTTCAAAAGACCAATATTCGATTTTATAAAGATTTTATTCTAAAATCTGAGCGTATTCACTACCGTAATTCATGCGCCACCAGTGCCGCTAGGCCAATAGGAATGCTCATATCTCATGCTGATTTTTTGGTCAGGGTACGGCCTTAAGTGGGACCTGTAATGCATATTTTAACAACAGTTATTTAACGGCTCGTACTCTGAAAAATTGTGTCATTTATCGAACTGTTGTTAATCTACAGGTCATTAGACATACTTTCAGCAGATACAAATATTAACTGGGTTTAATGCACGCGTTTTTGGCAGGACAGGTTTGAATGCTATTTTCGGGGTGGTGCAATTTTTTTGATGCTAAGTGTATTATGAAATAGGTCCTTTCTAAAGTTACAATCGTTACAATAGTTATAATCGTTATTTCAAAGATTGCATTTGAAATGATTTGGAGATATGAACGTGTCAAAGCCTACTTTAACGCCAAAATTTGACAAGTTTCCAGCCAAAGTAGGGTTTGACCAATACCTACTCAATTTCAAATTCTCAGTCCAGAAATTGGGGGTAAATAGACAGATCTTAAAAATCTAAGGGTTACGTTCAGTAAGAGCAGTGGTGGCCTAGTGGTAATGGCCGCGACTTACGATTTGTAAGTCGTGGATTCGAACCCAGGTAGGCGCTTTAGTTTGTGTAAATTATTTCATCACCACTGCTCTCAAAACGGTGAAGGAAAACATCGTGAGGGAACCTGCATGTCTTGGAACCAAAAATTCGAAGATATTAAACCACCAACCCGCACTGGGCCCGCTTGTTGAATTACGTCCCGTTCCCTCTCGCAGAGAGGAGGACTATACGCACAACGGACCAAATGGGAGTCTAAGTTCAAAAAAACGGGTCCTTCTATCCTATACTAAGGGTTACATTGAATGCTGGTACCACATCTACAAAAACAAAACTATCTTAAAGGATCGTAAGTTCTCGTTTAATGAAGTTTTACAAGGTTAGTGTGGTTAGCTTCAGCCTTACATTTTGCTGTCATGGGACACCATCCAATCTCCCAGAGTCTCACAGAAGACACATTTGATTTATTAAGTGGATATAGATGCCGTTCTCCCAGCAGCCGATATATTATAATGTCCTGTTCGAAGCTGAGACCACAGTCGTACATCAAAGATGACGGATTGCAATAGCAAACAATATTACTTGTGCTGCATTGCTAGGACTATACTGTTAGGCGCATTTTACAAGGAAATCTTACTAGGGATTTAGTAATAGGGAGGCTTGTTTCTGTAAACGGATTCGTATTGTTTATCTACCATTTTTATTTATTTAAACAATGGTAATTTAAAATTCAATTATAAAACATAGAATAAAATTATTTAGGATGTTTCGTGGTAGGTACTTATCTATAGGTTATGAAACGTTAATCAGTAATGATGGTAAATCGAGTTTTATTGCTGTTTGTACTTTTCAAAACCACTAATTAGGCTCACCTGCAGTGCGTAGCCCGACTGCTAGGAGCTTCATATTTTTTACGTATAGAACTCTTCTTGAAGAATACTTTCACAAAGTTTCAAGCGAAGCCGCATAGGTTTTGAGACACAAATCCTAAAGTTTCATTAATTTAGGTTAAAACTATTCCAAAACCGAATTGGGGCATACCGACTTCACGTAGTCTTTTGGGTGCTACCCTTAGAGTGTAAATAAAAACTGGAGCCGCGAAGGGAGAGCAACCTCACCTCAGCCGCTACGGCTTGCACGGTTGCCTATTCTTTGTTACGTAAGGGTGAAGGGGTTGCACTTGCCGCAGCGCCGGAGACGATAACACAACTTAGTGTACAACTTAGTGTTTTGAGGTTATTTATGAGAATGGTGACAGCGGCGAGGGGGCTATTTATTCCACAACTTAAACTTAGCTTTCATTTACTTTAATGTGGTACAAATGTATTCAAATTGATTATTTTTATTTTTGCAGAGTACAAAAACTACTAGATGCGGCGCGCTACTCTTACATCCTACCTACACATAGAGCCACCATCTACCTTATAGGAGTCGTCATGGCGTATCTCATGAAAACCAAAAAGTTAAACTTCACATTATCAACCGTAAGTAATTCATTTATCGTCGTGGTCAGGACATACGGCTTAATCATCAACTTTTCTCCCTTCTATCAATGTAAAGTAAGGGTAATGTAAGGGTAATGTGTTTATCAGTCTATGTATGTATGTTTGTTCTTAAGTGGCATTCTAGAGACCGAACACGTTTTCCGATTTTGATGGTTCTTACTTCACTTCACTTGTTCTTGTATAATTTACACAATTCCTTACGTCAATCGATTCGTCTTAACCCTGCGAGTGTCACTGGCTACATTAAAATTGGAAAATATAAAAATGGCGGCTTTTGGGTGCCATATTGTGGGGGCCAAAATTTTTTTTCTTACATCGTGTGCGGTATCAAAATAAATAGGGTTTTAAGAGGTGATTTAAAAAATATTTGACACTTATACATTGAAATGTACCAAATTCTAAAAAAAAAATAACTAAAAAGTTATACATAAAAAAGTTAATTAAAAAAATCAAAAAAAAAATGTTAGAGTCGTTGGACCATCAATCTAATACCTAATAATACCTCCAGTGCTTTGGTTACCGATTCACGGTCGCCACTTACACAACTGCTACTAAAATTCTAAGATTATGACTTATGGAATGGTTTGTGTATAAGAAGAAAAGTTGCAACAACTCTAAATAAAATTGGATAAGAGCAGAATGATGATAAATATTATACTCAAACTCAGTTTTAGCTGTCAGAGAGACAGCTAGTCTCCCCGGTCATGTTGGATTACCATCCCATTAAACAATGACAGTAATGGTAGAAGAAGTGCATATGTATATATATATCTATAATATCGCCTGTGTACTTGGTTAGACTTCGTTGAGATTAACGGCCATTATCACGGTCAGGGGGATTTATTTTTTTAGTAGTGAGATTAAGAATTAAATAATATTTTTCCATCTTCCAGGCTCAAATTAGACTTTTCTGGACCTTCTGCTTAGCACTGATGGTGGCTACCATCGCGACTCCTTACAAGTGGGGTCTAGAGGGGTATAAGTATGAGAACTTCGGGGCGGCAGTATTTGCAGCCGTAACTCCTATCCTGTGGGGGGTGTTCATGTGCGCGTCTCATTGGTTGATAGCCAATGATTATGCTGGTAAGTGGATTATATGATCTAGATATTTATAAGAGCTGACTGTTAGACAGAAGCTTTTGATTTTCTGCTTTAACTTTGGTTGACCTGTTAAATGTTTCTGATCATCTGGAACAGTTTTTTTTTTAAACTGGGACTTTAACTTGAGGGATCTACTATAGTATATCCAATTTTATAATTGATATTTTAAACGCTCAAGAAGCACTAAAGATATTTAAATTAGGATGTTACTACCACTTATTCTAATGAAGAAAATAAACAGGTTTCCATGCTGGCACTACTAACATCATGCAGACAATATAACTTCTCCCATATGCTACTCCCTATGCAAATGGCATCGAAAATCGTGAAAGACTAAATCTGTATTAAAAATACCTTTATTTCCACAGGTATAGGAACACCCTTCATCGAGTCGCGTGTATTCAAGTTTTTCAACAAGATCGCGTACAGCGTGTACCTGACGCAGTTCCCCATCTTCTTCTATAACGTGGGAGTACAGAGGAATCCGGAGTACTACTCGCCTTTACTTCTTGTAAGTAATCCTTGGTTCACTACATCAATTTGACAGGAGCTGAAGAAGATACATATGCTCTCAACGTGGTGCTAAGCAGAAAAGCTGACGTCTCAGGGTTCTACTAACGCAGAACAGTATCTTAGTTAAGGAGGCTCTCTAAAAAGATACATATATTTAGATACTTACGACGTCACATGAATATTGCTAGGCGTTAAATTGAGGTTTTCGATTCTAACTCCAGAGTCATGATCAGAGTATCACTCTGGCTGATACCAAATCCTAAAAGGATGCGTTGGATTCTTATTAACATTGTAATTTCCATTTTTTCAGGTGCACGTCCCTGAACTGTTTGTAGTGACAGTGATATCAGTATTGTCGACTGTCGCCATCGAGATGCCTTTCAACCAAGTCTATAGGATATATTTCGGTAAGTTTTCCTAGTGTAATGTAAAAAATGGTATATAGCGACATAACATTCACCGTGAATATACTATTTCGCTCAATGACCGTGCTACCTACAATTGGTATCGGGAACCCAATTTCACAGGGCTTTGTGACGGCAATCCTTGGATGTTATGAAAAAGAAACCTGTAGATAGGCCATGCTTTAGATTTCTTATGAAATTTTGTGGCATATTTACTGATTTTGGCCTTACAAACCGTTGAATATTTTTGAAAAGTATACCTTAGTACAGTGCATGCCACGAAAGATGAGACTTGACCGCGCCTCCCGCGTTCTTTCCGCCGCCCCGATGACGTCCGGATTTTCCCTCACTCAGACCTCATACCTCTAAAGAGACCTATAAATCGACTACTGCGCAAGTGACAAACCACGTGGTGTGTCAATCTCATCGTCCAGTGGCACGCACTGTACAAGTTAAAATGCACGAAGTCACAGGAGTAAAGATAGTTATAGAAATATAATCTAACTTTTGTTTCTCTTCTTTCAGGACAATCACAGAAGAAATTAAAAGAAAAATGATCAAAGACAAAGACTAGTGTTGTGCTATAGTTGTGTATAATTATTTAGTTTTAGTCAGACATCACGAAATTAGGTAGGAACCTTTGACTATTTTTGTACTGTTATTATAAATTAAATTTAAGGAAATATAAACGATAAGTGATAAAAAATAAAAATCCAATGTGTATAAAATATTCTTTTATTCATCCCGAAGCCTCGTATGGAAATGGTTTTAGTATATTTCTTTTACAATTCTTTTGTATTTTAAAAGGAAAAGTAAAAAATAATGCCAGTTATAAATGCATAAGAATATTAATTATTTACAAAAAAAGGTTTTAAATAAAAATAAAACCTCTTTATTTAATTTAATATCAACCTTATGTACTATTGTTTTCATCTTACATTAATAGATACGAACTATGCATATAATTTATTATATCTCTACATAACTAATAATTATGTACAAATGAATAAACTCTGACTTTTTCTTCAGCCTTAATACTAAGTACCACTTCATAAAATTTTAAATTAATTCCTTTGTCCTTTTAAAAAGCACTTTTCTACAGGCAATCAACCGATATACTACAGGATCACTTGATTGGCTGACACTACGTTGACACTACAACTTGACAATCACAAGCATAGATTTTCAGGAACAATTTTTCTAAAAATCTGCAGTCCAGCCAGTCTTTAAGCCTGGTGTACTCGGGTAGAGTTAACGGTATAGTAGCACGGTAGAGTACTAAGTATGCTACTTACTATACCAATGTAGACAGCATTGGGAGAGTAGAGTACTAAAACTTGAATGATTAGAGTGACTAGCCCCACGGGTAAGGTACTCTACCATTTGCCTTTCCACACCACGGCGCCCACTCAACTCTAGTTACTACATGTTGACAGTTACAGTTCTCGCCAAACTTCTTGGCCACCCTGAAATTGGCTACAATGGCTGCGCAGTAGTAAACCTCATACAAAAATAGAACCGTTTCGAGCCTTGCGCATCGGAAAGCCAACTTCAGGACGGCCCAGAAGTTCGGCGAGCACTATACTCTACTGAAACTAGTACACTACTTGGAATTGGTAGAGTATTACGCCAGTTGAATCTAGCGTTAACTCTTCCCGTGTACACCAGACTTTATTGTTTTAACTTGGCTGTACTATTTTGGCCAAAAACGTATTTTAGGCTCTCCAAGAACATCCTTGCGATTTAGCAGCCCTGGGACCTTACTACGACTTCAAGCCTTCATGATTTCGTGTGCAAAGGTGATACGGCTAACACACTAGAAAAATAATTACTTTACGACATCATAGTAGGTACAGTGTCAAAATTTATAGCTAACAGAAGACCCTGTAAGCATTAAAATAAATATTCACTTTTTTTTAAACTGTCACGCTACAAAGGCGACTCTTTAGAGGATTTATCTTAGTCCTTTCATTGTCTCTTCACAACCACTTTACTGTATCAACTCTTCACTTCAACCCTCACATCCTCTTCACAGTCAGGTGGTGCCTTCCCAGGTCTGCACTTGCACCTGATATTGTTGGTGTGGTCCCTCATGAGCCAGGAGTGCTCGGAACAGGGCCCTTGCGTGTTGAGGATGTGGCAGGTGCCGTTGTAAGGGGCTGTGCCTCTACGAGTGATGCAGGCTTCCACCTGGAATAGGAGATAGATTTGTTATTAGTTTAAGAAATAAGTAGTTCTTTTTCTAAGAGTCAAATAGTTGTATTTAAACTTTGAGAATCAATTTATTAAATTCGAGTAGTGAACATATATCAGGGCCAGCTTTCAGCCAGCGTGGTAGCCACGCTCAATATTGTACAGTATAGAATGTATTTATTTAACCATTATTTATTTAACCATTAATGTACACACACACATAATACATAGACAAAAAGAAGGAACAGAAAATAGGTACAAAGGTATGCTTATTTCTAACGAAATCTCTTCCAGCATACCTGCGAGAGGAGAGTTGCAAAAAAAAAGATATGTAGACAACGTGTGTAGAGGGGAATAAAAAGAAAATATGTTAAACAATTCACAATAAAGAAGATTAATACTGTATAGATAATTAATATATACTCTTATATACATGCTTATCAATAGAATAAATATTACAATAATAAATACTAGTTAATAACATAAATAATAATACATAAATTATATGCAACTAAGACGGAATGGAAAGATAATGCTCTTTCACTCTCTTTTTAAAAACTGCAAGAGTTAATCATGTGTAATCATTGAGAATCAGTGAACTACACAGGAACGTCATTGGTCATATGCAACGCGATCTAGTTTAAAAATGGAACTTCTTCTTTTTCTTCTTCGTTTCGCTCTTGACAGAGTGGTCGTGGTCGCTGGTGTGGTTAACTCGCCTCACGATCTCCTTCCATTAGGTCGGGATAAATGAAAGTTTGGCGCACTCATTTACAGGGCCTACAACGTTAGATTTAATTTGATCAGTCCACCTCATCGGTGACCACCCGCGTGGCCTGTTATCGTCCACTCTGCCCTGCACCACAACCACCACACCACATGCTCAATGGAGTCGTTACTCCGCCTTCAGACATGGTCAAAGAATTTCAGTATTCGAGACTGTACTACTGCTGATAAACGCTCGTTGATGCCGAGTTCTTGGAGTAAGGAAATGGAACTGGCAATCTCACGGTTGGCGCAGTGGTTGAGCGATTGACTGCTGCGCTGCGTGTCGCGGGTTCGATTCCCGCATGGAACAAATATTTGTATGACCTTCAGATAGTTGTTCCGGCTCTGGGTGTTGTGTATGTGAGTTTATATGTTTGTAAACGCACCCACGATACAGGAACAAATTCCTTGTGTGGGGCAACGTGTTTGTTAAAAAAAAATTTTTAGAGCTCTTCACGAAGCTGATTCAACAAAAATAAATGATTGCCTACACTGCCGTTGCTAAAGCTTTCGACAAGAAACGCCTTATAAAAACGATGAGCATCGCAGATTTATCAGTCGTTCCGGCGACTACATTTTAAAATCTGTACATGCCTCATAGCAAGAAGACACCTAGACGGTGACGCGTCATCGGTATATATTGTGGACATCCCACCGATACGCACCAAAGGTTTTGGGAATACTTTTATTAATCATACAGCTAAGGAGTGGCATTATCTGTTGGAGTCTATATTTCCTGATAGCTACAACCTGGGAGTCTTTAAGTCAAGGGTGAATAGGTTTGTTCTAGGCAAGAGTGCCTCATCGTCGCCACATCATGGGTCCATCAGGTGAGATAGGTGGAAAAGCGAGAGCCTATCAATAATAACAAAAAGACACTTGGTGTCCGCAGCTTGCCGGTCGAAGCCGCGCAGGCGCACTTATTTTCTCTCTGGTTCATGTCTTTTATAGACAGCTGACGGTTAAATAGGCTAACTGCACTGAGGTGTCAATCTTAAAATTGGCTTCATTATCTCACCTCTCGTCTGCTGCAAGCGCCGTTCCCACAGGCACACACTCCATTATGGCTGAGACCATCGATAGCTGGTCGGGCTTCAAAGTCGAAAGCTACAACTTCGCCCACCGGACACGGCTCCGCGGTGCCGGGCCGGTAGCAACGGCGGCGATCCGGCACGTACAGACGACCTCTTGCGCATGGCACCTGAAATGAAAAAAGTTTAAAGGTCTAAAAACTCTCCTTTCATCAAATCATGGTGCTGTTGACTAATCACAATAAAGACCACCACGCAAAAATATTAACTAATATTAAGTATGGACACAGGGACCCAGCGCTAATAAAGAAAAATTGGTTCAAATAAATATCACTAGATGGCGCGATATGCATCAAATTATTATTGAATTGTGTATAAATTAATATTTCCTAGAATTAATCATAAAAATTGTATGTTCTTGTTTAATCAACTCTTATAAGCACAAAAATATAGCATTGGGCCCTTAATTCACATTTCAATGATTATTTGAACGGATCATTTAAAATTGGATCCAATAGATGACGCGGTTTTAAATTTCTCAGGCACGATTTTATTAATTTGTATTGAAACACATTTTGGTACAATAAAACTGTAAAACGTGCAAAAAAATACTATAAAACAAATTGTCACTGTATTTAAAGAAAATAATAGTCACGAATCGAGAAAACCCTTTTACTTGCAAGTCGTTGCTAACACCATGTATATCCGTGGAATGGAACCGAACGAGATCGATGTTCTGATAAAAATAATCAGACGAGAATCGCTAGTTGCGTCGGCACGATTTCTTTGTAGGGGATGAGGCATCGTATGCTAGTATTATTTTATCTGTGGTATTGATAATCTGAAATTTGAGTTTAGTAAAAAACTCGGAGCCACTTGAGTCACTGTCGAGTTATATAAAGGAATTAAAAGGTACAAAATATAAAACACCATATTGTATTTCTTCTCGTTTTAAAACGATGATTTTTCAGCTATGAACTTTGTTGAATGACGTTTGATGAGGCAACTATAGGTGATGTTTCATTGATCCCTACACAATAAAACCTCATCATCATCTGCCTAGCCTTTTTCCCAACTATATTGGGGTCGGCTTCCAGTCTTACCGGATTCAGCTAAGTACCAGTGTTTCACATGGAGCGACTGCCTATCTGACCTCCACAACCCAGTAACTGGGTAACACTATACCTCTTGACTAGACTGGTGTCAGATCTCAAGCTTCTGACTACCCGTAACGACTGTCAAAGATCTTCAAATGACAGCCGGGACCAACGGCTTAACGTGCTTTCCGAGGCACCGAGGAAACTCGGTATGTTGAAATGGTCACCCATCCACTGACCGACCTCGTCAAGGGTTGCTTAACCTTGATGATCGACCCGTACGGCTGTTATTATTTAGCCACGAGCTCCTCCTACACTACACAATAATACCTAATTTATTAATATTTAATCGCAATGCGCAAAATTGGAGCATAAAATATGACCCTTACCTTAGTACATCGACCACCTCTAGCGATCATCTCATCTTGGGCACAGGGTCCTCTAGTATACAGCCGGTAGCACACGCCATCAGCCGCTCGAGCATGGAACGACTTGCATCTGCATTCAGCTCGGGAGCCATGAGGAGCCACCTCGGCTATGGAGAATATGTGGCCACGGGCACATGGGCCCAGTGAATCTGGAAATAATAATGTTAAGAATATAGAACAAATCGTAACAATTCTTCCAAATCGTCCCTTTCACAGAGAGGAGGCCTGTGTCTCAGCAGTGGGAACATTAATAGGCTGATGATGTGATGTGATGTAAAAATTCTTACGACTATTTCTTTGTTAGTTTCCTATCTGAATTGAATGACAAGAACTATCTGAATTGAAAATGTTCTAAGTGCGCAACCCCAAGTATTTCTCGGATATGGAGTTGACGCAGTTAGAAACAGCTTTTAAAAGTATTTTTTTCCAATACAAAAATAGGAATAGGAATCTAGGGGTCTTTAAGTCAAGAGTGAATGGGTTTTTTTTTTAGGCAAGCGTGCTTCATCGTCGACCACATCATCGCTTACCATCAGGTGAGATAGTGGTCAAGCGCAAGCCTATCGATAAAAAAAATAAAGGAATGCTTAAAAATAGCAAGGATTTTTTAACGGTGGAATATTTAGGATTTTTTTCTTCCAACTGCATGATTTCATAATCACCAGCTTTTCGTTTATTTTGGGTAGGTTTGAGCCACTAAAATTATCGTACTGTAGTGAGAAAACATTAGTAATATCACCAAATTGGCAAATTGGTGATTCCTTGCTGACGTGAAGAGTAGAAGCAAGAAAATTCTCGGTCTTCATGCATGACAGCATTTAGAACATGCAATTTCATTAAGTAGATTGTACAACTCTAGATTTGTAGGTAACTAATCCTAGCCAATTAGCTATTTAAACGTTTGTGTACAAACGCTGCCCAATGTGCTATTTGGACCGTAAGAACTATTTAATTTTACATGTATTCCACCAATTTGTAGACTTACTGATTACTACACCCAATTAAAGATACAAGCTATGTATATACGCTACGTAAAAATACTGTTTGTATAATTACTTACACGGTACAGTTGTTCTGTCTCACGATGACGGGTTGGTCTTAGTCGTGTGTGTGATGCACAAGCAGATTGTGTCTGTGTGATCAGGCGATACTGAGCGCTCTCGAGCTTACGCACACAGAAATAATGTGCATGTGCAACACACACACGACTAAGACAAACCCGCCGCCGCGCCGCGCCTTCTTAAGACAGAACAACTGTATTAAACGATTAGCTTATACCAGTCTATTGTTTGTTGTGTGTATTATTGTGGTCAACATGTCAATCTATCAGTCTAGACTTTGCCCAACTATGTTGGGATCGGCTTACAGTGTAAACGGTGGAGTACCAGAATTGTACATAGACTGACTGCCTCTCAGACCTTCACAATCCAGTAGGTGGGTAACATGGTACCTAAAGTTGTTAAAAAATAAAAGGCCCGTTTTGACAGCTATAAAAATACATAATAATAATTAAACTTGATGCTTGAGAATGATACTGATATTGTTACAGTGTATGGGTAACATAGTAATTGATTAGAATTATGAATTTGATTTTTCAATTTCTAACGCAGAAAGTTATCGCGGCATGTAAAATGAGAAACGTCAACGGACTTCTTAGATTGTGAGTTTTTACCCCTTACTAAGACTGCTGTCAAAAATCTACAAATGATAGCCCTACTATCGAACGGGGTGAATAGAAACAAAACTTTCAAGGGAATTTTCACGTATATTTTTTTTGCAGCATTTTATTAGGTACTCCAATAAATAAGTTAATTATTTAAAAAAAATATGCTTTGTTTGAAACCAATAGAGTGGTATCAAAGTGAAAATCCTAAACAAAGTTTTTCTCTTTCACCCCGGCATCCCTATTCACCCCGTTTGTAGGTATTTAGACACAAAATCGTCTTCTTGGCATAAAACACTTTTTTAGAAAACCGTCATACGGGGTGAATGGGAATGCAGGGGTGAATAGAAACAAAATACTATGAAGGGAATAAACACATTATTTAAAAAAAATGCTGCATTTTAGTAGTTACTTCAAAATATTAAGTAATTGAAACCAATAAAATGATATCAAAGTTAAAA
The DNA here is from genome assembly GCA_948252205.1 of Orthosia incerta. Taxonomy (NCBI): domain Eukaryota; kingdom Metazoa; phylum Arthropoda; class Insecta; order Lepidoptera; family Noctuidae; genus Orthosia; species Orthosia incerta. The sequence goes on from OX411752.1 coordinate 24,623,042, forward strand.
TTCTAATTAAACTTGTTCCCTTTCACCCCTGTAATCCTATTCACCCCATCTGTAGGTAGAATTAAAATATTGCTACATATGGCAGAGTCGAACTAAAACTGTTACCCAGCACCATTTATTTATAAGCAGGCAACTAGCAAAACACAAATATACATACCTAATTCATAGCAAGATCCAGTCTCATTATGATAATGAGGCAGATGGCTCTCGCAGCCGCACTTTGGACCAGGTAGGAACAGCTGTCCCTTCTCACATGGACCTTTGGTGTAGTGAGGGTAGCAGCTACCGTCAGCTGCCCAGTAGTGAGGACCGGAGATTGCGCACTGAAAAGATAAAGATATGGGCTTGAAACACGGTGCTAAATATCATAACAGTGGCTTTCTTACAACCGATATAATTGATATATATTGTCGTATGGCGGCTTTTTATGTCTCTGAGGTTGGCTGCAAGACCCTGCGCAAATCAAGTCAAATCAAATCTTTTTATAGTGGGCATAGGTTATACAGACAGATGTTAGGTAAATTACAGTTCCATTATGTCCTGCCTCGTAGGCATACAATAATTAAGTCAACATGCAACATAATCATAGGTATCACTTACAGAGCAAATCTTACAAAATTGCATGGTGACAGATTGTAGTAGGTACTAACTATTAAGAAAATCTATACGTAGTAGCTATTTTTGTGTCAATGTTGAAGGTGAAGATAGCATTATATAACTGCCTCTTTCACTCGCTTACGTTTGTCGCATCGTCCTATCTCGCTTACTCTATGCAGTATACTCGATGACAAACTGTTTCTTGCACAATGGTTCGCAGAGCCAACTTCAGAGACGGGTGTCAAGAAATTACAGATCAAAGATTCTAGACAAGTGACATTCTAAAAGGGATAGCGGTTTTCAAAGGTATGAAAATATATGAGACTCGCTGTTGCCCGCGATTTCGTCCGCGTCAAACCCGTTTTTTTCATTTTGTCCCACAGTATCTGTGAGTTTTGCCGGAATGATAAAGCTTATGCAAAGTAACCTATGTTACTCCTTATAAAATCAGCTATCTACCAGTGAAAGCCCCGTCAAAATCGGTCCAGCCGTTTCGGAGATTACCCTGAACAAAAAGACAGACAGATAGATAAACAGACAAAAATCTTAATAATTGCGTATTTGTTATAATTACCGTATACACTTTCACATGCATTCAATAAAACGTTGTTATTTTGAAATTACATACAAACACTTCAATTTTCTTTATTTGTATTATATTATTTGTACCTATGTATTGAATTAACATGCGAGATCGAAATAGTCTCATCTCTCCATGCTTTTGAATTTTCGTTATCGCTGTTAGAATTTCGCTTTGTCGACTAGTCGTGTAATATTTCTCAAACAACAGCCAAATGTAACTATCCACTGCAACCTAGGATGTGCACGAAGATATTAGTCACGTTAGCTGTGCAGTTGATTTTTATTCGTGCGTAGCATAGACGTGGGTCGCAGGACGATGCCATCTACATAACGCTTGTACCTCAAGGATACACCAACGGCAGCCTCAAAGGCACGCCTTCTATGACCATGCAATCACATGTCACCTACGAGTATTCTACCTGTGTATCCAAAAAGAGCGTAATCTCAATAACCACTTGTAAGCTTGTACGTAATATACTCGTATCTTTACCGAAATTTAGGACATGTTCAAGGCAAAACTCTGAAGTGTGAGAAGAATCAGAAGCAATGGACCATAGTCTCGACAACTAGCTTTTGATGATTCTCTTCTAGCCATGAGATCTTTTAATAACCGAGCGAGCGCGAAGCGTCTCCTTTTCAGCTTGAACAAAAATGCTTTCGTATGTCCGGTTCCGGCTGTTCTCCTCTACAGATCGCATTTCTAAACCGATTCTCATGAAATTTTGTGAGCAGATTCCATAATTATATGGTTTCTTTTAGTAAAAAAAAGTTAATTTAAAAATCAAAAACCCGCCTGCTTAAAATGCGAACTAAAAAGCTGTTAACAAGCAAAAATCATGCTGTGCAGTCGGAGGATCAAGGGGTCAGCCAGTTTACGAATATGTATCCTCCGATTGCACAGCATGATTTTTGCTTGTTAACAGCTTTTTAGTTCGCATTTTAAGCAGGCGGATTTTTGATTTCTAAATTTTTTTTTTTTACCCTGCTGCAAGGAAAGGGTTATGTTTTTATTTACAACTTTTTAGTTATCATTTTTTTTCCAATGACATTTAAGCATATAAGTACTTTATATTGTTGAAAAACCCTTCATTTTGATACCCCATTCGATGCGTAGGAAAGAAAAAAAAAATTGCAACCCCTACAATATGGCGTCCAAAATCCGCCATGTTCCTTTTTTTAACGGCACTTAGCTAACAACACTTGGGCGGTCAAGACCTATCTAACGATGTCCTAATTATAAAAATCCGCCAAGTAGTTTGAAAGATATGAGGTAATAAAGAATATTATACACATACAAACAATCAAACATACAAGATACGCGCGAAAAACATAACCCTTTCCTTGCAGGCGGGTAAAAAGACAGACTCGCGAGGTTACAGCTACAGAGCAACTAGTTTAAAAGTTGTGATAGGGATAAAACTTACCGAACAATTCGCGATCCCATCCTCTCCGGCATCCAGCACTGATCCAGGGTAGCAAGGTCCCTGCGTGTTTCTGTAGTAGCACTTGCCATCAGCAGGCCAGTAGATCAAGGTCTCGTCAGCACATTGCTGAGGTCTCACGCACATGCCTTGTCGTTCACTGGAATTAGTAATTGATTTCTTAGTAGTCATACTCGGGGTTTCTCAGTTTTGCAATGTTCGTGATAGGAAAATGTCGAGGTATGGGCATATTGTTAAGTATGGTGCAATTTGAGGAGTTGGAAGTTGGTATTAAAAAACAAATGTCTATCTTTTACGATGTTCTTGTCGTGTTACTCGTGTTAGTCATTGTAAATCGGTATGAATAAGCTAGCTACTTTTATTAATGTTCTTATCAGGTAAGTAAAATACTGACATTACCAAAGATAGAATAATTAATTATGATTGACCAATATTTACCAATCGATCATAACATCTGTCATCTCTACATTCGATGTTTTATTATTCTGAAGCGTATTTTTCGAATGTTTATATTTATTTTTTATCTATTCGGGCATAACTCCGTCATTATGTAGACGGATTTTCAAAATTCTTTTTTGTTTAAAAAAAATCATTTGAATTTTTAGGGGTATCCTTAATGACAAAATGTTTTGGTACCTATTGTTTTTCGTTTTTCGACACCGACTTCGGCAAACAAAGTTATATTACGGTTTGTAGTGTTTTGCTATAGAAGTCTGTTTATTTTTATTGTTCGAAAGTTTATTTATTTATTAAAATTATGAACTTATCTACCTTACTCGGTAAGTAACAATAAGTATGAAGATGTTGGCAAGAATCCCGGCGATCCTATTTCATTTGCGACTTTACGACCAATAACACTTTCATCATCTTACCTTTTAACTAAGCTTTACATTAGGCAACTAGGTCCTTATTCTAAGTTCGTTTTATATACGTCCACTCGATTCAGTCATCATGACAACATAAAAACTCTTCCATTAATGTCAACTAGCTGCCACACGCGGCTCCACCAGCATGGTATTAGTACGACTCCCAATATCTTTATAAATTATAGCCTATGTGTTATTCTGATGTATAGGCTATATTTCTATATAGTTTCATCAAAATTCGTTCAGTAGTTTTTGCGTGAAAGGGTAACAAACATCCATCCATCGATCCTCACAAACTTTCACTTTATTTATAGTATGAAAATAAATGATAAAGTTGAATATTAAATGACATGCTATAACTGTAAATCTGTGTCGTCAAAGTTGAATCGAGTTGTAGGACATTGTTTAGGATATAGGAGTTACCCCAAGTTTCTCAGCTCTAAAGTTAGCCTTTCAACATAATCCCAGTCTTAATCATGTTACTATTCCATTTAATGTCTAACAAGATTAAGGCCGATTCTCATTACAACACTACAAGTCGTTACACACAAACTTAAGCACCATATTACCTAGGATTCAGAGATGCTGCAATAATCTAGGTAACAGTTATTTCTAAGAATATTAAACTAATTTGAATAGGAATGTTTAACACTGCCCTGCTTGAATATTTTATATTATGACCACATAAAGATTTGTTCGTGGAACTAGATGGTGAGTATGATAATGGTTTCCTAAAACCTATTGAAATACAGCTGTGTTTAGAAAATTGCATAATGTTATGGAATATTGCATAATGATTTTTAAGGCAAGAACTCAGTGGTGATACGTATCACCCCTTCATAAAATAGTACCTGGGCGACCGAGCTCTGCTCTGGTGAAAATAGAGAAAACGACGGTTTTCTACAAATGAAACCTAGCCAGATCGATTAATCGCCCCCGAAACCCCCTGCATACTAAATTTCATGAAAATTGTTGGAGCCGTTTCCGAGGTTCTGATTATATATATAAAAGAATTTCTCATTTAAAGGTATTATATATATAATTAGATTAGATATTGACAGCCTAAATCCAATCTCCTGCTTTTCAGGTATATACCTATCAATTACAACTAAAAAATAATCAATAATATTATACATTTTATATAGCCTCACAACATTGATTTTGGGAGAATTCTCTGATTTTAGGTTTATCCTACAACCTCTGATCATAATCAGAATGCAATGTGTATTCTGATGATGATACATTGCGTTATTCTATCTGATAAATCTTTCTTAATCCGAAGCCAAGAATGTTTCCATTAGATTAGATAGTTCTATTCCTTATCTTTAGGTATATTACAGATAAAACTAGGTCTAGTAACCCTTGGGCCGTGGCCATTATTCTAACTTCCTTAACAGTACCCACCTGGACGCCATTAAAATCGTTTAAACAAACTGGACACTGTTGTACGACTTTCACTAACAAAATACAGTTAAAATAAATTTAACTTTGATAGTTTCGGGTTAGTTTAAAACGGGCTTGTCATAGAATGTCGTAAATGCCCGAAGGTTTAAGACCCAATTCTCAAGCAATGCGCTACGGTTGCAAAACCTAACGAGGCATTTTGACTTTTATAGTTTTAATTAATCTTGCTTGGGAAACACTAGTCTACAGGTGTCATCTCTAAAGCAATATGTTTTGAAACCATGGTCTATGGTTGACGTTAACACGGTGTGTCCGGACCATAGATATAGGATGTACAGATATGATGATATGATGTTTTTTTTTGCGTAGCAAAAAAAATTCTAAATCTATGGTCCAGACGGCCTGTAACGTCTAGTGCTTCAAGTCCTGTTTCTGAGTTATTTATTGAAATTATAAATAAATCTTGTTTTTTTGATACAAACACAATTTATAAGAAAGAATCAATTTGCACAATGGACTAAATAAATAAAGAAAAATAAATAAAGATAATAAACATTGATAATGATAACACGGTATCTTGATGGCCCAAGATATTGAAAAGACAGATAGAATTTTCTATTTTAAGGTTACACTAGTTGAAATGTTTTCCATACAAACGTAGTCTAGGGATTATCCCACTGTTTGACGATGTACGTTCAAAATAAAAAGTTATATCAATTTGTCTCATCATTATCTAGCCCTGTATGGAAGCGAAAAAGTAAAAAAATAAAATATTTGAAAGTTATGAGCGTCTAAAGTTCCACATTTCGACACTAATTTTAACGCATTTTTGGGCGCAATTAATACAATAAGAAGACGGAAAATTGCAAAACAACGGCCTCCATACAGGGATAGATTAGTAGTTCAACAATGCAAATAATTTAATTTTGAACAGATACGTTTAGTCGTTTTTTCACGATATCCAGACTACCAAAGGTTTCGTCCTAAATCATTATTAATTTCGCTACAAATTTGCAAAACTGTGTATTCGTACGCGAACTAGCTTCCTACTGCTCATCACAGTATCAATCTCTTCCGCACGTGTTGTCGGTTGATATAAAATGCATTTTAAACCCGCGCACAAAATAGTTCGTGCCGTCGACTAGTGTAACCTTAAGACCCAATTCTCAAGCAATGCGCTACGGTTGCAAAACTTTACCAGACATTACGACTTTTATTGCTTTAATTAAACTTGCTTGGGCTCCACTGATCTACAGGTGTCAATTGTCATCTCTAAAAAAATATGTTTTGAAACCATGGTCTATGGTTGACGTTATCACGGTATATCCAGACGGCCTGTAACGACTGCTTCAAGTCCTGTTTCTGAGTTGTTTATTTAAATAATAAATAAATCTTTTATATTGATACACACATAATTTATAAGCAAGAATCAATTTGCACAATGGACTAAATAAATAAAGAAAAAGAAAGAAAATAAATAAAGATTTGTAATGATAACACGGTATCTTGATGGCCCAGGATATTGAAAAGGCAGATAAAATTTTCTATTTTAATTGCGACACTGCACAATGGAGTTTGTACACAGAAGCACAGAATTTGGAGTTAACAACGTGACAAACCTTATTTAAATTCCAAAGTTTGACTGGTTTTCAGCCTAAGAAAAGATTAACCCATAGACAACTTCAAATTATTCAGGCATTCGGGGTAGGTGCTATTTGGGCCTTCAAATAGCGTCGGTACAATATTTTATGACAGACGACGGACGGACAGACGGACACGTGAGTGACAGCAATAGGACTCCGATTGGACCCTTCGGGTGTGGGACTCTAAAAAACGATATATTAAGAAGCGATAAATAGTACTTCTAAGCAAACTTTAATCAGATTTCCTAATAGCTTTTTCCGCTTTAACGTTCACGACCAGATATATACATATAATTGTAACAAAGTATCCAACTTTTCATCTAGCAAGATGAGCTGTCAAGATGCTTACCCACCCTCTCTTGTTGAAAGACTCCTCGACTGGCGCGAAGTACTCTCCTGGCCTGCAAGGTCCTCGCTCGAAGAGTTTGTGGCAGGTGTTGGTGTGAGGCAGCTGGGCGGTTCCAGGGGGACACTTGCATTCTGCGATGGTGCGGCCTCCCCAGCGGCCTGGACTTAGCTCTTGGGTGTCTGCACAGGGATGACCTTTCTGGAAAAGAAAAAATATTTATCAGCCGGCAAGAAAAAATATGGGTATGGGGAATTGCAATAATCACAGATTATTCTGATCCTAGCAAAATATGCGCTTTGGCAAGTTCATAAGACTTTGTGAAGTGATTCTTCGTAACATTATGACACCTACAGGATATAAGAATTTAATGGTAAGGCACTAGGTTTAATAATTGGTCGGTATTTTTGGTTTCTTGGGAATTGAGAATATCTATGTCCTTCCCAGTACACAGAATACCAAAAAACGTCATAGCATTTCAATGGCAAAGATTAGGTGTGTTAGTGCGTCCATTTAATTCTTCTTCTTTTCGTGTGAGGATGGGGTACCAGAGGTGGCCAACCTCTGGTATCAGAGTTAATTAAGCCGCCTCTGGGGCCCACAGGACTCTGACTTGGCTATTTCAGACTTAAATTAACTATATAAGTCCAGGATTCCTCACGATGTTTTCCTTCACCGTTGCCTGCAATGTCCAAGATAAACTTAGAGTACATAGGAATTTTAAAAAGTCACTGGTGGGACTTTCCCGGATTTGAACCCACGACCTCAAACACAAGAGGCGAGGTCTTAGCCACTGAACCCCCACGACACACTACTTCCATCTACTTACTACCTCCGTGTTTAAGTAAGATTAACATGAAAGGAGCAGCAGATAATTTTAATGTGAATAAAATAAAGAGATTCAATCTCACACTCAGATCAATGAAATCGTGATCAAACCTGTAATACAATGTTTACAATCTTAATTTTTTCGCAAGCCCTTTGTTTTGCCCACAAAGTTTATTTTACACGAATAATATAAAAACCCGCTATTTACTATCGTTAATCACGAAATTTATTCTTGTACACTTAATTTGCATGTTAGTAATTAGTCAAAAAACGTTAATAGTGTTTGACTTGCAAAACCCGTTTATTACAAGGTCAAATTAATTTAATTTTTACACAAAAACTATGAGGACTTGTGGTACGGTCGGGAGCAGAAGTGAAATGATTGTAACAGAAGATCAACAAATACACTGGCCTTCAAAACTTAATACCACATTTTTAGTACCACGCTTTTAAAATTGCAATTTCTCCTAAACTATACAAGTCAGGGTTTTGAAATAAAAAACGTTTTATAGGAAATTTCATCAACTTCCTTTGAAATTAGAGTTTTCTATACATTAGTAACGTTTTTAACTTAAAAAAGATAAACAGTAGACTACAATAAATGTCAGCTACGATCCTAAAATGTCGGAGGTTTGGATGCTGGTCGTTCTGATCTCAAATGAAAGATGATAAAACTATAGACCCATTTGAAATACATATCGTATACGTAATTCAAAGATGTCATAGTTCTTTGTATTATACTTATACGTCGTATACGAACACCAGGTGACTCAAGGAGTTACAGCCACTAGAAAACCCGTTTTTGAAATAGACTTTAGCTAAATTGACTATATCCATGCCGTTTGTGAAAAACGGTACAGGAGACCAGTCAAGCAGCTGACTTACACTTTTTGCAAACAAGCTAAGTATTAATTATCTGGTAAGAAGTGGTTAATAACGCACGATGATGACAGCAGCCCCATTTTAACCTAACCGACTTATGATCTACGTGGGAAAACTAATCGATAACCAGTTTTTCTCAGCAATTTGTACCAACATGACAGTTTGACGTATCTGTGTCAGGTTTTTGTAGCTTGAAGACTGTTGTTGCTTTACAAATGCGTCCACATTTTTTTTACTGCAGGCTTTTTTAAGACACAGTGCTTTAATGATACACGTATCAGTGATTTACTGCACTGATAATATTGTTAACTAGGGATGTTAAGGAGGTTCGATTCCGATTCCGAAAAGTTGGAACTTCAAATTGATTTTAGACCTCACATTTCGATTTCGGTTGATAAACTTTTAAATTGGAGATTGTCGGAGGTTGATGCGCAGTCTGTAGCGGCGGCACGCGGCCGTTGTCAAAGCGTGCAATAATACTGATTGCTGGTTTAGAAAAACTGTTTGTTTTTTTTTAACGCCTAGTTAGGTGTTTGAGCTGAAATTGAAAAGGCTGATTATCAATTTATTATATTTGATTAAACCTGCTTATCTTCAACCTCCGATTCCGATGCCAAAAAGTTGTAACTTCCGATTGGTTTTAAACCTCCGATTTCGCTTCCGGTTCCGATTCCGATAAACCAAATTCAAAACAGTAGCGGTGACCAGGAGTCAACAGCGCTCTTTAATAGCCTTGTAGAGTCGACTGATGTAGCCCAGCAACGATACCCAACAGCGAAGCTTGTTTTTCTGGGGGACTTCAACGCCCATCATAAGGAGTGGCTGTTCCCGTACCAGAAAACCGACCATGCCGGGTTGGAGGCGCGCAAGTTTGCTTTAACGCTAGATCTTACCCAGCTGGTGAATGTGGCAACGCGGGTACCGGATGTAGACGGCCATACACCCAATTGTTTGGACCTTCTGCTGACAACTGATCCGGGCAGTCATTCGGTGTCGGTCTCAGCCCCGCTGGGAACGTCTGACCACTGTCTGGTGAAATCCGTTTCGACCTGCTCTCCTCCAGATGAGAGTCCTAGAGGCACGAGGCGAGTATGGCGATACGAGTCAGCAGACTGGGATGAGATGCGGCACTTTTTTGCGTCCTATCCTTGGCGGCATGTGTGCTTCTCCTCGGGTGACCCCTCGTGCTGTGCTGACGTGGTTGCGGACGTGATTCGGCAGGGAATGGAGTATTTTATTCCATTCTCCGACATCCCGCTCGGTTACAAAGCCCGGCCTTGGTATAATGCAGAATGCGCCCACGCTGAGGCCCGAAAAGAGTCTGCCTACCAAGCCTGGGTCAAGGCCCGCGACCGCAAAATTAGAGCGCGTAGGGTTCGCGCGAGGAAAAGAGCCTTTAATTCTGCCGCCAAGCTCTGCAAGCGGGTTCTACGTCGGGCACGTTTTGACCATATTGGACGTATCGGGGCCAAGCTGGCATCGCACCCCCCGGGTAGTAAACAGTTTTGGTCCCTGTCTAAAGCGGTTGAAACTAATTTCTGTCGACCCACTTTACCTCCAATGCTGAAACCTGATGGCTCGCTGGCTCACTCTGCAAGTGAGAAAGCAAATTTATTTGCATCTCTCTTTGCAAGCAATTCACGTCTGGATGCTGGCTCTAAGCTACCACCTAATATACCTCAATGTGACTCTTCGATGCCGGAGATCGCAGTTCACACTAAAGAGGTTCGGAGAGTACTGTGCAGCCTAGACGTGAACAAGGCCAGCGGGCCTGACGGCATTCCAGCGAGAGTATTGAGGCAGTGTGCGCCTGAACTGTCTCCTGTATTGACACGCTTGTTCCGCCTCTCTCTTAAAAAAAGAAAGGTGCCGAAATCCTGGAAGCTTGCAAATGTACAACCAGTACACAAGAAGGGCGACCGTGCAGACCCTGCCCACTACCGTCCGATAGCCATTACCTCCATACTATGTAAGGTTATGGAAAGGGTACTGAACAGTAAGTTGCTGACCTACCTTGAAGACAATGAGCTCCTCAGTGACCGTCAACATGGCTTTCGCCGGGGACGGTCAACTGGAGATCTTCTTGTGTTTGTCACGCACTGCTGGGGCGAAGCCATCGAGAATCACGGCGAAGCACTTGCCGTATCGCTCGATATCTCGAAGGCCTTTGACAGGGTCTGGCACGCTAGTCTACTCAGCAAGCTTCCTGCTTATGGCATCCCAGCCGGTTTTTGTAGCTGGATATCAGACTTCCTCAGTGAACGGTCGATCCGAGTAGTCGTTGACGGCTGCTCCTCTGACCTTAAGGCTATTAATGCCGGTGTTCCTCAGGGGTCTGTTCTCTCTGCAACTCTTTTCCTGCTGCACATCAATGACCTACTTCTGCCTGGTATTGTTGGGTACGCAGATGACAGTACTGTTTCCGAGAGATACTTCTCCAGCGCAAGAACCGGTGGGGATGAAGTTCGTTCCTTGAGAGAGGCTATGGTGGAGCGTACTGATTTGACCTTAAGTCTTGTCTCCCGTTGGGGTGATGACAATCTGGTCTCTTTTAACGCCACCAAAACACAGGCATGTCTTTTTACCGCAAAGAGGACTCATTTCATCAAAACGCCTACTTTTCGGGGTGCATCTGTTCCTATAACTGACCGGCTCGAGCTCCTTGGCATGGAGTTGACATCCAGTCTCAACTTCGGCGCCACCATCGAGTACAAAGCCCAAATTGCGGCAAAGAAACTGGGCGTCCTAAACAGAGTGAAGCGATACTTTATGCCTGGACAGCTATTAACTCTTTACAAAGCGCAAGTCCGATCCTGCATGGAGTATTGCAGCCACCTCTGGGATGGCTCAGCTAAATATCAGCTTGCCGCGCTTGACTCGGTGGAACGCAGAGCCAAGAGACTAATTGGTGACGTCAAACTGGTGGATGCCAAGCTTCACAGCTTAGCTCATCGCCGTAAGGTTGCCTGCTTGTCGGTCTTCTACAGACTGTATTTTGGCGAGTGTGCTCATGAACTCCACGACCTCATCCCACCGGCCCCCTTCTACCATCGGACATCTAGACGCACTGCAAGTTACCATCCTCACCTAGTTGCTATTCCACCAATTCGCACCAAGCGCTACCAAACATCCTTCATAATGCGCACTGCAAAAGAGTGGAACTCACTGCCTGCGTCTGTGTTTCCGAACGCATATAACCCGAATCTCTTCAAAGTTAGAGTGAACAGGCTTCTTCTGGGTAAGCTCACTCCATCGTCGACTTTGTCTCTGTCACCTCTGACCTAGACTAGAGTCAAGAGCAAACCCATCTCGAATAAAAAAAAAAAAAAAAAAAAAAAACATCCGATACCGACTTCGGTTCCGATATCATCACTTCCGTAACAACATTATTGTTAACATCTCCTTCTAGGCTTAGGGCCGATTTCACCAATGATACTAATCGCGATTAGATCAACTAAACTCAGTTTACGCAAATACAGCGTTCTGATTGGTTGAGACCGCTGAGAAACTACCAATCAGAACGTTGTATTTGTAGTTTCTCAGCGGTCTCAACCAATCAGAACGCTGTATTTGCGTAAACTGAGTTTAGTTGAATCATTGGTTAAATCGGCCCTTAATATGCTTACGAATTTATGACCTCTCAAAAGCTAGTTAGGTACTCCTCATCTTTTTTTATGCCTGATGAGCCCGCTCCTAACATCAACCCCGGCTAATGGTTCGCGATGGGTGAGATGTCCGAGCTCTTCGGTCTTTTGGATGTTTTGTTATATACTTCCTAAAATTATTTCTAGTTCTATGGAAAGTTAGTGAGGAATAGTAGAAGAAGGTGAAGAACATGTACCCGACACGGGTCCCATGGCATTTTTCCCTGAACTTTGTTAAACTTTGACAGATTTCTGTAGGTCTTGCACCAACAATATTCATCATTGTTACGAGTTCAAGCGTAGGCTGAAAGTTTATTTATAGACATACAAACTAAAAAATGAAACAGTTTATACAAGCTAATAAAAAAATTACGTACAAGCGAAATTAAAAGGGAATGGAAAGAACTCATTATGCATCAAAAAACTCGTACGCTAAAAACCAAGGCGTAGTTTTTTTTTTCTTGCTTGATGTTCTAGACAATAATACTTTATGCGATGTTACGTAGTTTTTTGTCAAGCCATAAACTATTTTATGACCCAAATTCTAGAATTTTTACACGCTAATTATGAATATTAAAACCAAAAATATGGCATTAATTATTATTTTATTAGCGCCTGAAATAACTGACAGCCATTTAAATCTAATTTTACTACATAATTTAGCAATTATGTACATTACTATAGACAATAATTTGCATCATCCGCATATTTGATCAAAAATATTTGATATTGCGTCTTTCAGTGGCTATGAAATTACTCCTCATAGTGTCATTCTTATGTTCATATATTTAAAGGCTTCACAGCCAGGCGCGAAGCGACAATGCGACAGACGGTTATCTATCTGTAGAGCAATTTTAAAATAATATCTTCTATGAAAATACGCCGCATTGCATTTGTCTGCCTTTCAAATAAAGTTAGTAAAATGTTTGTACTTAGGACACATTTTGCAATATACGTAACTACAGCTTCTTCCTTCAAATACGAAATTGCTAAAATATCAAGTAAATTAATTATTTTATAGATTCCTATTACAGAAACCATATTGCACAATATTGTATATTACATAAATGCTGGCGATATACAGAATATTACATTACACTGTAAATTAATAATGTCAGCTGACTAGTCAATGTAACTTTATTTACGACAAATGTCAAGTAACACAACACTTAGGCAACTGAAAGAGAAAGATGTGGATAGTGTAGGTATCAATATGTGGGACATAGAATTAATCTAAGCTGAAGACACACTTATAAGTAGTAAACAAGCAACTGCAGCAGTGTCGTAAGATGTGACCTTTGTGGAGGTGATCAATAGATTAAAGAGTCTGAGTCACCGCCCACTACCTACATTGTTTTCATTATTTACTTTTTACTCGACTGCCAAAAAAAGGATTGTATAATTTTATTTGATCTGCTTCTCCTTTAAATGTGGTCCTTCTTTAACATCTCTTTTTACCAGGCTCATCATAATTTGGAGAGCAGTGGTGGCCCGGTGGTAACGACTTACAAGTTGTAGCTCGTGGGTTCGAACCCAGGCAGGCGCTTTACTTTGTGTAAATTATTTCATCACCACTGCTCTCAAAACGGCGAAGGAAAACATCGTGAGGAAACCGGCATGTCCTAGAACCAAAAATTCGAAGACATGTAACATTCACCAACCCGCACTGGGCCTGCGTGGTGGATTACGACTGTCTATTCCTTCTCAGAGAGAGGAGGCCTGTGTCCCAGCAGTGGGAACATTAAAAGGCTGATGATGATCATAATATTGTATGCAAAGATTTACACTATTTTTATTACTCCTATTTTATCGTACACAAACTAGCTGTCGCCTTTAGCTACGTTGATGTTCCCTTCCCTTCTTCTTAAAGAACACACAGTTCTTTTAAATATTTCGGTCGTCTGTTTTATCTTTCACGTAACCTCTTTACATCTTAGGATGATATTATATATGCATTTTAACGATGATTTCCACCAGTTACCTCATCCCCTGTTATACAAGTTTATTAAACCACCTGCTCAAAAATTCAACCAGCAAATTATCACTGTTAGATATTATCAGCACTAAAGTGGGCAATTTTATTAACGCTTCTACCAACCTCATTTCATCATCATACCGTTCTCTAACGTCAGCCCATGCTACTAAAAGTCTCCATAATTTCCTATAACAGTCGCACAAGTGTCAAAACTTTCCAAAACTAGTGCATCATGTTCTCTTCCACCAGAAGTCACGTGCGCGTCAAGTGTCACCATTACTGCTTCCACGCCATTACCTTCACTAACGGCAGGAGAAGCGTGAAGAACATTAAACTTGATTACCGTATAATAGTGATATTATCATGGTTTTACTTTTGCCTTAGTGCCTTGATTCCTGTTTCCCATTTTGAATCATTTCTGACGTATGGGACTCACTAATGGAATTTTGGAGTCTCGTAGGCTTATTACGTATCTTTTGCAAGAGCAAAACGATAGCGATCAAACGCTCTATGACATAAAAGTCGGAATTACCTGCAGTGTAGGAATGGTAGGTCCTACACAATCGTTTGCTAATCGCTCGCTGTTTGTCAAATGCACTTATTAAAAAAAAAACGCCAAAAACTCTAAGATTTTGTATTGAAGAACAATGATTGCGCAAAAATCGCTATCGTTTTGCTCTTGCAAAAGATACGTAATAAGCCTGCGGTCCTGTCTTTCTTCCTTGGTTCTTAATTCTATGTCATAATACCAAACTTGTACGATTTTGAAATAATTTTTATTTGCAATGTAATCATTTTAATTTTGTTTTATCGCTGACTCACTGGTTTTATTTTATATATTATTTTTTATCATAATTTGTATTTTGAAATCTAATTTAAATTTTATTTTTTATTATTGCATAATTTTAATTAAATTCCAAATTTAACCAGTAGATTATTATTATTTGTCAAATTTTGTATTCGCGAACGTCATGACTGTGAGCGATGTGCACGCCTCTAACTGACCTGTTTGCATAAGACCATTTTCTAATTTAATTCAAATATGTTGTTGGTTGTGCTTAAATAAATAAATAATAAAAAAAAATGGAGTTGCTATGAAAGGCGTTGTCCTTGGTAGCATACAGCTCGCATTCGTTGAATTTAATAATAGTGTTAATCAGTACAATTACCTCCTCTATCGGCAGGAGTAGCATGAAGATCTGACGGTTGAACATTAAAATTGACTAGCGAATGACGGCAATATTATCCACGTGACTCGATTTGACTTTTGAGCACAAGATGAACATGGTTTTAATCTGGGTAGCCTGTGTATGAAGGTTCGTGTCGCCAGTTTCTAGTCGTATTTGGAGTACGACACTCACTAAAGGAATATTGGAGACCGATCCTTTTGCCCTTCAAGAGAACCACATTTCATTATGTCTCTTTTGTTCTTTATTATATGTAATATAGCTGGTGCAATTTATCTAAAAGTCGGTAGAAACTTAAGGCTTTATCTACGGTGCTGTCATTGGCTGAAGCATAGGTTGGTTTTTCTTAAATTTAAAAATAGTGTCCAACTTAAGCTTCACGACAGACTGTTCCAGCTGAAGCCTTTTTTTTTTATCAGATGCTTCTCTGTATCAACTAGTTCTTATTATATTATTTGCGTAAACACAAAACATCAACTGTATTTATGTATTCTTCCGCCTATATATGATAAACATCCTTTATTATTAGCTCTGAGCGAATCCAAAGCGTTGGATAACTTACCTCATGACCCTTGAACTAGCCAGGCAAACACGTAACCTAGGCCAAACATCGTCTCATTTGAAACTTTATTCCAAAATTATTAAGTGTATATTTGTATAGCATAAAGGCTTTAGTGGCCAAAGTTTAAAGTGATTTAAATAAACTGAATTACAAATTTCATATTATCAATATTGTAGGTGTTAAATTATGCTGGCGACTTCGATTGGAGTGAGAAGTGGGTATGCATGTCATGTGACGTCATGACCTAAATATTGTCTGGTACTTTCCCCGACTTGTTAAGAAGGAGGTTGTGGCTTTGTGAGTCAGCTGCATTGCTGACTTATTAATCTTAGTTTTAGTGAAGATGGTCTACTTTGGAATGACAATGATAGTTTGCACGTAGGTAGGCCTAAGCAGTTAGCACGTATGCCTCATTGTTTTAACTTTTGTGCCTTGAGTAAAATAGCCTTAGCTAGTGGTTTCTCCTTTTCCCTTAGTAACCGATCCTTATGAAGAAAAATGTCTTCGTGTGGAAGTCAACGGCTATCCGCCATCATTGGTCCCTAATTTACATACGAATAATAATTTAAATCATTAAAAGGATATCATATATATCATACCTATGACGAACTTTAAACAATATTAATAACATTGCATCTAAATCAAATCCAAAAATATTAATCCGCTCTGTTGTTAATGTTTAAAGAAACACGAAAAAAACAAATAAAATAAATAGTCGTCACTACAGATAAACCAGTTGCAATTACATCGCAAAAAACCTAAAGTCTTTGCTAAAAATCTTGGAACTCTTAATAATTACAGATATCTAACTTTTATGAAATCGATTAAGTCTAATTGAATAAGTGGCGCTTAAATGTGGCGCCATCGTTAAAATCGGTTTAAATAATACAAAGTAAATGGTTACTGCTCTGAAACATTTTGATTTAGTTGGATTTTATTCTACTTTTGTTCTACTTACATTTCGTAAGTAGTAATAAATTCAAATGCAATTCAAAAATGTTACATTTGGTGACATCGGTTAAATTGTTGTTACATTGGACATTGCTGACATCGGTGAAGCAAAACAGGAATCCTGGACTTAGAATTCGCTCGTCCCTTCTCTGAATGAGAAGAGGGTTTTGCACTGCAGTGGAACGGGTACAAATGGTGGAGTTTTTTATTTTACATATTTTTATTTCTCGCTCATGTTTGATGTTGTTCTCTTGTTTTGAAGAAATCAATGCGGACCTTCATGTACTTCATGCTATTACAAATTATATCATATCTCAGAATAAAGATCATTCTTCATTTTGAGTATGTAAGAACCAAGGGAATGATGCGCAATAAGCCCTTAAATTCAAATTCAATTTATTGCATCCATAATGTACATACAGGTGGTAAATATAAGTTACAGAAACAAAGGGAGCGTCCATAAATTACGTGAGATGTTTAAGGGGGGGGAGGGGGTCGATCAAATCTCATCTAATCTTACGTTGGAGAGAGGGGGGTTTCGTCAAATATAACGCAATTTTTTTTCTGATTGAAACAAAAAAAATAGTACTATTTTGATCCATTTAATTAATCCAGATTGTACATGCTTAAGATTTAATCTTAAGCGTAATCGTAATACGATTAAGATCATTCACTAATTCGTTCGAAAGAAAATAATTTCATTCATACTTCGACGTTATACATCTACTGACAGTCAAACCACCATATTTGTTTTATACCAAACAGCTTTTAATCACAGTAGTTTCACGATTTAAGTATTCTATTGTTAAATTTTTATTACACTTATAATTAAACTCTCAGCAATATTGATTACTAGTCTTAACTAGTCGTAAATAAAAGCACGAAGCAATTTTTTTTTTCTTTTTACAATAACAATCCAACGCGTTTACGTAAGAAACCCACATTTTGAAAAATCTCACGTGAGATTGGAGGATGGGGGAGGGGGTTGAATAAAATCTCACGACATCTCACCAAGGGGGGGCGGGAGGGAAAGAAAATTTAAAAAAACACCTCACATAATTTATGGACGCCCCCATGGACCCTGTCGGGCACAGCAACATTCTAGATACAGGCAGCGTCTAGGAGAGAGGAATAGCGCTAAATATTTTCCTAATCTGTACATTCATTTATTCTACATTTTGGTTATCTATTCACTTTCTATTTGTTTTTATTTGGTTCCCTTTTCCCTGTCTCGTTTGTATATAAGTTGGTTTTTAACCCCTATCGAAAAAAGGGATGTTTTAAGTTTGACCATAGCTCCTAAACGGATGAACCGATTTTGATTTCGCTGTCTGAAAGGTGACTTTTATCGAGAGTGTACTTAGCAATGTTTGATGAAAATCGGTTCAACCGGTTAAAAGTTATGGGCGTTTTACTGTTTGAATCAGGGTGTTTTCGCAAGATATCGTGTCGTAATTACGTGTTCAATAGATTGTTGATCGAAGCGTGTCTACTACTAGATAAATTATCTAGCATGAAACAAAAATTTTACTTATGTTATTAGTCAGAATATTCTTTTGTATTATATTATATTATAAAGAAATAAAGTTGAAACAAAACTAAAAAAAAGTAAGGGTTGCAATGCAATAGAATTTGAACTTTGTCAAGCATGACATAGAGTTTTTTGTTCCAAAATTGGAATAATTACCTTCTGAATTCTAAATTCAAATCTTGTCGACGTCAATTACCCTGCTAACTACAAATTACTGTCAAACCTGCCATCTCACGCCATATTGTGACAAGTGGTAATTATACCATGGGAAATTGTTACTGTGACCCACTAAGGCGTTATATAACGTACATTATGGCGAATTAAATGTTATTATTCAAATTACTGACATAAGTGTAGTAGATAATGATGAGCAAGATTATAAGTTTCTTTTTAAACAGGTCAGGGTCGGACTGCCTACTGCAAGTAGGCATTTCTCAGTAATGTTTCGAATATATCAAACGTGATATTTATAAAACTGAAGAGCTTGATAATGTTTGCTTTGATGCAGGTTTATAGCTTAGTGAATTACTAAAGAACAACGGTGAAGGTGGAGGTAAGGTTGACGATGCTCAACGCAACAGTATTTTTATCAAAAAAAAACTAGATCAGGTCTGTATTCCCTGGAGGGGTTAGGCAGAGGTTCACTTATAGTATACCCACATTACATCATAAGATTTTAAAAGATATAATAAAGCACCGAAGGTTGCTTTTACCTAAAGACCAAAATGCAATATTTTATACATCAGAAACTGAGCTATTTTTAAAAGATGGTCACTAGTCGGACTCAAATAAAAACAAAAAGAGATTAATGTTAAATCCAATGTAACTACATGATAACACTACTCATGCAATTCAGCCAGAAAATCACGATTTTGAAGAATCGTGACTGATACAGACTAACGTCTGTTATTTGCAAAATATGCGTATGCTGTGAATAATTGCAAGTTTCACAACCATTAATATGGCCTTGAGGAAGACGTGTGTATAGAAAACACAGAACTTTTGAAATGTAGAAGCATTTAGCACCGTTTACCTAACAACTTATTTATGACTAAGGAATAACTTTTCTTACCTCTGATTACGAGGTCGTCATGAGATTCACAGAAATATGAGTAATTGTGATCTTACTAAAATTCTGACTAGATATCACGAAAACAGCAAAAAAACTCGCGCTGAAGAAAGTTCAATACCGAAACATGTAATCAATCATCAGAAGGTATTCAAAAAGGTTGCAGAGGAAGTGGTATGTATCATTCTTGGCATTTAAGAATTAGAAGAGCTAGCTAACGCTCGTACAAGTTTAAGTCTCTTGGAAGGTAATCCTAAAATGCCATTGCAAGTTTACAAAGGCTCTAGACAAGCGAAACACTATCAACGATAACGATAGAGTAGCGATAGTGAATGTAAAAACTCAAAAATGTATGGGTTTGAGACTGTCATGCGCTACTGAAAAGTCACGTGATAAATCCTTTACATTTTCAATTTAGACAATTGGTACGATTGAGTAAAAGTCCAGCAGGCCAAATGGATCTATACCGGCTTGCTAGAGCTAGGGAGAAAAGGGCGAGATATGTCTGTTAGATAAGATGTATAAAAGATGAGGCTGTAATGATTATTTCTGATGATGAAAAAATTAAGGATAGGAAGAGTCACTTTTCTTCATGATGATGAAGATTAAAATCTTTGTGTGAAAGTTACTTTGCAATTTCGTGAACACTGCACTACGCCATTGATAGACAAACAAACATTGCATCGGTCAATGTTCACAAAATCGTTAGATTTTCACGCCAATCGGTTTTGTATGACATTCGGTTTCAAATGTTAAATGA
Organism: Orthosia incerta; assembly: GCA_948252205.1. Classification (NCBI taxonomy): domain Eukaryota; kingdom Metazoa; phylum Arthropoda; class Insecta; order Lepidoptera; family Noctuidae; genus Orthosia; species Orthosia incerta. The sequence goes on from OX411752.1 coordinate 24,643,311, forward strand.
ATCCGATTGCCGTTACGTGGTTACCCTGTCGTTTTCGATGTCGCACAGAGGTTAATTCAACTGATTTAACTTTGGGCTTCATTGGATAACTTTTGGTTTGGATTTTGCTACCGCCTTTTTCGTTAGACTTGTTTTGGTACAGTAAAATTAAAAATAAAGGGCTTTACCAAACCTATAGAATCACAGATAATATAATAGATTTATGTCTGTGCCATCATTCGTCGTTTTTCGTACGGAAGGATGCGAACACTGAAAAAAGAATTGATAGTGATAATGAAAAAGGCTTTACACCGAACCTATATAAATATGAGTAAGGGCAGAAGGAAAATGATATTTGAATCCACCTCTAACAATACTTAGGACAGGAGGAAGTTACTCTATAGTATCGTATGTTCCCGCGACGCACGGGACACCGGGGTGGTTTTTAGTCAGTACGAGTCTGATAGAACCCTCCGAGCCCCCAAGGCGGAGGACATCCAACGAGGATTTTCCACCCCGGCACAAAAAAAGAAATACAGCTAACATTTCTTTGGTACCGTCAACCAAACAATCCTAAAGAAAAGCTTTCTTAAAACGTACACTGCAGCATCTTCAAGTCTCCAAATCGTTAATTTACGACTTCAATTCAGCAACAATAGTGTTAAACACTGTTATTCCGGTTTGGCGAGTGGTTTCGTCTGTACTTGTGAAAGACCGTGACCGATCGATCTTGTTATGCCACACACTGACCTACAAGCGTTATATTCGTACATTTCGCCATTTCACAATGATTCTTCACTATTACTGATTAATTGATTATGTGGCCTTGAGTTTTTAACGTAATAAAAAACTTGATGCTGGCGCCAGTATTTGCTATTTTGGGAGACTTCTTTCTGATTGGATTTTCAATTTGTTGTATGCGTAAGAGTCTCATTAGCCGACTTCTATTCTATCGAACTGACAATTCTCCTCCTGTGCGGGTCACAAATAAATATTTTTCCTTTCTTTTCTTTCTTTATACATTTCATCCTACGCATCCTAAGTTGTTTTGTCTTTATGTCTCCTTTATTTCCTACATATCTATACGCCGTCATCTCAGCATGAATTGACACATGATTGATTATTTTAGCCCCGGACAAAGTTCAAACGTAAATTCATCAAAACAGTTTTAAATCAGTCTTTGGAATATTTAAATATCCGGTAGTTGTAAAAGCTTTATTGTATGTCCATTGTCTAGCTTCATAGTTTGGCAGGTTTTTTTTTTTTTTAACAATTTTATTGGCATGGCTTTCTAGCCTTTGTGCCATATCTTCATTTTCATTTTATATTTTGTTTATCTTATTATTTTGTCAAACATAGATGCCCGATGGAAAAAGCCAGACAGGTAGGTACTGGCAACTTATGATGTTTCTAAAAGTTCATTATCATTTAATCCAAATGACATTCACAGCTAGACGAGACATGGACCTCCCCCGAACGTATCCCCATCGATCGATCTTAGCTGATTCTCAAAATCTTCAGCAGTTTATCGGTCTATCTTGTGGAGTGACAATAAAATATTCAAAAATGTATGCCATATTTAAATCTCAACTTTCAAACTTTAAAGGAAATTATCCAATCCAGCCACATATTCCAACGAAATGTGTGCCATGTCCTGCCAACTGTCACATAGTCCATTAATCAGTACACTACGCAATATGGACACGTCAACCGACAAGCATTTATACGATTTTATCTCGAGCGATTATATGTGTCTAGACTGTGTAATTAGTTAGCTCCTCGATGTGATTATCGTATCGTGGTTAGTGACACTGAAGTGCAGTAGGAATGCAATTTATTATGTCACTTTGCTATTACATTCCTACATAATCAGCGAGTATTGCTCCCATTACCAGAACTCAGACCGCCTCTCTGCGGGTGAGAGCGGATGGGTTAGCAATACAAACATATCCCAGAACCAAAAACTCAAACACAAATGACATCTACTGCTGGTCCAGGATCTGTTATCTCATCATGTATCGCTTCTCCGTTTTTTGAGCAAAAAATGTGATGTAAGACAAAGAAAGAAACAAAAGGACATAAAAACAAAAAATAATGAATTTCTGCCCAATACAGCCTGCACTGTGACTTATTAAGCAGTGAAAATAGTGGCACTTTACGGCATATCTAGATCTAGCCAACCGCAGAAAGCAGTACACGATTATCTTCTTATATTATACACAGCAAAGTCAAGTTCAATATCAATATTCATCCTTCGCTGCACACAATCTAACTCCTTCAAGCCATGCCAAGTTTACATAACGGGACTAAATGTATGGGAATATGACCACACTGCAGCTTAATTGTTCATTCAACAGAGGCACTACAAGATCCACGTATTACGTAACAGTGAAGTATTCCCAAAACTATGGTGGTTTAACATGAGCGAGATGCGTTGAGGTCATAGCACTGGTGGTAGGTTGCGCAATGACAACGAGACACGGAATAGATGGAATCAGAAGTCCCATAGAGTCGTATCAAGATAAGCTTCACTGCACATGGGTCGTACGTGCTTGTTGCGCCGTGGTTGCTTCCCAGTTAAAACATTCTTAGAATAGCCTCTTAAAGTTCACTGCCATACTGGAACTTGCAAATAGATAAAACCAACTCAATTCACTATCTATAATCGCTAGATAAAATGCCATAATTACTCACATAAATTTTCGAGTGATTTAATTATTGTGTGTACACACATTTTTTTTTGTTATTAGCTTAAATGAGTACAATACCTACAGTTGTTCTATCTCACGACGCGCTATGGCGGGTTGATCTAAGTCGTGTGTGTAGAAGAGGCACATGCACATTATTTCACATCTGTTTGCTCAGGCGATACTGAGCGCTCTCGAGCTTACGCACACAGAAACAATTTGCATGTGCATTTACACACACGACTAAGACCAACCCGCCGGCCAGAGATAGAACAAAAAACCATCCTACCCTTCTCATGAGTATGAAATTATGCCAATTTCTTACCAGCCCAAGAGCCTCTAGACAAAGTGTCATTCCAAAAGCGATAATGTCATTCTATAGCGTGGCCAGGGGGGTGACCATAAGCTCAGAGAGCGGTATCAATTTGAGATCGAGTAAGTGACAGATGTATACAAGTCAAATACATCTGTCCCTTTTTCGATATCAAATTGATAGCGCTCTAAGAGCTTATGATCACGTGACATTTCGATAGCGCTTGGCAGTCTCATACATTTTTGGCATTTTCCAAACAAGATCGCCAGGCTTTCGATGATAGAATACCACTTTCCTCAACCTCAAATCAGGTCACCCTTTACCCGAAACAACAAACGCAATCTCTAATTTAATTTAGATATATCTTCTGTAAATCTTTATTCCGTGTCAAGAACTAGCATTCATATGCATACGGTACTCTATGGTTTAAAATTCTAACACATTTTCGTAAATTATCGGTCATTACGATCTCGGAGTGTAGTTTAAAAACTATTAAGGTTTGAATACCGTTTTTCTTGCGACATCTTTTGCTAAGCGGTCTTAGTTTTTTTTCATAGGACAATGTGTAATACTGACCTGTGGAGCAAGTGTGTCGAAACCGTTAAATGTTAAGTCGTGCCGTGTCTCTAATACTTTTGTAGGTACGTGTCTAAAAATTCAGTCACACTCTAACGTCCGGTGATGTATTGGGAATTTGGGATTGAAGATCGCCAACATTTATAAAAGGTGACTTCATTGCCAGTTATTCAGTTCGTTGCCCCAGAACTTTGATGCCGATAGCTAATCTGTGATTTTCTATTTGTTGTTAAATAAAACTTGAATAACTTTTAGGAGACTGTAACTAGGAGAATCATTTTTTGAGAATTCATACCTTGGCCATAACAGGCAACGGTGAAGGAAAACATCATGAAGAAACCTGGACTTAGTTAATGAAAATCTGAAATAGCTAACTCAGTGGCCTGTGGGGTCCCAGAGGTGGCTTAATTAACTCTGACACCAGAGGTCGCCACATCCTCATATGAAAAGAAGTAGACTTGATTCCTGATTTTGAACAGTTCTAAGTGGCGATCGCGAACCGGAAGACGCTGCGTTGGAAGGCGTCCCACCAGGTGGACAAATGACCTGGTGAGGGTGATGGGAGTCCACCGAGTGCGAGACGCACGAGACCGGTCAACGTGGCGACGGTTGAGGGAGTCCTATGTCCAACAGTAGACGTCTTTCGGCTGATATGATAATACCTGATTGGAAGCCGACGTTTTCCAACTGCTAGAAAGGAAAGAAGGGCAATATATTTTGTGTAATTTTACTAACCTTATAAATGGTATAACATTTTCCATCCTTTGGCCAGTATAGCATGAGCCATCCTCTCGGCAAAGAGGCGCAAGGGTTCCTCTTCACATCAGCCCATGGTGGTGGTAGCACTGCGGCCTGAGAGCCACACAGCAATGCTGCCAACCACACCCACACCGCCATTTCAGAACACTCAAAATTCAATTTGAACACTTTTTAAATCTTCTCATTTTTTATTTACTGGCAGTTACAGTTCTTTTCTTCATTCAACCTAGTTTTCATTGTAGTTTTTTATCACTAACACTTTTAGTACACTGCTTTTTCCATATCTTAACTGTAGTAAGTCTATGTAAGTCCATAAGACAAAAAATCAGTTATTGTTAATAATCACTGGAGCTTTTAAGTAACAAAAACATGAACGATTCACTTAATTAATGAACATCGTGATGAAACATCTTAACGAACACATTTTTTTTGTTTTACTGCAAGAAGTTAGTCAGTTATACACACTATAGTGCTGTTTTCACATCGTTAAAGATGATAGCAATAAAAACGAATGTAGATTTGATTAGATGCACACGTTAACATTACCCGTGATTGCTCTACACATGAATACACTGCTTTAGTTTTTCGACGCGCGAAACTATAGCAGCAGTTATTATAGTTTTATATCAAAAACGTGATTTTAAAATTACATAATTGTCTCATAACTTTCAGTGTGACACAGTTCTTTCGTTTCAATGTAACTGTACGAGATTTTCTGTTCCGATAAATTATATTTTTTCGTGCTTAGTCGGTTATACTGCGGAGTATGAAGTGCACTCGTGCGTTTAGATTCGGAAGATGTTACGTTATATTGTAATAACTCGTGGTTGCTTGCGGTTCTGTCTGTTATTAGTTCTGCTTAATAGCTAGCTGTGTTTTGCTATAAGTAGTTTTTATTGGAGTATGATTGATGGATTGTTTTGCAGGAACTGCTGTAATGGGATAGCTTTCTGTGAAAAAACTTCGATAGTCTTGACTTGCAGTTATTGAACTGAGTAGATACTAATGATGAGTAATTACTGGGCCGTTATCACATTATTATCTACATTTTTGACTAGGGAAGGGAAAACTGCTTCTTCCGCCTACTTCAGACTATTGAATTAGGTACGCCAGTCACACATCTATGACTGGTGTAAATCTAGGTAATCAGCAGTTCATCATCTGCCTGTTATTTGCAGTAAGTGTTTAATACGTTTTCTTCTTCGATTTCGTCCTGTCAACCGTCGTGTCGCGTCGCCGCGTCGTCACGCTGTCATGAGTTAACTCATGTCAGAGCGTGACCTTTTTTGTGTTTAAAAGGTGGATCCACGTGAGACACAATGGCTTTTTAATTGTTTAAGTAATTACCGACTTGGCTGATCCGCAAATTTCCTTAGTGATTTAATTAATAAACTCGATCGGAAATCTAATAAGGCTAAGGCTTGAACTTTGAACTAGCTTAATCTAGAATCTATCACTTGTATAACACTTATAATGTTAGCAGTTAGGACATTTAGTTGCTATAGGTCAAATTTCTACTTCCTTAATATATATTGGTATAGAAAATATAGTACTATAATCTTCGGAAGAGCCATCAATACGGAACACGATCGCGATGAATTTATAAATGATTGTGTTATAAATCATTATAATGTTGTATCATTATCAGAGGTAATCGACAAAAGACATTACATATTTGATTAATGAATTTGATTTCTGTTAATTTCATTTTAACATCAATCTTACAAAGAGATACATTTATTTTAGTTATCATAAGTGTATTTCGTGCAGGTACTTCAAAATAAATATTATATAAAACGTGTTAACGCCGTGTTATTCGAAGACATGTGACATCTACCAACCCGCACTAGGCCCGCGTGGTGGATTGCGGCCCATTCCCTCTCTCACACAGAGGAGGCCTGTGTCCCAGCAGTGGGAATATTAAAAGGCTGATGATGATGATAATGTGGTAACGCAAGTAACCTTCTACTTTTTATGGATAAATGGACGAAGACTATTGGCATGTCAGGAGTACTCTGAGAGGAAGTTATGACATAGTTTTTAGGATTTTTCATTTCTTAAATACAAATTTTACAATGATTTTCTTTGTATATTTTAATGTATGTTAATTCCGTAATATCCGTAACAGCCGCACGGATCGATCATCAAGGTTAAGCAATACTTGACGAGGTCGGTCCGTGGATGGGTGACCATTTCAACATACCGAGTTTCCTCGGTGCCTCGGAAAGCACGTTAAGCCGTTGGTCCCGGCTGTCATTTGAAGATCTTTGACAGTCGTTACGGGTAGTCAGAAGCTTGAGATCTGACACCAGTCTAGTCAAGAGGTATAGTGTTACCCAGTTACTGGGTTGTGGAGGTCAGATAGGCAGTCGCTCCATGTAAAACACTGGTACTTAGCTGAATCCGGTAAGACTGGAAGCCGACCCCAATATAGTTGGGAAAAGGCTAGGCAGCTAGGCTAGGATTTTAATGTATGTTAATTGTTTCTAGAATCTCTAGTACTAAATGCAAAATGCTAATAGATAAATATTAAAATCATGAAGGCAATAATTAGCTTTTTATTAGGATTTATAATCAGCACGGTATATCAAAATTGATGCCCAAGGCATGTTACCGTTGGATCAGTTGCTCAACCGGTAAATATTAGACATAAAATAAATAAATAATTGGATTATAAATAGTTTAATGATGTCTTATGATAATGAACCACTAACGAAACTAGATCTTCACCATTAGAATTGTAAACTAGTGAATATTATTAACACCGGAATTTAGAGTAGTTCATATTTGTTTATTGAATTGTGGTTTTATTAATTTAGGTAAATCCAGTTGAATAATAATTAGAAGAATATCTTTGAGAAGAGTAACTTAAGTAGAAGAATATCTTTGAAAAGAAAGAAAACTGTCAAAAAGTACGAGATTATGCAAGGATTGCAAGTCGTAACGAAGGCGTACCGTAGTTTCTACCTACCATCATTAGAAAAGGCGTAAGTTTAAATAGGTTTTACTACTGCACACAGACACAAATAGATTGTGGTGTGGTAGAACAGGAGAAAGACTCCCAGAAGTGATAAATTGATAATAGATAATACTGCTAAATAGTGTACAATAATAACACCAGCCAGTTACTGTCCCACTGCTGGGCAAAGGCCTCTTCTCATACAAAGAAGGCACATGCATTAATCACCATGCTTGCTCAAGGTAGGTTGACGATTTCAAACAGTCTTTCTTCTTCTTGTCTTTTCGGCCACATTTGATACCACATGTAATAGTTAATACCAGATGTGGTAGTTAATAAGACCAGGTAATGTGGTACACGTAGTTAATAAAGCCGCCTCTGGGAACCCCACAAGCCTCTGACTTGGCTATTTCAGACTTAGATTAACTATATACGTCCAGGTTGCCTTACGATCTTTTCCTTCACTGTTGCCTGTGATGACAAACTATGTAACCCAGGATAAACTTATAAAGTGCATTTATAGTCTTTAAAAAACTAACACTTATCAATCAATCAATCAATATCAATACATATAATAAATCTGTAGGAAAGTAATTTTTGTACATCGAAAATATTTCCAAAAAAAAAATAGCCAGGGTGTTAAAGGATAACCAACAGAACCTATTGCCGGCATTTTTGGAATTTTTGTCTGTTTGTCTATTTATTTGTGCACGCATCACGTTAAATGTATGAAACCAATGTACATAACTTTAATACATAAACATTTTGTGTAACTTGAAAAATTACTTAGTTTTTGTTTCATCGCAATCGGTTCACTCTATCAAAAGTTAGATGAATTTAAAGTGTTCAAGATGTCAAATTATCACAGCACACGCAATTCAGATACTCGGACAGTTGAACTCGATATTCTATAAATGGCGTTGTGCATTTGAAGTCATTTTCTGAATCTCGGTGTTAAGATTCTCCGCGAAACATTGATGACTATAGAAACAATAATTGTAGGTAGGTAGGAAGGTAAGTAGGGTAAGGTTGGCAGACAGATGACGGGAGCGAAGCCGCGGGCACAGCTAGTAAGCAATAAAATACTACAAACACTACCATTATAACAAATTACCTAAGGTTCAATTTGCAGCAAATTAACGTTTACACGTCTTCTATAATTCAGTTATTTCCATTACTTGATAACGGACGGCCATTACTCGTAATCTCACCAGTTACCACAACTGGGATCGAAGTAACGGTCTTTGTTACCGTTCGGTGTCTGCGCCTGCGCCGAAATGTCGACACAACTACCTACCTATAATTTTTAACCCACTTACTGACTGAGATTACGTCTTGTAAAGTTGGTGTAAGTCATGAGAGGAAGCGAGTGACGCGTTGAGATCGCGTGTCAAGTACAAAATCATGTTGGAATTACTAAAGTCTCGGGAAACACTTGGATGAGGAACGCACAGGACCACAAAAGCAAGTTAGGCAATAGTTAGGAAAAGAGGTCTGTGCCCAGTGGTGGGTCATTCCAGTATGATATCGAATGACATTGTCGGGGAACGTTATTTTGTTGCTACAAATGACATCTCACTATTGGAAAGCTAAATGCCCATGAGAGTTGGAAACAAATAAGAGTTGAAGAGGAATAGGCCTCCTCAGAAAAGGTTTAATAAGTTAGGGAGGAATCTTGCACACTTTAGTCATTTAGCTTAGTCGTCGCAAAAAATACAATTTGTAAAAATCAGAGCTGTTCGTTCTGACTTGAATGAGCTTCCCGCTTACGCTTTTCGATTAGACCTACCGATGTTGTGGTGTGAGTTTGAATTACTTACTATCACAAAAAGCCATTGTTTCACCCAAAATACTTATTCCTTTAGATTTAATCTTAAAGTCTATCTCTAAATGTAAGTACCTTATAAAATATACGAAATATATTTATTACGACTATACCATCTTAAGATCATCATCATCATCAGCCTTTTAATGTTCCCACTGCTGGGACACAGGCCTCCTCTCATAGAGGGAGTGGGCTATAATCTACCTCGCAGGCCTAGTGCGGATTGGCAGATGTCTTTGGTTCTAGGACATGCCGCTTTCCTCACGGTGTTTTCCTTCACCGTTTTGAGAGCAGTGGTGATGAAATAAATTACACAAAGTAAAGCGCCTACTCGGGTTCGAACCCACGACCGACTCGTAACGTAACTCGTATCTTAAGATATTGCCAAGGTAAGAAAAGCTTCGCTTGATTGGCAGATTACCGTTACCATGACTATCTGAGAACCCATCATCATTTAACATTCCTTTGATATAAACCCGCCCACATAGTTAAGTACAGGGTGGTCCTAAGAGTCGAATCAAACGAACCTCATCTACAGAATGGGGCAACTTCAAGATCATTCACAAGAAACGGTACATGAAGACTTTAACGCATAAACGTGACAGTAAGTAAAATTTATTGTAAAAACTTATTATCTTCATACGGTAATGTATCTGATTTCTTCATTCGATGTAATTGTCTTGGAAACGTTCAGGCCTTTGCAATTTATCGTTTAGTACCTACGTACTTACATCTACTGAAATTCTTTAGGGAGAAGATCATGATGACTACACACAAGATACGACGAACACAAAGGCCAAAATTACGTAGACATTTTACATACATAACCTCAAAACTCTTTGGCATGTGGGTAGGCAAAGCTACAGAACGCTGCCTGCTACGATCCTGACATCCTGCTTATGCTCCGTTTGCGTTCATACATCTGCAAAGGGTTTTGACACCATCAATCGACTAATCACATGCGAGATGAAAGACTCGATATGGATGCCGGTCAAACCCTTTGCCTTGCCGAATTCAATTACCCAATTAGGCTGCTCGTCATACACGCACACCGGTCGTGAATACCTACAACTACAACGCACATAGCCTTCTGAAGAATATCATCAATAAGGCGTGTGTCTTTCCTGTAACATCTGCCTTTTTTACTTTTTATAAGTCACCATTCTTTCATCCTCTCACAACATGTCTAAACTACCTACGCATTCTCTTTCCAATGTTTGTCACTACATCGAGATAATTCTGGTATTAAAACGGCACAACCACTTAGCACTTTAATAAAATTCTTTAGCAAGGTGGTATCATGAAGTCTCACACCATATATGCTAACTACAAACTATCCTAATTCAAGTCACAGCCCTAATCAGATCATTTGAAGTCGAGTATAGCACTAGTAAAGGAGTTGATACAAAATGCTGTTACGTCAACCGTTAGTCGTGAGACTGTTAGCAAAAACTAACAAGCATGGCGATCAGAACTGCCTTATGAGTTCCGTTGATATTAACCTTTTTGAAAAACTTAGAATTAAAGACACACACTTGTTTTTTTTTTGACAAAAAAAGCGTGAATTGCGTGAGGACAGACATGATAGCGACAGGTTAGAATGCAAGAAGAAAACGTCTAGAATCTGCAATCCCAAGTAACATGGAACAAGAGCAGAACACCTCTGCTCTAGTCCCAACAGTAGAAATGATGACCCATTTGTCGGTCTTGACCTCATTATCATCAGCCTTTTAATGTTTCCACTGCTGGGACACCGACCTCCTCTCTGCGAGAGGGAATGGGCCGTAATCCACCACGTGGGTTGGTGGATGTCACATATCTTTGAAATTTTGTTTCAATGACATGCCGGTTTCCTCACGATGTTTTCCTTCACCGTTTTGAGAATAGTGGTGATGAAATAATTTACACAAACTAAAGTGCCTGCCTGGGTTCGAACCCAAGACCTACGAACCGCAGCCGATACCACTGGGCCAGATCTGATCCTACCTCTGGTCGTTCACCTAATGTTATTTAAATTCTTAACTCTTAAATTTTAACTCGAATGATGTTGACAGAAAGAAAACAATTGTAGATCGATACTGTAAGGAGATGAAATAATTATAATATAAGATATTCTTTAAAAAAATGGAGAAAACTGTTAGTTGTTTTAAGCGAATATTGTAGCCTCACTAATGATCAAGAAAATCCTGGCAAATAAGATCATTCAAAACGTGAAAAATTCTAATTCCGTTTCTATGAAGTCTAACACCAATGCTACGTAAACGGATCCCTAACCAACCGAGTATGTTTCTCATAATTTTCTGAATCGCTAATTAGATTGCTCTATCTTAAGCGAATGCTAATATGTATCTTGTTCAACATTAAGAACAGTGATGTGTAATGAACTGTAATATGCCTGATGTAATCTTAGAAGTCCAGAAATATTAAATAATTGAGAGTAGTTTAATAAGACAAGACAAGATTTGAGACATCGGATGCTGTCTTTCAGATAGATTTCATGTCATGACCTGTCGTATTAAAATCTATTGAATTTGGAACAAGCAGACTGACTACGATAATACGATTTGGTAATCTCACTAGGAGAACTGAGAAATACCCACTTGACTTACTTAACATGATACTGGTTTTTCGAGTATATGAATGAATATCCTTCAAAGATCACTCACTATTCTAAACACATTGCACAAAAATAAGCATGAAGGTAAAATCTATAATATATTGTGATAAGGAGATGATGAAACAAATGGCCAAAAAACCATATCTTGTATATTCAATTACTTGTATTAATTTGAAACCTGCCACAATATCAGCATGAGCGATTGCATGAGTAACTTTTAGACAGCTTAACAATAGTGAAGATATAAGTTAAGCTGATATCTCTTGGTGCTGACACACTTAAGAATAAAACAGATAATATTGAGTAACTTTAAGATTTAAAGGGTAGATCTATTGTGTAGCCAATAGCTTTAGAGATAAGGATCTGGCTCTACATAAGTATACACAGTTACCTGATCAAATTCTGAACTCTTCTTGTTGTTTTCAATCCCAATACGAGTACCCAATAGATTGTTTTGTAAGTTGGTATGTAGGCCTTACATATCCTTTTGAATATTGAAACATTCCTAGACGAAAAAAATATTCTTTACTACAATCACAAAGTATACTGCAACTATTATTTATACTATTTGTGAAACAAATGTGGTTTTCTAATAGTGCAAAAAATATTTGTATTGTACAAATATAAACTATAACAACATGTAACATTGAAAATAGATTGGATTTCTTTTGATATTATTATAACAACTAACAATCTCATCAAAAGCTAACAACTAAAAATTGATTTGAGGAAGTGCATTGACACGAATTGAAACTGCTACAAAGCATCAAGAATTGCATATAACATCATTGATGGACACCTTACATAAGGAACACAGACACAAGTGCTAAAAAGCCTGAACAACAGTACGCAATAGGTGGTACAACCTATTGTGAGCAGGAGTCGTTAGCACTTTAAAAAAAACTGGTACCTACTTCACAACTGGTCCTCTGAGCATGAAACCTCCTAATGAAATGAATGTTGCAACTTATAAAATTAGGCAATTGCCATTAGAGAATGACAAAAGACGAATGCTTCAGTTGTTTATTTTCTTGCAACAGATATGAGCCGACTCGGCCAAATCGGGTCGATGTGTTGCTTGCAAAATGTAGGACTGATAATTTATCATTCTCACTTATTACAATGCCTAATTAATCATATAACTTCACCTAGGAACAAGGGCAATGAATTAAATGGGTTCACCAAGTAAAATATGCTTTATACTTTTTATGCTTTACTAGAAATATCTTTAGGGGAACATACCGCTTTAAGAATGCAGCAAACATTAAAAACAGTGACAACAATTGAGTAACACACAAACACGTCAAAAATCATATAATGCAGATGGCATGTTCTGTATTTTACTTCGTTACCATACTTATCAAGAAATTTGGAAACAAAATGAGGAAAAATATAACCATTTTTATCCTTACGAAATGCAAACTATGCATAAGACAAAAAATCCTGACAAATATATTTATCTACTTAAAGCTACACGAAGCTACAACGCTAACAAAATTATCAGCCTAACATAAATAGCCACTTTAAACTATCTCCAAACTAGAACCATTTAAGATAATGTCCACTAACTATTTAAACGAAAAGGTCATTAGTGTTGCCAGTTCTCATTCAACGTAACAAAGAGTTTGCAGAAAAAAGGTTTTTCAAAAGCTTTTGTGAGCGGACTACATCTTCTAATTAGACCTTTTTGTGCGGCAGATTTAATAATGGTTGCATACTTGGACAGTTGCTAAACAAATGTTGGATAATCTCTTTTGTTGTGCACTTTTGCGTTAGTGGGTTTTGAGTTGGGGTCTCGGAGAAGGAATCCATAGGAAACAAAGCCTGGGTGAGATAAATAGTTGGTATAATCTTGTTATTTATAATGAGTTATTCTACTGATGGCTACAAAAGTGGCAGTTCACAGCGAGACCGAGACATGTGTCGCACACAACCTCTCCTCGATTTTAGTCGTCAATAAGTATATAGTTGAAAATTATTAAATTTCAACTCAAGTAGTAGCAAAAATACAACATTTAGCATTTTTGGTGTAGTGTTTGACTGGTCAGGCAACGCTTTAACGGCACTCGTAGAAGCTCTTTTCATGCATAGGAAATAAGCATTATTTAGTTGAAATCTCGATAAATACTGTTTTGAATAACTGATTCAGACCAAATGTCTAACCAGAAATATGTAGCTTTTATAAGACTTGGAAAATATTGACATACTTGTGATTATTCCGAGGTTGTCGTGTTCTTGAGCTAATTGAGAGTAACCTTCCTACATTGTCCTTTTTTACGTAACAGAACTATGAAGGGCCTTTTCGACCACAAAAATAATTCTAAGCTTACCGCGACTTTCAAAGTCCTAGTTCTAGTTTCGTTTGCAAATTATATTATGCATAGAGCGCGCAAGATATTCTCAGGACAATGTGGATATTATGTAAGTGTCAAGTTTTTACCAGAAGTGGGTAAATAGATTCTGCTGCCGTGTAACATGCTCCACTTTTTAATATTAAATTTATAGTCTTTTTAATAGTAACTAATTTGTTTATTTTTGTAGCATTATTGACTGGTTCTAATGTTATTTTAAACGTCCTGATTCGTTATTTTTTATGTCTGTGCAAAAAGGTTCCTCTTCTAAAATGTAGAAGACGAGCGACAAGCAGATTGAAGAAGAGGCTCACTGGTATCGAGAACAGATTCCAAGCTACCGACGGTCAGGTTCCTCTAGAGAAAGGAACCTCCTAACTATACGAGCCGTGTCCAGAAGTACTGCTTTCTGAATCAAGCCATTGACCCAACCTCCTAACGAGAGCCTACTAAGGTGTTGGTCGAGGCTCGTGGATATTGAGCCTTTTACTGGCACAACTATCGGTACAATAATCGCTGAGTCCACATCCCACACGTCGATCACCTCGCGAGCCAAATCAAGATACTTGATTTGTTTATCTTTCTCGGCTTTAACGAGGTGCCCATCATGCGGGATGGTAATGTCAACAATCATTGCACGCCTCTCGATTCGGTCTACCACAAAAATATCAGGCTTATTGGCTACAATAGTCCTGTCAGTGATGATAGACCGATCCCAGTACAATGTGATTAGATCGAAGATTTAGCTTTATCTTTACGTATCTACAATACAAAAGTGGTGTGAATAGCCCAGCGCACTCTAAGCAATCAGTTCCGCTAGCAATTTTGCTGACTAGCTTATCTTGCTAGCACGACATGAGCTATTGTCGTGCCGACACGAGATAAGCAAAAACATTCAACTTCAAAGACATTTAACATACACTAATTCTGTTTTAGAAGAAGCAGGGATGCAATAATATTGATAATCTGATATTCAGGGGCAATTTGTTGCTTCATGCTTGGGCAATGATATCAAAGTTCTACATATATTTAACGCAGCTACGTTAAAACCAGCACCTTTTGATACGAAAATATATTTTTTTGGCTAAAAACTCACCTCCATTCTACGGAATTTAAATTGTACTAGTGAAATGTTGATTTAGGAAATACATATGCCATGTTAATTAAAGCGTTAGGTTTTTGGCCAGAGACTCACCCCACTACTTAAAAGTTAACATATCCGGCAAAATGTTGATTTAACTATACAACTCTTCCTACCTCTGGAGAAGCACAAGTCTGATGGTATGGTATCTCATGAAGGCTTATTTTTTAACTGCAAAACTTTTTAACAGATTGCTTGATCTGTACAAGACATTATTTCAATGTTTTGGACTTGCTCAACAAAAACGATGGTTTTACTTTGGTCAGCCTTAAGAAACCTGAAGATGGATGCCGTTAGAGATATATCTAGGAAGACGGAAGTGCATTACAGCATGATTTAGGAAAAGCCTACATCTAAGGCGACAAACAAATTGCTTTTGGAATTATTTGTTGTGTAACACCGTGGCGCCTCGATGCACCAGATTTTAGCGAAATATTTACAGTTGAAATGAGATTTGTGGTTATGAAATTAATGACAGGGAAGCAATCTGAGATTTCTTGTTAGTCGATGTAAGTAATAAATTAAAGTTAGATGTTTTTTTTTTAAACCTAGCATATTTATATAAATATTGTAAAATTTGCCACTTCGTATTTTTCAGTTACACACGTCTTTTAGCAGCAACCTGATTCCAACAAATAGGCACATTAAGCGTTATTAAAATGTATATTTTTCTATACCTTACTTTAAGCTAGTTCATTGTCCCCACAATAAGATGGTTTTTAGAAACTTCAACAAATCTCAGTCGCGTACTGCTTCATTTATTAGTTAAATGCACTAGAGAGAAGTATATAATTATGTATCTATTTTCCGCACTGTTAGTGAAAATATTTAAATGAGACATGGTGTAGAGATAGAGCTAGTCAATCTAATGTCTCGAGAAGATTTAAATGTGATCGAATTATATAAAATACAAGATGTTAGAGGCAGCTCATTAGAATTGTACTAAAAGACCAATATTTAATAAAAAAAAAATGTACAATGATATTTATTTTTGTGTAAGATTTTGTGTGATATTTTTAGTATTTATGAGGTGGAGTTTTCTTGTTTGTTGATTTTACAAAATTTGTCAATAAGGTAAATTGATAATAATTTAAAATTCTTGGTAAGGTTATTATATTAATACATTCAACCAACCTTTCTGATACGTTCAGATTAACTGAAAATCTCCAAAAAAATACCAGGTACTTATGAAATGAATAATTAATAAACTAGGTATCCAAGACAAATCACGTTAAACCACGAAATAAGAACGTAAAAGCATAAAATTAACGTGTGTATCTAATTTAACATTTCCTGAAACATGACAAAACAGCTGCAATAATACCAAGTCTCTAAATTAAATACAATATAAAAACGCAAACCATAATGTTTAAGTTACAAATCCTAAGAAAACACTGAACATTTGGGAGTAAAACCGCGAACGCGAACTCGCGCGTTGACGTTGCGGCGACTGTCCGCGCTCTATCCCGGCTCGATTACAACTGAAAGGCTTTTGGAGCTTTCTGACTCGATACGATACAGCCTTGGTGCAACTACGTGTGCTGATAGCAAGTTGCTTAGTGCTATTTCTTATTTATTTGGCCCTTACCTAATTATTGAATTATTGTTTTCTAAGAATATGTCTGAGTGTATAAATTTTATTTTATTAAAATGTATCAGCCATAAAACATTTCCGTAGTACACACACACACATTTTCAGTTTGTTTGAATTTAGAAATAATATAGTTTCAAGCAAATATTTATATTTTTTTCTCTTTATTATTTTTGAATAGGTAACAAAAGGTTTTTTACTTATTTTTATTAAACTTAATTATCTATCTTTTTTATAATAATATTATAAATGCGATTAAATGTGTGTATGTTTGTTACCCAACCATGCTAGAAAGGCTGAACGGATCTGGATGAAAATTGGCAGAGAGATAAATTGTAGATAGTCTGGAATAGCACATAGGCTACTCCCGAAAAATGTCCAGTTCCCATGGAACAACTTCCGACTATCACTCGGGCGACGCCGCTGACGGAAGCTAGCATTTTATAAACATAACTTGCTACCGATAAGCATCATATTAGACAAAAAACTACCTATAAAATAAACCAATCACAAAACTGTCACGAAAACCGTTAATTTGATGAATGTACTTCCCATAGCAATAAAATTCACATCCAATAGCAAAACACGAATACGGAATAAGTGAGTTGAGCCGTTCTTAAACAAATAATGTTATCTATAGTTCCGAACATTGTTAGTTTTGGCTCCAAAATATTTTTTGAGGTTTACAAGCCTTTACTAAATATTTAACACTTTGTTTAAACTACCCCTGATATCTTCGAGAAAGTATTCAGTTAACCTTAACCTACCTTAAGTTAGGGCATTAATTCATAAAAATATTTCTGCTGTTGTTTTTATAAAAACTCATTTACCGTTTTATTTATTTAGGTAACTATCAATATCGAACAATGCAAAAGCTAGAAACATTACCCTCCTTCTGGGGAAGCCGGGTAAAAATAAGAAAGAGGTTCTTCACGTATACGCACTAATTGTTGAATCACTGCACGTGTTGAGTCAAACTGTAAGTGCAGAGAACAATTGTGATAAATAAATAAATAATCATTTTGGGAATACTTTCATTATGCGTACAGCTAAGGAGTGGAATTCCCTGCCGGAGTCTCTATTTCCTGATAGCTACAACCTGGTAGTCTTTAAGTCAAGAGTGAATAGGTTACTTCTAGGCAAGCGTGCGTCTTCGTCGACCACATTATCGCTTACCATCAGTAGCGGAAGTAGTCAAACGCGAGCCTATAAATAATAAATAGTTTGGTACTTACTCCATTTAATGGGCATCAAATTTTCGAACGCAATTATTTAATAAACTCTAAATATCGACTAAAATGAGATAAAGTAACTTGCGAATTTTCATAAAAAAAATAAAATTTAATCGCGTGAAATTTATTCAGGTAATCTTAGGGTTACACTAGTCGATTTTTTTCCATACAAACGTAGTCTAGGGATTATTCCACTGTTAGACGATGTACGTTCAAAATAAAAAGTGATATCAATTTGTCTCATCATTATCTAGCCCTGTATGGAAGCGAAAAAGTAAAAAAAGAAAATATTTGAAAGTTATGACCGTCGAAAGTTCCACATTTCGACAGTAATTTTAACGCATTTTTGGGCGCAAATAAATACCATAAGAAGACGGAAAATTGCAAAACGGCCTCCATACAGGGATAGATTAGTAGTTCAACAATGCATATAATTTTATTTTGAACAGATAGATTTAGTAGTTTTTTCATGATATCTAGACTGCCAAAGGTCTGTTTATAAAATTTCGCGCGCTCGGTTTCGTCCTAAATCATTATCCATTTCGCTACAAATTTGCAAATGTGTGTATTCGTACGCGAACTAGCTTCCTACTGCTCATCACAGCATCTTTTTCTTCCGCACGTGTTGTCGGTTGATATAAAATGCATTTTAACCCCGCGCACAAAATAGTTCGTGCCGTCGACTAGTTTACCCTTTCACCTGGAGAAAAATTTATCGTTGAAACTTAACGAAAGGTAACCAATTTTTCCGGTAAAAAGTTAGGACCGACAAAATGTAGACAGTACATCGATCATTACACCCAAATTAAACACTCAACTATTCTTCCTAAGACAGAACTAACTAGAGCAGAACTAATACTGATCAAGAAAAACACCGTAACTAACAAAACACAAAAACCTTTAGCTGTATCAGTTTCCGGTTATCAAGAATGATGTAAGCCAGTTTGTAGTGCATGGTGCCCATGACTTGGAATACCGTTAAAGCAGGTTGATCGACCGCTATCATATAAAAACTACTAACATGTTCCGCTACTATGAGAAGTCGATTTAAAGTCGATGTGAATCAGAAGATGTTTCGATTCGATTTGACTGGAATATTAGATACGAAAGTTTAACTATTTCCTAGGTAATCTATTTTTTAAATCACCATCAATATGGACAAAGACGAGAAAGGGTGAAAGACAAAAATACAATACATTTAAAAAAAAAACATTGTTTTTATTCAAAGGGAATTTAGCCGCTATGAGTCTCGTAACTAGAAAACATATGATTTATTAAAATTGATTTGGTAAAAAGAAAGCATTATTTGTTGGTAGGTACTTTATCTTAAATAAAATTATATCACATCAAATAATAAGTAACAAGGTTACATATACTAGACTACTAAACCCAATGAGAACAAGATAGAGAATATACAGTATATTCTCCTTCCGTCTCGAAAGAAATTGATGCTTGGCCCTTTTTAGGGTTCCGTAGTCCAAGGAACCCTTATAGTTTCGCCATGTCCGTTTTTCGTTGTCCGTTATTTGGCGTGGATACACATATTAATCACGCCGACAAAGTGGTAAAATAAAATAAATAAAAAAATTAGATGCCTCATGGGTATGAGTAAACTGGGGATGTTTTTTTTTCGTCTATCCCTTGATGTGGGGTATCGTTGGATAGGCCTTTTAAAAATATTACTGGTCTGTGAAAACAATTTTTTAATTCAGGCATCCGTTTGCGTAAAATTAAGCTTTAAATAGCAAATTTTTGTTAGAGTCAAGCCCACCCTACAAGCTAAATGTGAAAAAATTCACGGCAGTAGTATATAATAACGAAATTAAAAGGAAAACTATCACAGCTAAGTAGGCTTTATAAGTTTACGAGGAATAGTCGACCAACTTATAAAATGTACTTAGGAAAGTAAAAATTTTGTATATTGATGTATGGGATAACAGTTTTCGAACGACGATATTAATTTTGTCTCTTCGTTAGAGCAATGTTCGGTGCTTTCATTGTTTATGAACGTTAGTAATGTAACTTATTTATTTTGGTGAATGTAGCTGTTTATACGGAACCCTCTGTACCCGAGTCAGACTCGCACTTGGCCGTTTTTTTTTAACATTTTTTTTTTTTTGTTAATTTTTTTCTCGTTACAGAACTGCTTATCTAAACTGTATTAATAACATGACAGAAAATACAAGTTTATCCTCTCACGCCACTCGATTAAATAACAAAACCTCTCATTAAAATTTCAAACGCCATCCGTTTATCGCCAACGTTCAAATTGTGGAGAGAATACATAAAAGTAAACATAAAGTCTGTTACACACTTTGTTTAATATGCTATTAGTATCTGTTACCTCCGTTTCCGTAACATTTCTACATGCGCGTGCGTTTCTACACAGATAGTGTCAAAGATGGCCATAAACTTTGAAGCGTTGAGATAGAAATAATTTCAACAGTCGTGCATTCTTGGTTTATGGTACCAGTGCAGCATATTCTGAGGTTGCGGCTTTTCTGTTCTATAAGCTTTGGTAATTTAACCTGGACCATTTAAGTTTTTAGACGTATTCTAAATCAATGTTAGACACTGACACCGCTGTATTACGGAAGGAAAATATCTTGAGTGTAACGAAATGTGGGCCATAATGATTGAAATAGCCAACTGCGTGAAGTGTGAATCCATAATGATCAACGATCGTTTCTATATGCCGTTGTCATGTCATGCTTAGATATAAAAAAAAAACTATTTAAGCATGTCTCTAGCTCAAAGCAGAGCAACGACAACTTCATGAAAGATAGCTTGATCTCTGCGACTGCTGTTAGTATCAATACAGTAACAATAGCGCTTGCCAGGCTAACAATAACGTATACGTCAGTTTGACATATGTCGCAGAGATCAAACTATATTTTATGAAGTATAGTTAGATGCAATTTAGAAGGCGGTTGAAGGCAGCGTATAGTGAGCCGTCCACACTGCAGTAGAAGCCCGTATAACTTGGAGACGCGTCGTATAAGTTTGCGATCCTCAAGCAGTTAGGAAGTTTGGTCACTGAAGAAGAAGAAAAAATTTCATAACTCTGGGTGTTGTGCTCATTTCACCTTGTAAAGAGTTAGAGTAACCTGACTCACAACTTATCCTTAAAGTACGTACCCAGCGAGACACACAGAATCGGTCAATGTGGCGACGTTAGAATGTGGAGGAGGCACAAACACAGGCCGTGTTCAGCAGTGGACGTGTTTTTGCTGAAATGAAATGATGAAGATGTACCTAGCCCGAAATAAATACAAAAGCTGCAGCTTTTCATTCTATGTCGGTAAAAAATATTATTATAATTATATCTTTCAGTGCACGATAAGCTATCGAGTTTAAATAGTAAGCCAACAATTTTGCATTCTCAAGCTAAAACAGATTTTACGGTCGCATACGACGATCACTGTGTTTATTTAGCTTATTAGCATTACATAATTTTGTTTGTAAATTATGTATTTTGTTGTAAAGTTACATCAAGCCTGCGAATTAGGGCCTTTATTTGAATTTTAAATTAAAACGAAGTAGTAATTACATGATTGAAAAGATATATAATATTTAAATCATACATTTACCAACATAATTTCGTAGCAGGTGTCGTTCTGTAGTTTTTGCATACCTCTGCTGGAAAAAGGTGTCAGTTTATGTATGTATTTATCAAGGATCTTAGCAAACACCTTGACATTAATTGTTAAGATTAGATATTCCAGTATTATTAGCGTAGGTATAAGAGTATGTTCCCTTTGTGTTGATAGGACCAGAAAGAATCATACGAAAAAAAAAATTACAAAAAAATAAAAATTTAAACTTTTTAACAAACAAATTAAACCGACTTCCAAAAACAACACTACTAAGCGATAAATAACTTTCTTTGTCGAAAAACAATAGGCACCAAAAACACCGACTTCGGAAACGACAGTATTTTTTTGCTATGTAGGTAGTGTTTTTTTTGGCATTTGCTTTAAGTTTTTTGTTAAAAAAAAAACTCTTTTTAGTTTTGGTACCTCAAATTACCATGAAATTCATTTATAACCAAAGTACATCTCATGACAATTAAAATAAGCCCAAACACGACTAGGATACATTGTTTTTGGAACAATTTTAAACATTACCATTTATTATTAACACGCTTTTTATTAACACGCTTTTTTTTTTTTTTTTTTTTTTTTTTTATTAGCTTGGTATGTATGTATCAATGTATCAATGTAACAATGTATCAATGTAACAATGTATCAATGTAACGGAATCTTTGAACGTGATTTTCACCCACTTCAAAACGTTGGATTGATTTGAAACTTTGCACACTTATCAAGGACCGATGACAATGCAATAATTTAAACAGTTTGTCCCATTATCCTTACCAATAAAGCGTGTTTTTTAGTTTTTAGAACTACAATTTATTTTTATAAGTATATGCTTCATCATAAAGCATCGGTTAACTATTCAGGATACGTGTACCTTATACCCGTGACATACTTAATATTAAGGCGTTCCAGTGGGCTTTTGTGGTGTTCTTCAACAGTTTTACTTCACAAAGTGATTTATTCTGAGTGCAAATGATTGCATTGTTGATGAAAAAACCCAAATCGTCATAAGTATACCAATATTCGAGGAGTTCCTTCGATCGTTTTCTCGAGTTTTAATTATTGCACTATGTAGAGTTTAAACGTATGTTTTATTTTTGTTTGTAGATTAGTGTAAACAATTGTTGGTAAACATAATAAATATAATTTCCATGGGATTCCACCATCAGATTCTGACTTGGTACCCTACCCTTTTCAAACACAAAAATAATTTTCAAAATCGGTCCACAATTGGCAGAATAACCGCGTAACAAACATACAGTCGAATTCAGAACCTTCTCCTTTTTGAAGTTGGTTGAAAAAAGGGTCAAATTAAAAGTAAGTAGAGGTCAACTCTATTTACTCACCTGTGAAAAGGTTTTTTTTTTCAGTCACTGGAAGTACATACATTAATACATATTGAAAGACACGAAAAAAACAAACACAATAATTTATTGACACAGCTGATCTTCGAATTACGTATCACGTTCCAAACCAATGCAAATATTTTACCTTCAAAATTATATAAATTTTAGTATATCAATCCTCTTCCTTCTAACATCAGCCGCTAATTTATACAATTTACAAGCACAATTTACATTTAAACCTAAGATTTATGCATGAGAAGCAGTTAACTAGATCTTCAGAAAAACTGGTCTACATCAGTCATGCCTCACTTAGTCCAGGTATAATGACGGGAATTGCTATTGAGGAAGCTATTATAAGAATCATTATTGTAAACATCTTTACTTGCCATTGACATCTTGCTAGTAGTTCTAAACGCTTAGCAATTAGTATAAGAAACTTGCCGACAGCAAATCGAGCCGTTAAGGTGCACTGCAAAGCAGAATGGTGGTCTCGGACGCGGTATAATTTCGGGCATTGCTATTGAGGAAGCTATTATAAGAATCATTATTGTAAACATCTTTACTTGCCATTGACATCATGCTAGTAGTTCTAAACGCTTAGCAATTATTATAAGAAACTTGCCGACAGCAAATCGAGCCGTTAAGATGCACTGCAAAGCAGAATGGTGGTCTCGGACGCGGTATAATTTTATAGGAGCCCTTACTAATTTTAACTGCAACTTGTCGACCTGTTATAATCATTTTGGACGTTTAACTTGATTTTGCCTCAAGAGGAGCTGCGTAGTTCTAGCTGTTTTAGTCGTAGGCGACATCACAGGGAATGCCCACTTTCCTCTAAAACTCATAAAACAATTGCCTCTAAAATTACTATTTTAAAATTATCATCAGATAGGAATTGCTAGCAATATATTTCTAATTATTTAGACCGCTACGATGAACTGTCAAAGAGGAAATAACAATATCAAATCCATTGTACTTATCCTGAAGTATATTGAACGATTAGAACCTTGATTAACTGTGCTTATGGTGGTTTCGCCCCATATGCACCGATAGCAAAGACTCAAGGTTTGCTTCTGTTAATTAGAAACAGAAAGCTGTCGTGTTTCGAAAGGATCAAAGTAGCAGGATATGCTTAGCAGCTCACCAGTTCACAAGCCTCAAGCCTCTGCTTCGTCAATGATCTGAAAACTTTTAACTCATCACTTCTTTCCTTCCTCAAGAACAGATGGCGTAACTCATAATCGGAAAACACATTGTTAAGGTTCCCGATCTTAAAGTTGTGACCTCAATGTAACTGACCGATCAGAAAATTTTGTCCCACAAATCGTTGGCACCTCTTTATACGTTATCTTCGGAATTATAATAAAGCGACCTGTGCGACTTTAGCCTTATGTAAGGCTATGACAAGTTGCTCAACGCTAACCGCCGTGAATTTGATATGCGACTGATTTGGTAATAATGATCCGAGATATTTCTCAATTGAATTTGGTCTTTATTGGCTGGACTTAAGGCTTAATACATTGAAGTTGGTGGTATATTTGAACATGTATAGTTTTGTTTATAAAACGGTAAGCATGCTTAGGACCTTTAATGTGAGCAGCGGTGTCTTGTATTGCAAATTTAATGTTAACTGCTGAGCCACAATTTTATGCGAATAAAATGTGCCAAGATGCCAACTTGAAGTATCCTACAAAAGTCAGGGGACTGGAAGTCCTGCTATCTTAGGAGTCCACATCTTTGACCCGAAAAGGCTTTAGCCCTGGCCTTTAACGTTATCTTTGAAGCCAAACTACATACTAGAATATGAAGTTTGAAGTTAGGCAACACATATTACACACGTAGCATTCAAAGATGCGGTTCCAGAAAAAGAATATTTGGTATTTTAGGACTGAATATTTAAACCATGAACTTGGCATAGAAAGGATGAATGTTTATGATAAACATTCTCTAGACACTGGTTACCTAAGCTAGCAACCTATCACCAGGTATGAATATTAAATAAGGGCCCATTGTGAGCCGAGAGCTGAAGTCCAGAAAGTACCGATCGAGATCAAACAACTCTCTTGGTTAGGGTAATTCACTGCTACGTGTACTAAACCTAAACGGCATAATTGGAGTTTCTTGTCCGTTCTTCTCCATAACAATCTAACAATGCGAATAGACAGTAGAACTGGCGATTACTCCACTGTTTGACGTTGTACGTTCAGAATGAACAATGATATCAATATTGTCTCATCATTATCTAGCCTTTTATGGAAACAAAAAAGTAAAAAAAAAATACATTTGAAAGTTATGAGCGTCTTAAGTTCCATATTTCAACACTAATTTTAACGCATCTTTGGGTGGCAATAAATACCAAAAGAAGAAGGAAAATTGCAAAACGGCCACCATACAGGGATAGATTAGTAGTTCAACAATGCAAATAATTTTATTTTGAAAATATACATTTAGTTAGTCGTTTTTTCAAGATATCTATACTCCTAAAGGTCTGTTTATAAAATTTCGCGCGCTCGTTTTCGTCCTAAATCATCATCCATTTCGCTACAAACTTGCAAAAGTGCTAATTCGTACGCGAACTTTTTTTTTTTATTTGATATAGGCTCGCGCTTGACCACTATCTCACCTGATGGTAAGCGATGATGTGGTCGACGGTGAAGCACGCTTGCCTAGAAGTAACCTGTTCACTCTTGACTTAAAGACCCCTAGTTTGAAGCTATCGGAAAGCACAGACTCCGGCAGGGAATTCCACTCCTTAGCTGTACGCATAATAAAAGTATTCTCAAAACGTTTAGTGCGTATGGGTGGGATTGCCACCATCTACCGATGGCACATCGCCGTACGTCTGGTAGTCCGATGATGAAACGGGCCGGGCGGAATTAGATCATGCAATTCCATCGCACACTCCCCGAAATGTAATCGATAAAAAACCGACAAGCTGGCAACTCGGCGACGATGTTCAAGGCTCTGGAGCCTTGTCTTAACCAGTGCCAAGAGGCTCATCGCCGATGAGCCTCTTGGCCCGCTTTTCGATCGACTCTAGTGCATCAAGCTGGTATTTGGCAGATCCGTCCCAGAGATGAGAACAGTACTCCATACATGATCGAACTTGCGCTTGATACAAGCTGAGCAGCTGACAAGCAGAACTAGCTTCTTACTGCTCATCACAGCATCTATCTCTTTCGCACGTGTTGTCGGATGGGATAGCATGCATTTTAACCCTGCGCACAAAATAGTTTGTGCGTCGACTAGGGCAACCTTAATGGTAGGTTGAAGGAAAAAAAAATACTTTGACTTTGGTATCTTTGTCTATGGTACTTCTTCCCCTGCCACTGGCAATTATCTCTTAACGAACTTTTATTTTGAAATTGATGGACTCACGTTTGAAAGAAAGAAGAAATCAATTATAAAAAGTTAAAAAAATACTTTTTTTAAACAAGCTTTTTGTCGTATTCTTCTCAGCAATGAGCTAACCCTTTCATATGATACCCATATCATGGTAGTACACAAAAAATAACTAGACCGCCATCTTGGGCCGTCCGCCACATTGGATTAAGAATGACGTCACTTAGCTAACCATGCATTGTCATCCAAACTGAACTGGAATGCAAAATTTCATCTTAATCGGTGGAGGATAACAGCTTTAAAATTCAGTTGCTAGATTTGACCCGAACACTTACATACATACATTACAAGTTAAATAAAAAACAAAATCTCTTAAAATTAAATATTTCTTTAAGAAAGGATCGTGTTAATATAACAAGTAAATTAAATATCTGTATGGGGGAACTAGATAAATGTAGGAAAATGTATGATGTAGATACTCAGTGCCTCCAAAATGATTTACTATATAAGGAGTGTTTACTGAAGGAAATTTTTGAGAAATATGAAAGTTCACAACAGCAATTGAGTGAGCGCTTGTTTGAGGCCGGGGAATTGTTGGACTTGGTGAAGTACAATGCAGAGAGGTATGAGTCTCTGACTAGTGCCTCATGTAGCTGTGCCAACCATACACCACCCACCCCGCTGCAAGGTGACTTGTCTCCACCAATGTTAGTGCTTTCAGAAAAAAGTTGTATACCCAATTCACAGGAATATAAAACAATAATGTTTAGTGACGAAATAGGTTCTGGCTTTGGAAAAGTATTAAATAATTACCTAAGCTACAGTTCTACAAATCATTGCTACCATAATATTAGTTTCAATCAAATGATTAAAAAAATTATAAATTCGAATATGGATAATTATTCTACAATGGTTTTGCTATTAGGTAATAGTACTGGCATTACCAAAAAGGACATAGTGGGCGGTATTGACACCTTGTTAGGATTAAATTTAAGAAATCTGATGGTATGTGCTTTTCCATACTCTGATAAGTTCTCAGAACAGGAGAACAATCGTATTTTTAAATTGAATAACATTTTGCAAATGTTGACTTGTCATAATGACAAATTATTGTTTTTTGACACTAATAAATTTATTAGTGGACTCCATGTAACACAGAGAGCTTTCTCTCTGTCACCTAGGTGTAGGCGCACGATTGCTATGTTGATAGCATATTCTTTAAATGAATTGAATTTATCTTTTACTATAAACTCAGACATAAATAGTATGTCGAAGGCATGTACTGTAGTTGATATTAGTAGTAATACTAATTTGGTCAATAAGTTTAATAACGTTAGCACTTCAGCTATTAATATTTATAGTTTAAACTAGTTTGTAGGACAAGGGAGGGTACCAACAACGAAATAGTTACGAGAACATCCACCACCAAGAAGGTACCTTCTTGCTCTCACTTAGTTAAGTTAAAAAAAGGGGCTAAGCAGAATTCCTTGAAATTATTCCATCAAAATATTCAAGGTTTTTCTGCGAAGCAATTGGAAATAGAACTGTTTTTGGAAAAAACAATGTTTGAAATTGTTTGTTTTACTGAGCATTGGCTCAAAGATCATACAATGCTAATTAATTATGAGAATTATACCGTGGGCAGTTGTTTTAATAGAAATATTATGTTGCGTGGAGGTTCACTTATATTAATTAAAAATGGCATTAAATCAAAATCTCGTAAAGATATTGTAGATCTATCAGTTGAACATAGTGTTGAACTGTCCTGCGTTGAGCTGGATAAGCATGTTATAGTGTGCGTTTACAGACCCCCCAATTATGGAAACTACTCTATATTTGAGTCAGTGATGGAGGATGTTTTGGCAAAACTTGCAAATAGTAATAAACTAGTCATAATCTGCGGTGACTTTAATATAAATGTTTTAGAAAATAATTCAGATAGCAGTAGATTATTAAATCTCTTCAAATCTTTTAATTTGTCACATGTGTTTATGGAACCAACACGAACAACTGTGACAACTGCTACATGTATTGATAATGTTTTTTGTTGCTGCGATTACTTAGACAAAGCCATTATGAATTGTCTGCCTTCGGATCATAGTGGGCTACTGGTAACATTTGAGTCCAACATACCAATAAAACAAGTGCAGATCCAATCCAGACCAATAACATCCGGTAAATTAAATAAATTTAACAGCACTTTAATCAGCAAGTTAAGTTATCAGGACCTCACAGTGAATGATGGTAATATTTTGTATGATGAGATTTTCTCAGTGGTTCAGAAAGAGTTCAATAACACTTTTAAGAAGAAAACTAAAACTATATGCTCTAAGTTTTTATTCAGTGACTGGGCGACTACAGGACTTAGAAAAAGTAGGGAAAGACTTTACGAGCTATATGGCCTTAAGCCTTGTATTAACACTGAAACGTTTAATAAGTATGTTGCTACTTACTCAAGAATTTTATAAAATACTTGCAAGGCAGCTAAGGCCTTGTACATTAGCAATAAGGTTAAATTTGCAGAAAATAAAATCAAGACGGTTTGGAAAATTATAAATAATGAAACGAATAGGAATAAAAGAAATAATACTGATTACACGCTTGAGACCACACACGGACTTATTACAGATAACAAAAAAGTTGCGCAAGAATTTGTAAATTTCTTTACCAACATCCCAATTAAAACTACTGAAACCTTAAATTCTTCGCCCTCGCTTGCTTTCGGATTATTAAACACGAACGTTTCAGCCTGCCCGAATGTATTTAACTTTTCACATATAAACCCCATAACAGTAATAAAAGCTTTTAAGCAAATCAAGATCAAACCGACTGAAGATCTGTGGGGAATGTCCATCAAAGCTTGTACCTCCATTATTCAGACTATAGCGCCGTACTTGGCTTTGATTTTCAATTTGTGTGTGGATCAAGGAGTCTTTCCGGATCTAATGAAATATAGTAAGGTTATACCTCTTTTTAAATCCGGGGACAGTAAAGACACAAATAATTATAGACCAGTATCCGTGTTGCCGGTTTTCAGCAAGGTTTTTGAGAAGATAATGCTAAATCAAATGCTCATTCATTTTAATACGAATAACATTTTGCATGATAAACAATATGGTTTCACCAGAGGACGTTGTACAACTGACGCTGGTGTCACCCTATTAAAACACATCTTTAATGCGTGGGAAGATTCGCGGGATGCCATAGGTATCTTCTGCGACCTGTCGAAGGCGTTTGATTGCGTTAATCATGAAACATTACTTCTGAAACTTGAGCATTACGGGCTAGGTCAATCAGCGTTAAGTTTGATTAAATCTTATTTGAATGATAGACAGCAATTAGTTCAAATAAACGGTGTGAACTCGTCCGGGTTAAACGTGAAAATGGGGGTACCCCAGGGCTCAATTTTAGGTCCTTTCTTATTTTTAGTATACATCAACGATTTACCTCGTTTATTGGAAAACAAACTAAACATGGTGTTATTTGCTGATGACACATCTTTAATTTTTAAAATAAATAGACGTGCTTGTCAGGTTGACGACATAAATAACGCGCTACGGCAGGTTCTGGATTGGTTCACTGCCAATAATTTAGTTTTAAATGGTAAAAAAACCAAGTGCGTAAAATTTTCATTGCCGAATGTCAAAAGTACTGATTGTGACATTATGTTAAACAAGGAGAAGCTAGAATTCGTCGATAAAACGGTTTTCCTGGGGATCACGCTGGACTCAGGGTTGCAGTGGGGTCCTCATTTGGTGTCCCTTGCGGGGCGGCTGAGTTCGGCGGCTTATGCTGTTGGGAAGATTCGTCGGTTGACGGATGTGGATACCGCGAGACTGGTATATTTTAGTTATTTTCATAGTATAATGTCTTACGGTATCTTACTATGGGGAAGGGCTGCAGACATTGAGTCAATTTTTATTCTGCAAAAACGAGCCATCAGAGCAATATATAATCTTCGCCGGCGCGATTCCCTAAGGGAACTGTTTAAGGACATTAACATCATGACGGTTCCTTGTCAATATATTTATGAAAACATCATGTACGTGAGAAAGAATTTACATCTTTTTAGTAAAAACGGCGACAGACATAATTACGTTACTAGAAATAGGGACCAATTAGTTCAACCAGGTTTCAGACTGGCAAAAGTAGCCTCTTCTTTCATGGGGTACTGTACAAAATGTTACAATAAAATTCCACCCCACATTCTTGAAATGAATGAGACGAAATTTAAAACTTGTATAAAACGCACACTATGCAGGCTGGCATATTATAAGTTGGGGGATTACTTCACTGATAAAAATGCTTGGCTAAATGCTATTCCTGCTCCACATCCACTAGGGCGCAAAACCAAGTGATATGCAGAACATTATTGTTTTGCAGTGTTCTTGGAACTGCTGAAGACTGAATGAATATATTTGTATTGTATAAACTCAATTTCCTTACTATTGTATAACTGCAAAGCACGTGTGTGAGTACTATGTACCCAACTGTAAATCTACCATTTACTGTACCTGTGTGTCGTTCGTTGACTTGTGTGTGCCCTGGCAGTTGAGTGTGTCATGCTCTCTCAAATATCTCTCTGAGGGTGGCGCGTGTGTTGGATCATCCGGTTCCCTTCATGATGGTTGAGCTGAGTGGTGCCAATTCATGCGTCATGTTCGTGAACGGACGCCGTCAGCTGGGATTGGTCATAACTTAACTGCTTTAGATGTTAATGCTTTTTTTTTCTAGCTTCTATTATATAACTGCACAGTGCATGTGTGAGTATTTTTATTACTTTATGCCTGTACGTAGTATAGTGTGTAGTGCTATTCTGGGTGCATTGTCCTCACATATATGAATTTATTAATGAATGTACTTATATGTAACTAAATATTGTAAAAAAAACTTTTTTTTTAAAAAGAGTAAGTATGGAGTTTCTTGTGCATTCTTCTCCATAACAAGCTACTTTCCGAATGCACGGTAGAATCAACTTTTATAACTTGTAAATTTGAATGTACCTAACGTTCAAAAGTGCCGCTTGGTGGCCTACTTGAAATAAAATATCTTTGTCTTTGTCTTTGTCTTTGAAAAGCTTGTAAAAATTAAAGTAAATGTATTTATTTGCCACAAAATGACTTACATATACATTTTGCTTAAACTAAACCCTTAACAGTAGTACTTAAATGAATTATCTTAGAATAAAGGACAAATAAAAAAAATTGGTTGTACATTAATTGACGTATAAAAAAAAGGGTAGGTAATATATGATATAATTACAAAATCTCTAATATTTACAAGAAAAAACAACTGAATCACAGCACGGCGCGCTAATTTTCAGTGGTCGCCTGGGACTTTGACATTTATATCATTTGTTAATAAGCGATAATGAGTTTTCCATTTCTTATAAAGATGTCATGGGAGAATCACAGCAGCAGTCAATGTAGCGGAGCGATGCTTGAGGAAGGCCTCAATCCCTGTCCAGCAGAGGATTTCTTTCGGCTGAAGTGACGATTATATGTAGTTACTTTCAAAGTAACTTAAGGAAATAAAAAAAATGTTATAGGTACCTACAGTTTTTTTTTTACCGAATAACCACTGAAATTAATTTTGTTGGTCGTATTACTGTTACACATTCTTTTCACTTAAATAACATTACGCGAAAATGTAACATTTTAATTACTTTTAACATGTAACGTTCTGTAATAAAAGAGTTGTACGCATTAATTACATTGCCTTTAAATAAGTATCTACAATTAAGTGTACAACACTGTAAATTATAGAACAGACAAGTTAATAATAGGGTTAAGCTAATTTTAAGTAGATATAGCAGTATTATTACGTCAAGCTTTCAACTGTATTATTGGATAGTATTAGGTGCATAATTATTAACATGTCACACATTCCTTAAGTTTAAAGAGCATTTCGTAAAGAATGTAGGCAATGTCATAAGACCACCAAAAGATTTAAGTATTAAGTTTTTTTAAAGATTTAAGTATTAAGTTTTTTTTAGATCGAGACCAATTATGTATTCGTATTTGTAGTATAGGAACCTTCCAACGGAAGGTTCCTATACTACAAATACGAATACAACAACGGTACCATAATTGGTCTCGATATCTTCATGTTAAGCTCAAAGATCGAAAACGCACATATCAATGTGACGATACGCCAGAATATGAAGCTTTATGGAGTATTAACTCTACGTGGCAGAAGTTACCAGGGGCCAGCCATTTACAAGGTCTTCCAGCGATACTTCCATGCCTTGAAATTTTACTATAGTGCTCGCCAAGATCCTCGTCTGTGACTCATCGGTCATGTCAATCAGACTGTTCTTTTCGTCGTGTAATATAGCTCCTGGGTTGAAATATGTCTGTAATATTTCAACTAACAAAGAATTCGTAACAATTATAGTTCTTTTGTTCCGAACTGCTTCTGCTACGTTTACAAAAGTTTGTTTTTCTATTCTGGAATCTTGTATTGTATTGCACACGAATATTAAAACCTTTTTTTTATTTATATTTGTCAATTCTCTTCGTAATTCATTACGTTCGCTTGTTGGTAGGTTTACAATATGTTCAAGATCTATCACAGCATGGTCTTTATTCTCGAAATGTTGCATCAATTTAACAACAGTCAGTGTGGTATTCTCAGCAACGATAATAGAACAGTGATGCTGCTCCTCCAAGTTCAAGGAGCTCAACGCTTCTTCAGTGAATGTATATTTATATTGTTTTATTTTTCTCATGTATGGTACGCTTATTGAGCTCATATGTGGGTCCTGGATAAGATAGCTTGTCGCTTTCTCAAATATTTTACTGTCTTTGGTGAGATATGGAGCCTCTTTTGGCAGCATCCACCATATCTGTATTTCATTGTGATACCTAAGCACATATTGTGACATCGCATCAGTTTTTGATTGAAAGTAGTCGCTTTGTGGAAGGATCTCTTCTATTTCGTCCTTTAATATCTTATCTACATGTTTCTCATCAGCTTGTTTAGAGTAAAAAGTCAGTTTCTTTAAGAAATCTCTCGCTAAATCTTCTTCATATTCAGTACATTCTAATAAAAGTTTAGGAAACTTTTTGACTTTAAAACTAAATTTATACTCGCACAAATTTGAGATTTTTTTATTTGAACTGTTTTTATTTCTTAATTCAATTTCTTCATTTAAACTTTTATACAGCTTTTTAGCAAGAGGTCCTAGTAATGCCGGTGTATCTGTAATCTTCATCAGTTTGGTGTTATTATCAAGTACAAATATATTTCCAATAGCTCCAGCTATACCTCCATTAAGCTGCAATAATCCATCTTCCAAAGATTCATCTATTGTAACAATTTTACTGGATTTACACTCGTCTAATAAGTTGATGATTTTTGATGTTATATGAATAATTCTTTTATCTCTCTTTTTCGGATTGTTGCTTATTGTTAAATCTTTATTACCGAACGCAGATGGAACTCTCAGTTTGAACTCCGGAGATAATAATATTTGTTTTGCAGCCAGTTCTACTGCTTGGTACACATTCAGTTGTGAAACATACACCTGTTTCAAATGTGGCCTGAAATAATCTGTGTATTGTTTATTAATTTCTAACAAACCGTTATTATATGTCATAACAGTTCCTATAAGCTTGCTCAGTTTTATAGCATCAGTTGGCTCCGCTAAAAATTCAGACAGTGAATTATTTATATCAGTGGATTCTTTTTTACTTTTATTTAGAATTTCTTTAAACAGTGTATCTTTGAATGTTGTAAGGTATTCTTCATAATTGTCAAAGAAGTCATGCCGAAAGGAGGCGATTCGATATCCATCAGGTTGAACTTCGGAAACGTCGACTACCTTTCGCGCCAGAATGACATGATAGCGTAGCACTATCTCGTCAGTCAGCAGCATTTCAGCCTTACCGTTTTCGTTTATAAACTCTGCTATTCGTTCAGCCAGAGAGTTCATTTGTTCTTTCATAGCTACGTCACATAAAAATTTTACATCCTCTTGTTGTTTGTACGGTTGCTTGGCCGTACCGCCTGTACCAATCAAATCATTTAGAATGGAGCATACACTACTATCTACTTCGAAGTCATCACTAAACTCATCTCTCGCGGTTGTGTATGAAACGAATAAACTTTCTGTTTCATCAAATGTGCCCTTAAAGAACAAGTCCTCATTACTCGGATCGAAAAGTCCTCTGATTTTCAAATAACTGGTAAAGTAATTGGATAAATCGATTTTAAGCGTTTGTTTCTTGTTATCCCTATGTTTAGCTTGTATGAAGATCATTAAAGGTTTATCAAATCCTTCTACTTTCCCTTTGAAACAAATATCGTCGAATATTCCTACGTTGTCAACATTTGAAGCTAATTGAAATTCTATAATCCTTTCGTCATGAAGCGCTCTAAAGTATAACAAGCTAAGTAACTTCGTTTCATATAGGTGTCCGCTTATTCCTGCAGTGCCAACTCGCCTCTTAAACATGGTGCAGCTACTCGTCAATTCCGGGGGCATTTCAGTCGCAGACATGGCAGCACCAACACAGAGCAGACGGAGCACACGGCGGCACCAAACTTTATGAAGTGACAGAAGACTAGCACCTGCAAACAAAGAATTGTTATTTTTAATTTAACTATAAAAACAACTTTGAAAGACCAAGTGCGTTGTGACTAAGGTCAACGTTGTGAGTGCAGCCTGCCCGACATAATGGAAGGCGGCGGCTACGAGTTATGGCATACCTACGACTCGTTTGCATCTTTTCAGTTCTCCTTTATTTTCTATATAATTATGTTTTCATTACTGTAAAAAAAAACTGCATAAAAATTTACTGAAAAGTTAACAAGCTTTATAAACAAATTTATTTAACAACATTATTAATTATATCATATTAATATTTAATAACATTTTTTTATGCAAACGTGAACCTGTTTTTTTAATCAAAATTCATGCAGTAAGTTAAACGCAGTTTGGGATTGGATTATTGGAGGCCCTTATGTACCTAAAGTGTAAACGAAAGGGGGCAAATTTTCACCGGAGTCCGTATGAATGTACTAATTATCCGAGGCGGTGTGCTAAAATGCGCGTGCTCGCGTGTCGCGCGTCGTTTACTCATGCATCCTACTCTACGTTCTCTCATTCTCATTGTTTTCTACATAAGTCGACAACACAATTAAAAAAACCCTTTAAAAGACAGATTTTATACCCTGTAAGTCAAAAGAATCTTAGCTCCTACCTTCACGAGACGAGGAGGAAAAAATGTAGAGCTCGCTTCGCTCGTTCTTGCATCTTGCGGAGAGCTCCGTTTTATTATGCAGCCCCAGGCTGCTAGTATTATATTATCTGTGCCCGGGCTTATTCCAAAACTGATCATTCATTCAGTTTAGAAGAAAATCTATCCTATCCGGGTTTTTTATTCGTTACTTTATGTCCTCTAGTGGACATCATCATCTGCCTAGCCTTTTCCCAACTATATTGGGGTCGGCTTCCAGTCTTACCGGATTCAGCTAAATACCAGTGTTTTACATGGAGCGACTGCCTATCTGACCTCCACAACCCAGTAACTGGGTGACACGGTACCCCTTGGCAAGACTGGTGTCAGATCTCAAGCTTCTGACTACCCGTAACGACTGTCAAAGATCTTTAAATGACAGCCGGGACCAACGGCTTAACGTGCTTTCCGAGGCACACGAGGAAACTCGGTATGTTGAAATGGTCACCCATCCACGGACCGACCTCGTCAAGCGTTGCTTAACCTTGATGATGGACCCGTGCGGCTGTTATTATTTGGCCACGAGCTCCTTTGTCCTCTAGTGGACGCCACATTGAATTTAGATTGTTTTCCGAAATCCTCAGCGGCGTTGCCGCTAGCAATGCAAGTGTTTGCTAACTACTCTCATCAAAAATGTCTAGAGATCAAGTACATTTTTAAGTATAAAATAATATCCAATTAATATTTACCAAATGTAGTCTACCAGACTAATTTAAAACTAAGAACAATTAATTTTTTGTAAATTGTGGGCAAGTAACCTGAGTAAATGTCAAATAAAACGCAAAAAAGGCAAAAATGTTGAGTCTGGCGATTGAGCCGGCCACGGCAGAACGTTGATGCGAGTATTGGCAAGAATGCGTGTTACGACTCAAGCCGTGTGTGTGCATTGTCGTGCATTAGTCGAGTCGAATCACTCAACCGGCGTCGCAAAGGGATGATCACGTCTGAAACAATCCTCTCCGCATAATCTGATCATTGAGGTTGCCTCTGATCCAAATAAGACCAGTTCTGCCACCGATTTAAATACCAGCCTAAACCATTATTGTTCCCCCATATGAATGAAATTTTTGACAAAATTTCAGTATAAACGTTCCTAACATCCAGAGGTCCTCCAAACTCGAGTACGTCTTGTATCCGGCCTCATAGCGAAACGTGATTGATCGGTAAATCAAACACAACGCCAGTCTTCTTGTTCCCAATTGTTGTGTTCGCGAGCCCATTGTAAATGTTTTTATAGTATTATATTATTTTATTTTAATTATTGTGAATGTAGATCAATCTTCTTTATTTTTGTTTATAATTTAAATTTATCTAAGTTAGTTTTTAATCATGGTCTGGCAGTTTGAGTAGTTTACGCGGCCTACCCGAATGTTCTTTCTTTGGTATTGTTCGTCGAATCGTTGAGCTCCTTAAATTCTGAGTTTAGCTGAACAGTTATTGACAAATGCGTGCATTGACTGGACAGGTCCACTCAATCTGGCTGGTTCTTTCCTCAAAAGACCATATCAGACATCAGTCTACATGGTCTTCACATGATATACCCAAGATTTTTTATGGACTTTAAAAGAGACAGTGTTCTCTGGGTTTGTTTCGGCCTTTCTTCTCAGAGTAGTCAGATAGGAAACGCCGACCTCATCTAGTTTAAAAAATATGATCGACATGTAAAAGTGTTTGTACAAACCAACTTACAAATACAAACTCATTTATCATAAGGGATTGATCACGTGATTTTTTGATATCGCTTGTCAATCCCATACAATTTTGCCTTTTTGACAATCGCTATCGCCACCCTTTTGATTATAGAGTGTCACTAGTCTATGGCCTCACAGTTGAGTTTCTATTTTTAATTAAAATTTAAAGTAAATTCTTTATTCAAACAGTGAAATTCACAAAAAAGAATCTATAACGATCCAAAATAGTTAAAGTAATAATCCTCAATCGCGGCGATACTCTAAAACGTACTTAATCCCTAGATACTTTTAATGTATGAATATTCAAAATTAATTGTCATTGTCTCCACAAAGAAGTTATTAAGTAGTATATTTTCCTCATAGACGCTATTTTTGTCCGTATAATCTACATAAATTATGACATGTATATAGGTATTGGTACCATGAATCAACTTTAAAATTTTCCGTGGGTAACCAATATAATTCAGAGAATCCGTGTTTCACTGTTTGTTTTGACTTGAGTGTTCTTCCATAACGTAATTCACAGTTTAATACTATAACATATTATATAGCTGTTGCTGTGCGCGTGGCTCTGTAATCCTACACTACCGTAAAAAAGAAAGAGGCACCAGTAGAGTGGAGGCTCTAGTTTAGTCACCACAGGATAGCCTGGTTAAGCAGTAGCCAATCACTCTGATTGAACATTTGAATAATAATAGGTAATATCGATAAATTTTATTCGATATATTTATGACATTTCGTACGAAGTTGAAACTACATATTTCCTACTTCTACTTGGAGAGACGAAACGCACAGACCAGACAAATAGCGTCGGCAAACTTGGACAGCAAAAATTAAGGGATCTATACTCCATTTGAGATAACATGAAATATTTAAATAATCCCATTTTACAGCCCGTTCAATCAATTTTGACTTCTATTGTGTTGGTGATATGGCAGCTGTAGTAAAAAGTTAGTTTTGATAATAATAATGACGATGGGAAGAGACCAGATGGCATGACATTGGTGCCGTGGAAGGTGGGTAGGCCTCTGGTGTGGGACGCAACCTATGTCGACACCCTTGCGCCATCTCATGTTACTAGTTCGGCGGGCAGTGCACATGAGTAGATAAACGACTGTAGTATTATATGATCTGTGATAAACGGAACAGAGACAGGTGCTGGTGCTGCTGCTGCGGCTGCTGAGGCCCTCAAGCGGCGCAAATACTATAACCTAATTGGTAAATACAGTTTTGAGCCGTTTGGGTCGAAACGCTTGGGTCATGGGGCCGGCGTATGCGTCTCCTTTTTATGGGTATACTAGTCGAAAATTCTTCCATACAAACGTAGTCTAGGGATTATTCCACTGTTTGACAATTTACGTTCAAAAAAAAATTATATCAATTTGTCTCATCATTATCTAGCCCTGTATGGAGCCAAAAAATTAGTATATATATATATTTAAAAGTAATGAGCGTCGAAAGTTCCATATTTCGACACTAATTTTAACGCATTTTTGGGCGCAAATAAATACCTTCAGAAGACGGAAAATTACAAAACAGCTACCATACAGGGATAGATTATTAGTTCAACAATGCAAATAATTTTATTAGATACGTTTAGTAGTTTTTTCATGATATCCAGACTCCCAAAGGTCTGTTTATAAAATTTCGCGCACTCGGTTTCATCCTAAATCATTATCCATTTCGCTACAAATTTGCAAAAGTGTGTATTCGTACGCGAACTAGTTTCCTACTGGTCATCACAGCATCTATCTCTTCCGCACGTGTTGTCGGTTGATATAAAAATTCTAATGTTATTTCAAATGGAGTATAGCTCATTTTTGGGGTTCGGTGCTTTCATTGTTTATCAACGTTAGTAATATTACCTTTTTATTTTAGTGATTTTGGTGAATGTAGCGAGCACCTCGCTCTGTGAGCGAGTCAGACTCGCTCTTGGGCGTGTTTCAATCATCGCCTATGAACTAATGAATGCGAGGTGTGTTCATTGCTACTTGCAAATAATGCATCCGGTATAAACATTATCTTTATTCATAATTTCTGTTTAATAAATGTATTACAGTCTGTCAAGCGAGTCGTGTCCCATGAAAAAGACGGCAAAGTCAAACATCTTACAGGTTTCAACACTGATATAGTACGCTGAAAACTTGTTTGATAGATTGAATGCACTTTTTAATTCATCTCCAAGAAGAAAACTATTCACTGAAGAAAACTAAATATAAATAGAGTAAATGAAGACTTTCAGTGATTTAAGATCATATGTTTCCATCAAGATTCCGTAAAGAAAACAAAAATAGTGCAGTGTAACGAGCTACATGTTTTGAATTTGTTTTAAATCAGTTTCAAATCAGTGACAACAATATAATGCTGAACTTGGACTAAATCACAAAGCCTACGATACTAAACTACAACAGGTACAGTATTTTGTATCACTCTCTTTGGTATCGACTCTAATCGAAATAATTGCAAAATAAAAGTTTTCAATGATTAAAATATAAACAAAACACTAGTCATCACACCAAAAACTGAGAAAAGTGACATCTATCGGATTCTATCAGCACTAGCCACTATCTTCTGCAGCGATGGATTAAGCAGATAATATTATGTTTAGACGTGTGTGCGAGCGCACTCCGATACGAACCTAGATGATAGTTTCAAGAATCACACACTAGATGCCACCATGCATAGCGTTCCTGATATATCGGAGGATGAAGAGGTCGACATCGTTACCGAACTGAAAAAACAGATTGATGGCCTTACTACTAAATTATTGAGCGCCAATAACGAAACAGACTCTTTGATACTACAAAATGAGACGCTAAAAAAGGAGAAAGAAAATCTGATCCGCAAATATTCTATCTATAAACAAATTGTGTCTAGTCGAAGCCAATCCACACTCAAAACCAGCAATATCTAACGTCGACCGACCATGATTTAGAGCCGAGTGTAACCGCGCCGACGCGGTTAAACACAAAGTTTACCTGGCATGGGTCGTCGCTCGAACGCGCAAGGTAAATGACGTGAGTCAGAAGAAGAGAGCCTTCAACACGGCTGCCAAGTCCTACATTTTTGTAGACCGTGGTCTTCGATCCATCCGAGTGGTTATAGACGGCTGCTCGTCCGATCATTTAAATATCATGCTGATCCTCATCATCTATATCATAATTCATGCTGATCCTCATCATCTATATGATGAGTTTTTTAGTATATACTGTAAACAATTTAATTCCACATTTATTCCCAAGACTATCTTCGTTAATATTAACGCATCATTCAGTGATTGGGCTACCGTTGGTATTCATAAAAGTAGAACACGGCTTTATGAGCTGTACGATGAAAGGACTTATGTAAACACTGCTGAATTTAATTTATATGTTAGAAATTATTCAAAATTATTTAAAAAAGTTTGTTGGTTGGCCAAGTCGCGTTATTTGAGTTCTAAGATTAGAAATAGTAGTAATGTTATTAAAACGACTTGGAATATTATTAATAGTGAAACGGGAAGATCTGGTAACCGAAATATTGACTACAGCCTGTCTATTAATGACAGCATCATAAAATCAGATTCACAAGTCACAGTGGCTTTTGAAAATTTCTTTTCAGATATTCCCATTTCAACTACTAAATCCCTAAACTCATCACCTTCTGTTGCTGAGTCTTTGCTAAAAGAAAATGTTAATGTTTTCGATTCGGAGTTTATTTTTGAACATATTACTTGTAGAGACATAATTAAAACCTTTCACACTTTAAATGTTAAAAAGACTGCAGATCTGTGGGGTCATTCTGTAGAAGTTGCTAGGTCTATTATTGACACTGTCGCACCTAGTTTAGCTATTATCTTTAATAATTGTATCGACTGTGGGGAGTTTCCTGACCTAATGAAAAATAGTAAAATAATACCTTTGTTTAAATCAGGTAGTACATCAGACCCTACAAATTATAGACCTATTTCAGTACTACCTACGTTTAGTAAAATATTTGAAAAATTAATGTTAGAGCAATTGCATAGATTTTTTAATAAACATAAGTTATTACATAGCAAACAGTTTGGTTTTACAAGGGGTCGTTCAACTACTGATGCCGGTGTTGAGCTTTTAGGACATATTTATAATGCATGGGAAGATAGATGCGATGCCTTGGGAATCTTTTGTGATTTGTCCAAGGCATTTGATTGTGTTCTTCATGAAACGCTAATCAGGAAACTCCGCCACTACGGGATCCGGGACAGCGCTCTGGACCTTCTTACTTCATACTTGAGTAATAGGATTCAGAGCGTTGACGTTAATGGAAAAAGATCTCCCGGATCTATAGTAACAATGGGAGTCCCGCAGGGCTCAATTCTTGGTTCTTTCTTGTTTCTTATTTATATTAATGACTTGCCTTACCTCATAAAGGATAACCATGATATAGTGTTGTTTGCGGATGATACTTCACTTTTGTTTAAACTTAAACGTCAGCAGCTGGTAACTGACGATGTAAATAGCGCGATCTCAAAAGTAGTTCACTGGTTCAATGTTAACAATTTACTTCTTAATGAAAAAAAAAACCAAATGCATTAAGTTTACCCTGCCTCACGTCAGGCAGGTGAAAACTGATGTGTTGATAAAGGGCGAAGAATTGAATCCTGAAAATAGCACAGTATTCTTAGGCTTAACCTTGGATGCTAAGCTTCAGTGGGGCCCACATATAGATAAATTGTCAAAAAGGCTAAGCTCCGCAGCATATGCTGTTAGAAAAATTCGTAATTTAACTGATATAGAGACAGCCCG
Source organism: Orthosia incerta (assembly GCA_948252205.1). Lineage (NCBI taxonomy): Eukaryota > Metazoa > Arthropoda > Insecta > Lepidoptera > Noctuidae > Orthosia > Orthosia incerta. The sequence continues at coordinate 24,685,327 of OX411752.1, forward strand.
TTTAGTGTACTTTAGCTATTTTCATAGTGTAATGTCGTACGGTATTCTGTTGTGGGGAAACGCCGCCGACATCCAGACTATCTTTGTTTTGCAGAAAAGAGCTGTTCGTTCAATTTATAAATTAAACCCAGACACTCTCTCAGAGAGAAATTTAAGGACATTAATGTAATGACTGTGCCTTCTCAGTATATTTATGAAAATCTTTTGTATGCCCATAAAAATATAAAATTGTTTAAAAAATACAGTGATATCCATAACATAAATACTAGGAACAAACACAATTTGTAGTACCAACAACAAGGCTCAAGAAAATAGGTGGTAAACGAGCCACCTATTTTCTTGAGTGTCAATGTGTCCGCTTTTATAATTAGCTTCCAAGCCACGTACAAGTTCTAAGTCTTAATAAATTCAAATCATTCATTAAACGTAAGTTGTGCCAGAAAGCGTTTTATACTATTAAAGATTACGTTGAGGACAAAAAGGCTTGGGATTGAGCTGCTCCAATTAAAAATTTATTTTGATTTTTTATATTTTCCACCGTGAATTTTGTTTTTTTTTTTTGGTTTTCTTGCAATGACAAGAATATTTACTTTTAAAGTATTATATTATTTTATTTTAATTATTGTGAATGTGAAGACTATGTGGACCATTTTTTTTGTTTTTTATTTTTAATTTATCTTAGTTTTTAATCGTGGTCTGGCAGTTTGAGTAGTTTATGCGGCCTACCCGAATGTCCTTTCTTTGGTATTGTTCGTCGAATCGTTGAGCTCCTTAAATTCTGTGTTGAGCTGCTCGGTTATTGACAAATGCGTGCACTGACTGGACAGGTCCACTCAATCTGGCTGGTTCTTTCCTCAAAAGACCATTTCAGACATCAATCTACATGGTCTTCACATGATCTAACCAAGATTTTTGTTTTGTCTGGACTTTAAAAGAGACTGTGACCTCTGAGTTTGTTTCGGCCTTTCTTCTCAGAGTAGACAGATAGGAAACGCCGACCTCATCTAGTTTTAAAAATATGATCGACATGTTAAAGTGTTTGTACAAACCAACTTACAGAAATAAAATCATTTATCATTATCAACGCCGGAGTTCCTCAACGGTCAGTGCTCTCGGCAACATTATTCTTGCTGTACATTAATGATCTGCTAAAACCCTACCTTTGGATACGCAGACGACAGCACTGTTGCTGAGAGATATGTTTTCGGCGTAGGGGCTACTGGACCTCAGATTCGGTCTTTCCGGAAGGCCATCGTTGAACGCTTAAACCTGTCCTTGAAGGCGGTCTCCGAATGGGGTGATGCCAATCTGGTCAGTTTCAATGCTGCTAACACCCAGGCGCGACTTTCGCCCGCTAAAAAGATCCAATTCCACCCGGCTCCATCTTTTAGTGGTGTAACCGTACCGTTAACGGACCATCTCGAACTTCTAGGTGTTACGTTGACATTGACCCTCAACTTCGATCCATTCATAGAGGCGAAAGCTCAGTTAGCTGCAAAAAAGTTGGGGCTTCTTACAAAGGTGAGACGGTACTTCACGCCTGAATAGCTGCTCAACTTGTATAAACCGCAAGTTCGGTCATGCAAGGAGTACTGCTCTCACCTCTGCGATGGATCTGCCAAATACCAGCTTGATGCACTTGAGTCGATTGACAGACGGGCCATTGGCAACGATGCACTGGTCGCGTCAAAGCTCCAGAGCGTCGAATATCGACGCCGAGTTGCCAGCCTATCGGTTTTTTATCGGTCATATTTCGGGGAGTGTGCGACGGAACTGCACAATTTGATTCCGCCTAGCCCATTCCATCATCGTACTACAAGAAGTACGGCCATGCGTTATCGGTACATGGTGGACATCGCTACCATACGCACAAAGCGTTTTGCTAATACTTTCTTTCATTGTGCGCACAGCTATGGAGAGAAATTCCCTTCCGGAGTCTTTGTTCCCTGATAGCTACAACCTTGGGATCTTTAAGTCAAGAGTGAATAGTGAATTTCTTCTAGACAAGCCTGCTTCACCGTAGACCACATCATCGCTTACCATCAAGCGAGATAGTGGTCAAACGCGATCCTATAGATTTAAAAAACCCTTTTAACAAAAAAATTAAACTGACTTTCTAAGACAACCTACGGTCGTTTCTTTAGACACCGACTTCGGAAAAAAAGTTATTTCTCGATTTTTAGTGTTTTGCTTTAGAAGTCGGTTTTATATTTTTGTTAAAAAGTTTTTTATTTTCACTTTTTAGTAATAAACAAGTTCTATAGTAAGGTACCTATAACGCCCACAGTGATGCCAGAATAGATTACCCAAATAACATGTTACTTGAACATAACCGGTGGAATGAGAGTGTACCAGGGTGAACTGTACACATCTGCTTATTCGTTTAGAGCATATTGGCATAATGGTATGTTATGAAATGGTGTAAAAATAAACAGACATACGATTGCAGCAAACCCAAGAGATTTGCCATCATTTATTGAAGAGTTCTGTTGTATATCTCCAAAGTTCTAAATCAGATCTTTACCAAGTTTAAATGGGATCATTTCGGAATAAATTTCTTTAAAAAACAAAAAAAAATCCGTTTTTAAATGACGAAGTTATGCCTGAACAAACATAAAAAAAATAAACATCCGAGTTGAGAACATCCTCCTTTCTGGGAAGTCGGTTAAAAAAAAACTAATTTTATATGTTTCAATGTCAATCTTGATTTTAATAAACCGTGATTGTACACTTTTTGCTTGCCTTACGGTCGAATCACTTGAAACTTTATTAAATGTACATCATTTAATAACACCATTTTGTAAGTGTTTTCAGTAAAAATAAATAATTTGATTTGAATTGAATGTTTTCAGCGTTTTATATCAGTGTTGAAACCTGTAAGATTTTTTTACTTGCCGCCTTTTTCATGGGACACGACACACTTAACAGACTCTATTCTCTACAGATAATAATAAATAAATTTATTAAATTTATTTCAAAAACTATTTTCTCAAAAACGGTATGTAATGTTGTCATAACATCTCTTTAAAGTATCCAGAAAGTGAACTCTACCGGAGACTTATTCACAACTGTCCAGTAAGAAGCGAGATTTTAAATTTGGCATCTCCTACTGTCCAGTAAGTTAGTATGTAATTTACTTACTGGACAGTAGTAGGGATTGGTCCGATATATCAAAACGTAACTTATATCGGATATGTGTTAGATATCATATCATAACGATATCTGTATCAAAATAACCGATATTTCAAAAACTGTATCTAATAAAAACCTTACTACCGTGCGAGAACGAATAAGTCAAAACTTAAAACCGTAACAATGCGGAAACGTACGAACTACGAACAAAACGCAAACTTCACAAATGATAGAAACCATATGCGCTACCTCTCTTTCTAAGTATTATTTCGCGTTCGTTGTTAGTTTCCTCATCTAAATAGTATTTTAACTTATGCAAACTGTACTAAATGATATCGATATCGAAAACCGTTTTCGGTATCGATATGAAAACTGTATATCGGTTACATAACCGTTTGTGTAAAAAACCGAAAACACTGAGATGGCTCTAGACAGTAGGTCATCCTCTTCAGATCTGCTTAGAAAAAAAAACATAGTACCAGCCAGACACAGATTAGAGTTTAGCCATTATAACATGGTTATAGGAGGGATGCTCCAAATATATATCTAAACGAATAAACATACGCGAATAAACAATGATTTGATTTGATTTGATCTCTCTTTTTGGTATGACATTTTATGAGATAGATATATTTTTAAGTTCGTTAATCAAGACGTACCACAAACAAATATAAATGCCCCATAGTAAATCGATCACAATATATATCAGTAATTCCTAATATGAATGTAACCTTCAATATTATTTAAAAGAATTTGTTGTTAAACTTTCTTTCATTTTTGAGAAAAGCATTATACAGTCCCCAACCAGTAAGAAAGCCATCCTGGCCTCGTATATAACCGGACCTCACCTGCGGTACGGTCCGGGCAACTCATATTTGGCCAAGAAAGCTTACTTACTGGATTCTGCAGTAATGTATTATTATTGTCTCATGTGTATGTGTTCTAGGCTTACTATATTTTAAAAGTCTTTGCCTTCCTAAGATACGATATATAGAAAATATCGATGTTTTAAACATCGATACAATATTTCGATATATATGGGAAAAAAAAAAACGATATTTTTTGTACATGAACATCACTACGCCGTGCTACACCAGATCGGCTCAAGGTTACCAGCGCGCAGGGCCTAGCGAACATTATACATACCTTATCATTATCTATCAATATCACATGCGTTCACAATTCTTATCTGCCGCGTTACCGGGTGTGGCTTGGATTAGAGCGCTATTTACGTAAAAACTATCAAACATATTTGTACATACCTTTCAATTGCTCGGCGATTTGAATGCACTAACACCAGTCTCTGTTTTCGGCGCTTTAGGATCCTGCTGCAGTCTGATCAGCGCAGAAACAAGTTGCACGACGCAATAACAAAATCCTCAATTTATTTATAAAAGTGACACAATGTAACTAGAGTCGTAACCGTAAGAGAGTGGTGTGTAACTTACAGTAAATTGAAATTTTATTACTCGATTCTATTCTATTCATATTCGATACTTTTTAACGATGGTCCTGTCAACTCAAAGTGTTACCGGCGTAGGTTTATTTTTAATAATATGTAATTCATTACATATTTGTTTGTTCAGGCTATCTGAAAAAAGTTAACATTTGTAAATGAAAAAGGTTTCGAAAAAAAAACGAGTTTCTATTTCGATTCGAATGTTGTTACTACTCTACTAAAGGAGGGGCGGCGCGGCGCGTGTCGGGCGTTGGTGTGGTGGGTGCGTCACAACTCTTATCAAAATAAACTAAATAGGTAAGCCAATTGAGTGCATATTGTGAGTATTCGACATAGAATTAATCTCAACCGACTAGAAATAATACTTGATCATTGTATTGTGTAACTTTATCCTTTGCTGGACGGACTCCACAGTCACTGCCTTCCGACCCTCTGACCAGTGTCGTGAGTGTCGTGACTAGTGTTTTATTTAGTGAACTCGACATTGATATATTAAAAAAAACTGTATCAAAGGAATTCGATCGCACCGTGAGATACGCAAAAATAAGGTATGTTGTCCTCATATCTTGGAATCCCAATTGGACGTACTTCTATTTATTAATTTAATCAATTACCAGTATCTCTGACAAGCAAATATTTACTAATTCAAAATAATTTGGTTGTGGCTGATATTTACTTCTACGTACCAATCTAGAATGCTTTTTTTATTTTATTATCTCGCAGATGTTGTGAAAAGTAGAGTTTTCTCCTCGGGGCAAGGGTGTCTTAGTCTTAGGTGACCTTGAATCACTCGCAGCACTCAGGCTTCTAGTCTGACCTATTGCTTCGATTGTTAGGTTTTGATCCTTTTTAACTAATAATAGCTTATTTTAAATAAAAACGAATGATCTTATTTAAGTTAACAGTTTGGTTATTTGTTAGGGTTTTTGTTTTATATAAATACCTATATGTCTTCATAATTCCAAAGGACTGCCATGGAGGCGATATTTTTTATGGTAAACACTCGGGAGTTTGTCGAGTGTTTCGAGCTAGTACGAGTAATGTGGCTGGAGGACACATTCGGTCGATGGTCGTCGCCTGAGAGGCTTGGTTAAAATAGAGTGCTCAAAATCATAGACATTGTTGTAAAATTATATTTCTAGTTTAGAACAGTTTTCTTACATTATAAAAGCAGTACTCGTAGTAAACCCGCTGACTGCTACACGATTAGTTTACTCCGACTCTCGACTTGAAAAATAAAATTGTGGACAAAGCCTATAATAGTATGTGGTGTGTTGAGCGCTTCGTGTGGGCCACCACGGATAACACTAGCAAGTCGTGTGGAGTACCATGTTGTATGTCTTCTGCTTTTCAGTCTTCTGTTTCGGACATTTCAGTCTCCGAAATTCTGCCGTCCTTTAACTAGAAGGCCGTTAGCCCAAAAAGTCAGTTCCGAGTAAATGACAAAAAACGCGGGAGTCGTTGTTTCTTAAAAACTATGAGGTTAATGATTGTAAGACACATCAATTGATATTTAATTATATTTAACCTAAAGAATCGTTTTTGTCTAAAAACTCTTATTAATTACTTTTAAAATATTTTTTTCTTATTCTGTTAAGCATGTAATTCAGTTTTTTCATCTTATTACTGTACTACAAGGCCGTTAACCATACCTTAGCGGCTTTTTAGTGAAGTAATTTATTTAAAATTTGAGCCTTAATAATGTTTGTTAAATTTGTTCATAAATATTTGCCTAAAAAGTTGTTAAGTGACATAACTGCTTTATAGCCATGATATTCGTTTCGATTTCAATTTCAAGAACTTTCCTAAATGCTTTTAAGCTAATTGTTGCCAATGTTGTTCGGTACTTTTCTAAAATCTTAACTACTTTACTTAACTAAAAAGCGCCAATTTTTTTTTCAATTTTGGATAACTTCTTTATAGTTAAGCATTAAAATGGGAATATCTGAGAAATTATAGACATTTATAAAAAATTAAATTTAATAGGCAATTATCAACTAATAACTAACTAATATCTTAAGGTACGATTTCACCAAACTAGTGTGCAGCACATTTGTTAACAAACATTTTGTGCAAAACGCCAGCAGTGAACGTACTAAGCTGGTATCGCGTTTAGCCGCTGTCTCCACTGGCAGGGCTGTTTGTAACTTTTCTAAGCGCACAGGGCACACTAGCACACTTGTGTACAAACATATTCACTGAGCAGTGTTTTCTGCCTTCAGTTGTAAATATGGATGAACAGGAAAACGAGAATCCGAAAATAACCTCGATATTCTCTTCGGTATTGAGCCAATATAATCATCCAGTTTCTCATTACCTCAGTCGAGTCACAATTGAAACTTGGAGCCAACTCTTGAGAGGCGTTGTGTTTTTTGTTAATATTTTTACAATAATTGTGACTGGAATCCCATAGTCGAGGATAAGTTTCAATTGCTTGAATAAATTTCATAATTTTATCATTTGTCCAATCCATATTTAACCTGGTTAAACAATGTGTGCGAACAAATAAATGTTTTCACTCCGGTAGCGGAAGCAAGACTGAGTTCACGAAAAACAAGTGTGTAAAGTGCTTGCCAAACTACTGGGCCGCCCTGAAGTTGGCTTTCCGAAACGCAAGGCAAGAAAGTTATTGTATGAGATTTACTACTGCGCAGCCAATTGTAGCCAACTTCAGGACGGCCAAAATTTGTTGCATGTTCGCACACAATTTGTTATTGTTTGCTTAAGTGAGTCGACCACAATAATTCTTAAGGTTACACTAGTCGATAATTCTTCCATACAAAGTAGTCCAGGGATTACTCCATTGTTTGACGATGTACGTTCAAAATAAAAGATGATGTCAATTTGTCTCATCGTTATCTAGCCCTGTATGGAACCAAAAAAAGTTAAAAAGAAAAATATTTGAAAGTTATGAGCGTCGAAAGTTCCACATTTCAACACTAATTTTAACGCATCTTTGGGTGGCAATAAATACCATAAGAAGAAGGAAAATTGCAAAAAGCCCACCATACAGGGATAGATTAGTAGTTCAACAATGCAAATAATTTAATTTTGGTAATATACATTTAGCTGTTTTTGTCATGATATCTAGACAAAGGTCTGTTTATAAAATTTCGCGCGCTCGTTTTCATCCTAAATCATCATCCATTTCGCTACAAACTTGCAAAAATGCTAATTCGTACGCGAACTAGGTTCTTACTGCTCATCACAGCATCTATCTCTTTCGCTCGAGTTGTCGAATGAGATAGCAGGCATTTTAACCCCGCGCACAAAATAGTTCGTGCCGTCGACTATAGTGTAACCTTAAACGTTATTTGTACTTTTTTTACTATTATTATCTGTTATTTTGTGATTCTTGTTGTTGTGTTGTGTCTATGTCGAATAAATGTTTTCTATTCTATTCTTCTTTTCTAAAATCACGAGCAAAAGCTTCTAGTTTTAAGCATTTAGGAACTGAACACTATCGTAACAGTACCTAATGAAGTATAAAAAGGCACATATTCAGATCACTAAGTAATAAGTGTTATACATAGAATATACAAAACACATTTACTTATAGTCCAAGATCCCAGGGCCACTAGACGTTACGTATTTTCTGACGAAGGAAATGTGGATGATTTAGTAGTGTTAGTATATACTAAGAACGCATGCCTACCTGCTAGCTTGCTTAGACGGCCAATTTTCAGGTATCAGGTAATCAAGATACATTAAAACATTACTCACCTCACGTAAATGCTCCAAGCTGATTTTTACGTATATTTTAGGCAATATCCTTAAAAATAATTCCCCTATACTCCCAGACACTTTCCGTCGGCCGTATTGCTTTGCAGACGCTTTACAGCTCCCAAAATAATTACTCGACTTCACGTAAATTTTGAAATAATATTTAATTTTCGTTATTTTTCAATTTCTTTTGAATGCGCTCGAAATTTAATTGACATTTGAGGATTCTTTAGAAACTTGTCGTTTAAAAACTTCAAAGTTAAATTCAGCAAAATTATTTTTATAAAGAAGATCGAAGCTCGATCTTATGAAACACACCTCAGTCATGTTTCTAAAAGATATATGCCCTTGGATTCGCATTTTGGATGATAGTTGATGAAGTCTTGTGGCTGCAAATACCTACTGCAAAATAACTTTTCCATGCCGAGGCTTTCTTCGAAATCAGAAAAGTCGTAAATTTTCCTTTTTTTTTAAATTGAAAGTTCGACTTGGTGGTAGAATCGGTCGCAACTCATGAAGTTTATAGTATATTATTATAAGTTCTGTGGCAATCACGTCACTATTGACAATGACAGTTAACATGGATGGATGCTATAAGTTCGTTCAATCCACGAAGACGCGCCCCACCACTATTCCTCCTATATGTGTGCAAGCTTCCGTCAATATTGAGTGTTATCGGTACACACGCGTGTGCACTCATATGTAAGTACCTATGAGTGCACATGCACACTACAATGAATAGACTAATCATTATAATAATATAAAGAAGAAGAATAGACTAATCATATAATTGGTGGGGCGCGTCTTCATGGATTGAACGAACTTATAACATTGTTTTTTTGATTATATAAGCTTCGCTAGATTATGTTTTTTATCCATTGAGGGATTCCGGATCACCTGAAATAAATTATTGATTATGTATGTGAACATAATGTATGAAATCTCGAAAACATCTATCCTTACATACTGTATTCTTAGTATTTTCTACACATCCGATTATTAAGCATACTTGCCTCCTTAAGTATTCCTTTGGGGATTGTTGGCGTGAGGTTATGCATGTTTGTTTGTATCTATCTATATAATCCCAAGCAGAAGGAATCTATTCAATAAAAATCATAACGAAATCTCTCGTACCTAATATTTAATTTTAATTGTAGAATCGATGCCAAAAATCTTCAGTTTCCATTAAACAATACGGAAAAGAACTTAGCGAACAAACAGACTACGTGAATTTATTGTGCCTTTGTTTCGTACTATTTAGAGATTTAAACTACTAATAATATTTACAAATTGGTACTACAATCATTATTATGTTGTAAACTTACCTTGTCTAAACCGTGTCCCGACATATCGAAATTTTAGCGGGCACACGGAGCGACGTTGTACACGACCGTGGCAGTTGGTGCTCCGGGTGGAAAGATTGAGTCCCACCGCCACGTCCCACGGGATGGTGGACGGCAAGGTGGCCCCATCCCGCTCACCCCCGGAATGAACGCAGCGCTAGAGTCGGCTAACTGCCTTTTAGTTAAGGCCGTACCCTGACCAAAAAATCAGCATGAGATATGAGCATTCCTATTGGCCTAGCGGCACTGTTGGCGCATGAATTACGGTAGAGAATACGCCCAGATTTTAGAATAAAATCTTTATAAAATCGAATATTGGTCTATTGAAAAAAATAAAACTTACAAAATGTTCGTTATCAAATTGTCTATCCATTAGTGTTAGTATAAAAAATAATTAATGAACACTTTACGAGGAGATGCATGCTATCAATAATTATTTCACATTTTTATGGTTTTGTTGGAAGGAGATTAGTGAAACATATACCTCTTTAAATAAAAAAGTGTACTACAATTTTAGAATCAACATTATGTAGAAATTTAATGTATTTTTATTAATTGATATTTCTTTTTAAATAAAGAGTAGATAGCTCTTAAAAACTGCACAAAAACGACAAGCGCGGCGTTTTGCTCGGGGAGGCGCCTTAAGCAATGAGGCTTAGCTGCTTTGAAGCTAAGCAAAACCTAATCTTCTTTTCGCTGTTTTCATCAAACAGGCAAGAATTATTTGCAAGTAAAGTACTGTGAGGAATTTACTAAATAAAATGCTTAAGAGTCCCTACAAGTTTCACGAGCCAAAAACAGAAAACAGCTACTTTTTCAGCGAAAATTTCTCAATAACTACAAGATATATGATAAAAAATATAATGACAAAAAAAAAACGACACAAGTCCGTCGTCTACAAGCCCATGAGCAAAATTGAATGTCTCGCGCGTGCGCAACGGTTTGTAAGGCAATATTCAGACAATTTATTAAAATTAAATAAGTACTCAAAAATAAATTATAAAAATTGGATTCGATTGATAAACACCTCAAATTTCAAATTATTTATCAGTTATTTTTATATTCATCATATTCTTACACGTAGTCGACGCTTTCGCACATGATAAAATTGCCTTTTTTCCGCGAGGACAATATTTTTTTTAAGTACAAATACAATAACCTTTAAAAATCTAAATTGGTGGCTCCCTAGTATACTATATGCTCAGTCTACACCATTTTTTGCAGATTGTTATTCGCCATCAGTAAGCTGAAAAAGCAATTGAAAACCTGGTGTTTCGGGATTACGTAAAAACGTGTGTTAGGAATTATTTTTTTCTTATTTTAATTGAGCAGTTATCAAAAATGTGTAATGTCTATTCCCTAGATAACTTTGTGACGCAAAAAGTTGTTTTAAAAGATTTATCATATATCTTGAAGTTATTGAGAAATTTGCTCTGAAAAAGTAGCTTTTTTCTGTTTTTAGCTCGTGAAACTTGTAGGGGCTCTTAACTAAAAAATCGTTAAGGGCGCATAACTGCAAATAAGATAAGTTTTTCATTGAAACTGTTCTTTAAACTATAAAGTAGTTATAGTCCTTTTGCGTCTCTATAGTCAAGAATAATCAGATAACGTACATGTAGTTAAGAAAAAGGCTGAAAAACAATCATCACATCGGGCAGTTAAGGTTATTTAAAGAACATTTAGTGAAGAAGTGTTGGTTAGACGCTTTCAAGTCATGGAATCGTAAATTATGTTACTTAACGGCCTACAAAAAAATCATATCTTTGGTACTATTAACCTTCCAGACATGTTTCTTATACAGAAAGATAGAGAATTTTGAACTCTGTCACTCTCTATTAAAAAGTAAAAATTGACCATCGGTTAAGGGCTTTCTAGTTAAAGGACGGCAGAATTGTGCTCTTTGTTTTCAGGTGCGGGTAGTTTGGAGCCACTGCGTGCTCTGCGTGACTGAGAACCGCCTGCCTCCCTCCCTGCCTCTGTGCTGGTGCTGTGTGCGAGTGAAGTACACCCGGGACTGACAAGCAATCATGTACATGAGACGTGCAGGCGCAGCCGGCATAAGCGGGCATCTCTATGAGTCCAAGCTGATTAGCCTGTTCTATTTTAGAGCGTATCATGACCGTACTATTGAAGATTTTCAAATAGCGGCAAATGTAGATAACATAGGGCGATTCGATGACATTTGCTTTAAAGTTAAAGCAAAGGAGTTTGATAAACCTGTCGCGGTATTCATACACGCTAAGCACAGAGTAAAAACCAAAATAACATTCGGAAAAAACGATTTGGCAGAATTCTTCTATAGTTATTGCAAAATCAGAGGACAATTTGATGCGAGTAATAAGGACTCGTTTTTCAATGGTACATTTGATGACACAGAATGTATTTTCGTAATTTACACAAACACGACTATTGACCCTGTGATGAATATTAAACAATCGGTTGGAAGCGGGTTTACCACCAAACTATTTAATCTAATTGGTACTGGAGGTACGGTCAAGCAACTTTGCAACAACGCAGAGAGTATAGAATATCTATGCAAAGTGATTATGAAGGAACAAATGTTCACGCTGGCTTACCGAATAGCAAAGTTTATAATGATAGATAACGGTAATGGTCAAATGCTGCTGACTGACGAGTTAGTGCAACGCTATCACGTCATTCTAGGGCAACAAGTATTCGACGTTTCTGAAATTCAACCTGAGGGATATCGATTCGCCTCCTTTCGTTACGACTTCTTTGACACCCATGACGAATACCTCACGATATTCAAACATGCACTCTTTAAAGCAATTATAAAAATACAACATTTGGAACAGGGTTATGTTTCTCAACTGACTATGTATGAAGCAAAAGAACTGGCTGCAAAACAAATATTATTATCTCCGATGTTGAAACTGAGAGTACCGTCTGCGTTCGGAAATAAAGATATTCCAACAAAAAACGGCCATCAAAAAAGGGCGGAGAGAAGAATTATTCATATAGCATCAAAAATAATCAACTTAATCGACAAGTGTAAATCTAATAAGATAGTTACTATAGATGAATCTTTGCCAGATGGATTCCTGCGGCTCAATGGAGGTATAGCTGGAGCCATCGGAAATATATTTGTGCTTGATGATAACACCAAACTGATGAAGATTACAGATAACTCGGAACAACTGGGACCTCTTGCAAATATGCTGTATACAGAATTAAATAGTGAAATTCATAATTTACATGAATACAAATTCTATTTTATAGGTAACAAATTTCCACAGATATCATTCGACTGTTATAACTATGAAGAGAATTTGGTGAGAGATTTCCTGAACAGATTAATGTTTTACACTCACCAAGCTGATGAGGACCACGTGGAGAAAATTTTAAAAAATGAAATAGAATATTACCAAAGTAATCAACCAAACTACTTCCAAGCTAAAACTGACGCAATATTTTCAAACTTTCATGATAAGATACAGAAATGGTGGATGCAACCAGAAGACGCATCGTATTTAACACGAGAATCCAACTTATTTCAGGCATCTATTAACAACATTATTAAAGACCCGCTGATGAGTTCCATAAACTTAACATGTAAGAGCAAAATTAATCAGTATAATTACACATTCACTGAAGATGCAGTGAGCTCCTTGAGCTTGCCGTATCATTCGAGTATTATCATTACAGAGAACAGAGTACTGACTGTTGTTAAAGTTTTGCAGTATTTGGAGAACAGAGACCATGTTGTGCTGGATTTCAAATATATTGCTCGTCTACCAACAAATAATCGTGACGGATTATTTTTAGAGTTGAGCTATACAGACGAAAAAAAAGTTCTAATTTTAGTTTATGATAAAACAAATTCCAGCCATGATATGAAACATTTGGAAAAGATTGCACAAGCTGTTCAACAAAAACAAACTATTGTTGTTACGAACCAAACGTCATTTGAAATGATACATAAATATTTTCTAGATTATAAAGTTATACAAGACAAAAAACTTAGTCTGATTGACCTGAGTGTAGAATCACAGAAGAGTATAACTGAGAACGCTTCAGCAATGTTTCCAGATGTGGAGACAAAACTGGACCTCCTTTTGATACAGAAATGGTGGATGCAAACAAGAGGCGCACATCTAACACAAAATTTCAAATCATTTCAGGCATCTATTAAAAACATTATTAAAGACCCGCTGATGAGTTCCATAAACTTAACATATATGAGCAAAATTAATCTGTTTAATTACACATTCACTGAAGACGCAGTGAGCTCCTTGAACTTGCCGTATCAATCGAGTATTATCATTACAGAGAACAGCGCACTGACTGTTGTTAAAATGTTGCAGTATTTGGAGAACAAAGACCATGTTGTGTTGGATTTCGAATATATTGCTCATCTACCAACAAATGATCGTAACGGATTATTTTCAGAGTTGAGCTATACAGACGAAAAAAAAGTTCTAATTTTAGTTTATGATAAAACAAATTCCAGCCATGATATGAAACATTTGGCAAAGATTGCACAAGCAGTTCAACAAAAACAAACTATTGTTGTTACGAACCAAACGTCATTTGAAATAATACGTAAATATTTCCCATATTATAAAGTACAAGACAAAAAACTTAGTCTGATTGACCTGAGTGTAGAATCACAGAAAAGTATAACTGAGAACGCCTTAGCGATGTTTCCAGGTGTGGAGTTAAAACTGGACCTCCTTTTGAGGGGCTGGCCTAAGACTGGCTCTAGGTAAGTCGAGATGGTGCTGACTAAATAAAAACTTAGTTAATTTCAAGTGTGACATGTGCACTTATATCGCTTTGGTGTATGAGTTGTAGAATCTTCGAGTGTTTATTTATTTAGATATGCTAGTATTATACTGTGATTTAATAAATCGTAGTTTATGGTACTGTCACGTAATAGTACATTGTGATACAAGGGTGGAAAGTAGGTTATTGCAAACGAGCTGGCATTAACAAGCCCGAGCCGAAGGCGAGGGTTTTTAATGACACGAATTTGCAATAACCTACACACCCGTGTATCACACGACGTTTTTCAATACAGTTGTGAGAAACAGTAAAAACAAATCAAAGAATTAGATTTGTTTATTCACAAAAAATAAAATTTTCAATATGGCGCGTTTTTGCAACTGGACATATTTTTTTTTCAACGAAAACAGCCTATACAGCCTATTCGATTTTTGACAAATGTTGATGTGAAAATAATTAAATTAAAACTGGTAATTAAATATATTAAACAACCATTTAAAAGACTTTTGAGAATTCAATGCTAAAACGTACGGAATCATTAATTTTTCCTCGTAGAAAATCTATCCCATTTTATTCTATGTTTGAAAACTCCTTGCTACTAAACTTTTTTAAATTGACTTATATATTTAAAACTAAACTGCAAAACATAATGATCGAGCTCGTAAACAAAAGTCACGACCGCGTAACAGAAAGATGCCTATGCGTAAGATTTAACTTTCGAATCATAATTATAGCCTCTGAAAGTACGCCATGTTTAACAACTGTATTGAAAAAAATGTTATTAAAACATGAGTGTGAGTTTATACTAGTATCACACGAATATTTTAATACCTTATAATACGCAGTACACTACTTAATATCTCATCAAAAACCTCAAATACACAATTTAAAATATCATTAATATGGCGCCAAAAGCCATTTTACATAGGATGCCATAAATAATGTACCATGTATAAAGTCTGTCAACAGAGACTTTGTATACTTCTAGACAGAACATACAGGGTTATAGATTAAGTCGACCTAGATCCTTTAAGAGGTTGTAGTTTCCATCATTTCTGACTGATTTGGCTATGAAACACTGTATCCCAAACTTAACCGTTTTCAAGATATTGGAATTAGAAGTTTTTTTTAATGGCTTGGATCTAGTATCGGTTGGCAGAAGGAAAAGGGGGTAAAAGTGATAAAAGCTGGTAGGGTTTGGGTCCCTAATTAAAACGCTACCACTCTTATTACCAGGTAATGCATATTTTTCTAGAAAATAACAAAAATTGTTTCTAACCTCAATCAGATAAAAACTGAAAACGAAATGTTAAAATGGGTGATTGACAACCAAATCAGTACCGGTATATTGTCTGTGGTATAATATTTCGAACAAAATATTGAAACGGATCGTTAAAAAAAAACTACGCCATTTGCGTCATGTGGGACATGTGTCAGTGTCATTTGCTTTCGTTCATTCGTGAATGCGCTATTAGTGTTTCTTGGTGTTTTTGTTATTTTTAGGGTTCCGTACCCTAAGGGTAAAAACGGGACCCTATTACTAAGACTTCACGATCTGTCTGTCTGTCTGTCCGTCTGTCACCAGGCTGTATCTCATGAACCGTGATAGCTAGACGGTTGAAATTCACAGATGATACATTTCTATTGCCGCTATAACAACAAATACTAAAAACAGAATAAAATTAATATTTAAGGATAATGTTTTTTTTCTCGATATTAATAACGGCAACAGGTAGACGCTTGAAATATTCACAGAATATTTAGTTGTATATTCAATTAAAAAAATAATAATGATTAAATTAAAATAAAATAAATTAAGGGGGGCTCCCGTACAACAAACGTGATTTTTTTGCCGTTTTTTGCGATAATGGTACGGAACCCTTCGTGCGCGAGTCCGACTCGCACTTGTTTTAAAGCAACCTAGAAATATCATGGGAGTGGTGCCGGGGACGGAGGTTCCCCTCCCTCCTAGATTTCTACCTTCTATTTTTGTGTAGTACATAATTTACTTTATTATTCTCAACATTAAAATTGCAGTTAACTGAACTAACTGGGTTTTAGTAGACGATTGATAGTTATAATATGAAATAAATTCGTAAAAATATTTTTAACTTTCAGAAATATTAAAATAAAAATCTCCCACAGGGAATTTATTCTTTGATTATTCCCTTGTAATACACCCATTCTGCTCTTGCAACCGATAGCCACACACGCCATGGTATGTGAAAATAATAAATCAACAAAATTCTATATGCTAAAAACGAAACAAACGCGTGAAAACAGTGAAAAACTTTAATTACAGCTGGTATCCGAAAGATTACCACAGTGACTGAAAACTGAAAAGTTGTCGCTCTGACTTTCAAGATGGTAGCGTTTGTCTCTTTTTTTTTCATAAAGTGTTTCTACAAATGACCTGACAGTTTCTTTTTCGTCTTACATACGTTGCTGAAATTTTGCACACATTTGTTTCTCGTGACAATGCACTATTTAATTTTAAAAAATTGTTCTAAAACAAAATCTTTTTAGTATAAATCTTGTTTTATGGCTAATTATAGACTTTCCTGTGTAACTGCCCCTCGTGCGCGGCAACAGTCTGACGTCGACGGCGCGAGCACGTCGCAGGAGCGGTCAGCGGCGGCGGCTGCAGACAGTGAGACAGGAAAACCGTTTCTATCTCGTTCTGTGGAACCAAAAGGGCCTTTGTCTCGTCAAACTGGTACGCATAAATATGGTCTTTATACGTTTTAGCAACTAATCTTTGTAAAGCAAACGTTTAGTATAGGTACCGTACCTAACAATATTGTTTAAATATACATCTTTTACCAACAGAGGAGGAAGAGAAAAATGTCCCGGGTATGAGCTGTGATCCTCTGTCGGCACCCTAACCAGCGACGTGACCACTACCAGCGGGCATCTCCCCAGCCTTTTTTTGTGGTGGGAAATCATCCAATGGCTTCTCCCGCTCTGGGTGAAGCGGGAGGGCGTGTCAGACTTTTACTGACTAAAATCCACCCGTGTTCCTTCAATTGCTTGAACCAGGGCCGCGGTAACTTTTTTTCAAATTTATCCGCGACCCAGACAGGCATCAGCTCTAGCGGACCCCGTCATCCCCAACCTACAGTCAGAGCTTCCTACTGGTCATTCATTTCAACGAGTACATATCTCTATTATAATAATTCTATTCCTGCAGTATATAATTAGCATTTTTTTCCATTATGCGCCAGTTTATTTTTAATCGACTTCAAAAAAAGAAGAAGTTCCTCAATTCTTCGGAAATGTTTTGATGTTATATTAATTTAGTTAGACGCCTCGTCATTTGAGAATGTTAGCTGCATGAACATTTTATGTGGCTCTAGTTTTCCAACTTAATTTGTTAACTTCTTCTGAATGATCTTGACACTCTTAATTAGTAACAATCTAAGAAGTCCGATGACGTTTCTCATTTAAATGCCGCGATAACTTTAGTAAGAAATTGAAAAATCATATTCATAATACCACAGATAATATAATACTAGCAATGTTACCTATACACTGTAGGACTATAACAACGAGTATCATTCGTTAATCCGACTTCTTAGATTGTCACGACTTAATAAAAACACTAACTTAAATTAAGGCTAGATGTTTTTTAATTTTTAATAGCTTTAACGTATAAACCTAGATAAATTTAGACTAATAGCTAAATAATAACATCGATAGTTAAAATAAAACATACTAAAGTAAGAGTTTATTTTTCCTTTGGAACCCTTAATGTTCATCATCATCATCATTTCAGCCGAAAGACGTCCACTGCTGAACATAGGCCTCCCCCAAGTGTCACCAGAGGCCTTAGTGCGAGTTTTTACTCACGCTCAATCGCGTTAGCGTTAACGCCAATTTGTATTGAAACTGGTAAAGCGCCGTCTGGTGACGGCAAGGCAAAACCTCTTTTTTTGTATACATTTTGACATAAGAGATCGTTTACGTTATCACGAGTGAGTACGTTAAAAATTCGCACTAAGCACACTGTTCACCACATTGACCTGTCCCGTGTGTCGCGCATCAAAATCAAAATCAAATATTTTTATTTTACATAGGCCTACATGGGCACTTATAAAACGTCGACAAAAGGTGCACGGTTCGGGTTAGTCGTTTCCTATGGAGAAGAACCGGCAAGAAACTCCATGGTTACTCTTTTATTTTTTTTTGTGTTTACAATATTTCCATGTTACACATGTACTTGGGGACAACGTAGGCCCGACAATAAGTCGTACGAAATTGAAAAAAATACAAACAAAAAAAATAATCTACGAAATAATTAGTTAACAAATGTTAACAATCATCTAGAAAGCCTACAATGTTCACACATTCACAATCGGTAAAAGAATCTATAAAAAAGGTAAAAAAAAAACAACACTAAATTTAACATGTGGCACAAATACTGTAATCAGTACTGTAACTATTCTTAGCAAAGGGCTATAATGATGATTGAAAAATATTGTAAAAAGTATAACTAAAAGAGAAAAAAAAATGAGATTGAGAATAGTTAGAGATATCCATATATTTGTGCCGTTTATGAGTTACCAGGGAAGCCGCATGTGCAGAGGGTGTCAAAGCCAAAATTTTTATCTTCAACGTAGTCCTTGATTTTATAATATGCTTTTTTAATAAGGACACGTTTGATGTAGTTTTTGAACTTTTCATCGGTCAGTTCTATAACTGACTTTGGCAACTTGTTATAAAAGCGTATACTGTTTATAAGAAAACACTTGCTACTTTTCGTTAATCTGAATTTGGGTATTACAATTTCGTGCTTACTGCGTGTATTTAAATTATGGAAGTCACGTCTAGTTTTGAAAAGCCCTCGATTTTTGCGGACATACAAAATACATTCCAAAATATAAAGTGAAGGTAGAGTCAGTATATCGATCTCTTTAAATTTTTCTCTGAGGGACTCGCGAGGACCCATTTTATAGATCGCGCGGATTGCCCTCTTTTGTAAGATAAAAATTGAGTCAACGTCTGCTGCTGACCCCCACACCAGAATGCCATAAGACATAATACTGTGGAAATAAACATAGTATACTAGTCTAGCTGTGGCTACATCGGTTAACTGCCTTATCTTCCTTACTGCATAGGCAGCCGAACTTAACCTGCCCGAAAGAGTTCTAATGTGCGCGCCCCACTGCAATTTTGAATCGATAGTAATCCCCAAGAATACAGTTTCCGTTATTATTTCAAGATTTTTGCCGTCAAGATTTAGATTTAGGTCACGTTGAGGTACATTTGGTAAAGAGAACTTTAGACATTTTGTTTTTTTCGCATTCAGTAAAAGATGCGAACCATTCCGAGAGAACAATTAGACATCCAGCGGATACCCGCAACCTTAACCAGCTCATCGGTCCATCTAGTCACCCTTAATGTTACTGCAATGAAATAAAGCTATTTTATCTACTCTCATATCGTAATATTCGAACTATAAAATGTAATAGTAGATTATTGCATCGAGCACAAAGTAATTTACTATTGCACCGAGTGCCTGATTTAGAGCCCGAGCGTTAGCGAGGGCTCTAATCTAACAGGCACGAGGGCGATATCAATTACTTAAGGCGAGGTGCATAATCTGCTTTTCTTTCAATTAAAAATATTGTCAAGCAAAATTAACAAAGTTCCCGCCAAATCACTTTTTTAAATTTCTTTCATTTTTAAATCAGAGTTAGCAGCAATCATTTTTTAAATTTAGAACAAGTAGGATAGCAACGAATAATACGTACATAAAAAAAAAGTATTGATATCGGCTGGCTGAATAGAGCTAATCCATTGAGATTGGCACCTTTTGGTGCTACTAAAAAAAAAACTGTGCAATAATGAGATTTCATACATTTTTATTGCTCTAGAGCATTAAAGACTCGCTTTGTACTGAGTTTTTAGTGTGATTGTGATGAAATTAAAGCATAGTTGGAAGAAAAATGAGTTTATATTGATATACTTTATAAACACAATGCCGAAATTTAAAAATAGAATCTCATTATAACACTATTTCCCTAACAAAATAATGCTATAAAACATTTTTTTTTCTATTACGATACAGGACAAATCCATGAAGTTAATCACTAAGGAGTTTCCATCAATATTTTTTTTGTAATGCCATTTTAGTACCTATTAAAAAGATTTAATTCCAATTTTAAATTGTCTGTGACAATCACCGCTTTAGGCTTAGCACGCACTGCGATTTTTATTTGCGCGAATTTTGTCTCTTTCTACCTGTTCAAAGAGCTCAAAATATTCGCGCAATTAAATTTGCGCCGCGATGCGGTGGATTCTGTTGCAAAACACGGCTTGCATGCGGTATTATTGCCGCACGTTTTTTTTACCGCAATGCGAGCTACTTCATACAGTTCCATAGGTCGCAGAATGGGCGGAAAAAATTCTCGCGAGTAAATATCGCAGTGCGTGTGCTAAGCCTTAGCGCATGCGCGGATAATGCGGTGATGTGCTGGGTTTTGGCGCCTTGTTTTGCAGGTTTCGCTGTACTGAATTACATTAGTTTTTTTTTTAAATTCTAGCTTAAAATGTCTGATATTAGTGAATGTAACGAAATGCCTCTGCCAAATGTTTTATATGCGGCGAAGGAAATTACTCATAATCTCTTACCAGCAAAGTCGAGATTATTATATGATGCATTTATGAAAAAGAAAGGTATTTAGTAGGTTCAATCCCAAAATGTATGAGTGTAGATAAAGTAGTGTATGAAACTGCACATAACTAGGTATTAAAACATTCCTGTGAATATTATTAAAAACATGTTTTAATACCCCTTATTATGCAACAGTATCATAAACTACTATTATTTTATTTTGCCATTTACTTAAGAGACATTTAAATTAAAAAAAACAAGATTATTCATATAATTCTTAACCCCATTTCATTATAAAAACCCGGCCAATTGCGTGTTGGACTCGCGCACCGGGGGTCCGTACAAACAGCTATATTCACTAAAATAATTAGGTAACATAACTTTAGTTCATAAACAATTCAACACACCATAGCACCGAAAATTGCTCTAACACACAAAAACGTTGGCAATCTTTTGTTTACCTACTGACTTGCAAATAAGTTAATAATCGATTTTATACCCGACTACGGTGAAGCCAAAAGGTGGGTTATGATTTTAACCGATTTGTATGTATGTGATTCTCAGAGGATACTTACACAATAACAAATTATAACAGTAGATATAAGATGGTTAGCATTTTTATGGCAAGTTGGCATACTACCACGGCTATCCTCTAAGAATATTTTCTTGTTTCATATAAATTTGCTGTAGTCGGGTTTTAGTTTTTAAACTTTTTTGTGTATTATTTTAAAATTAACAATTTTCGGCATTTTTCTGTACTTGTTGTGCTAAGACATTGCTTCTTGCCAAATATCATGACTATAGGTCCACGGGAAGTATACTCGTACATTTTGATTCCATTGCGAGTTTCAAATGTGTGGTATAAACGGCCGTGGCTTTTGATTGCGTTGATTTAGAAGTATGATTTTTTCGAAGCTCCAACAGATAGCAGACTTGAGTATGCGATATATTAATTTTAATTTGATACCTTCAGGCATTCCAGAGAAAAAATCTTGACACACGGACAGACAGACAGACAAAGAAGTGATCCTATAAGGGTGCCTTTTTTCCTTTAGAGGAACGGAACCCTAAAAATAAAGTAAAAAAAAATAAAATTCGGGAAATTATTAACCGGGCGAAAAATATACTGAATGGGCGACTATTATACTAAGTAACTATTTATCCGGTTTGAGTATAAACCTTTTAGGAAGTTTTTGTGAGCTGCGGTAATAACTTTAATTGTATTTGGGATTCTATTTTTCTATTTAAGCATTATTATTCTTTTGAACATAGCTGAACAGAACAACCATCGAGGCGACAGAGAGGTGAGGTGCAGCGCGGGTGTTCGGGAGTAGTAGGTTGAAATTGGGGTTTCTGGATCAGATGAGATCCAGAAACACCCAATTTCAACCATCATTCATTACATTCGAATAGTAAACCCAATTTTAACCATCATTCAATGCATTCGAATAGTACACCCAATTATAGCCATCATTCAATACATTCGAATAGTACATCCAATTATAGCTATCATTCATTACATTCGAATAGTACACCCAATTATAGCCATCATTCAATACATTCGAATAGTACACTACATTTTAACCATCATTCATTACATTCAAGAAGTACGCCCCAATTTCAAACATCATTCATTACATTCAAATGAATGCATATTTATTATAATAGTAACACACAGGTACCTATTTTACATTTAAGTACGACGCAGCAGTAGCAGCAGTGAATATGGAATGCGCTCATATGTTGCCCACCACTGCCTTTTATAGCGTAGTGGCTATATGTGCATAACTGTTCTATTAGTAAGTATTTTATATTTTATGAGGTATAAATAAAATGAACTATACTCTTTTTAGTATTATTTTATTTTAATTAGGACATTTTACATATTTTGGATAACAAACAGTATTTAATTTTAATAAATCTATGCTTTGGGGTCGATTTCATCCTGAATTCTGGCTATTATTTCTCTCGTACTGGAATAGATATCATCAAATAATATGGATTTTACAACATGTTGAACACACACATCAGCTTCACAATTACACATCGGCTGTTCGGACTTTGGGAAACTGTCAGTATCGTAAATCTCAATCTTGATTATTTTTGTCCCGCGACTGACAGGTTTCTTTATATATTGAAAAAACGTTTGATCTGTTTTTGGTCTCTTACGAGCAAGATCCAACGTTTTCTTTCCAGTTGTTTGTTGAACTGCTGGTTGATTCATAGGTATAAAATTGAAAAGGTCTTCCGAGTCCTGGAAAAAAGAATTAAATACAACTGCTATAAAAAGTCTCACGTCTAATAAAATATTATGTTTGAAACAAAGCGTTATGTTGAAATAAATATGTATTGGTGTACTAGTTATCATAACATCACACCTTGTTACCCTGAAGGATTGTGCAGAGGTGTGTGTCAATATTTTATTTGTTGGATAAAATAATGGTAAAGAAAATATTATAACACTTACCGACATTACGTGAAGTTCTACTCAGTCAGGATAACAGAATATAAGTACCCTAACGAGGGTCAGTACTCAGTTGCAGAAATTAAATGATCTATTTTAAGTTTTTTCCATTTATATAAGTATCATTTAATTTTTATCAATAGAGTTCAAAATCGTACGTTTTTGCTAGATGTTGATATTTTGGACAAAAATGGTATGGTGTAATTGAAACCCCGAGACATTTCGGCGCCAAACATTTTATTGTTTACCGTAAATTTATACTGATAAAATAAATACTACTGTACGTTTGTTCACTGTTATTGTTTCATACATTTTATTGAGAAGATTCGGCAGGCAAAATCATCGTATGTAAGTAGTATGTCAATCATGATGACTTTGCAAAGTAAGTTGTAATTCTCTATATGGAGATGGAACAAAACAAAATAGCAAATCGACATACTATTGTTACACCTGGTTTTGCCTAGGTACTTTTATTATGTCGTTATCCAAACTTATACTTTTCAAGTTACCTAAAGAAAGGTAGTAGCAGTAGTAAAGTAACGTAGGTACGTGGGTATATCTGAATGCTGGATTTGAAGACATGATTTACTGAATCGATGTGATATGGTTTATAGTTCAAAAGTATTAAAATTAATTACTGGTAGATATTTGCAGAAATGTGACATCCCCCAATCCGTACTGACAAACACATCACCGTCATTTTCTTGACACAATCGGGTAAAAATTATTGTAGTAAGCTAATTTAGTTGTAATCATAAAAAGATACGTACAGAAGGTCGGCTCCAAACACAGCGATAATGCACATCCACATAGATACGTACTATCGACGATCTATGATCAAGTCGGTTGAACCGCGAACGTCAGTCATATCGACCAATAACAAAACGCGAGCGAGTTTCATCACTTCACGTCTATGGGTGCACACATTATCGTTCACTGTAGGGAGTAAGCCTTCTGTTCCTAACTTTTTGTATTGGATCAGCATAGTATTACAATATTGAAGACAACTGACACAGCATTTTAACAACATGCGCCCTTTTCCATATTTGGGATAATATGACGTCGATTTATCACTATTTAAGAGTCTAGCAGCTGAAGTTCAACCGCAAAACACTTCTTCAAGAGCTAGCGGTATCATCGATATACGAGCATAATCAGTAGCAACACGCTTTCACAGATCCTCTATAAGATGTAAGTTACTTTGTTTTACATAAGTTTGTTTATCTGTGTACATACAGTCATTTTATTACTCAATCATACTACTATTCAATCATTGTAATATTCAATCATTGTAATATTCAATCATACTACTATTCAATCATTCTTATATTCAATCATACTACTATTCAATCATTCTAATATTCAATCATACTAATATTCAATCATTCTTATATTCAATTATACTACTATTCAATCATTCTAATATTCAATCATACTACTATTCGGTAATTCTAATATTCTATCATTCATCAAATGAGTAATATAATAAATCAATCTTAATAGATAAACCAATAAAGTGATATTTCAATTATTATCTTAACTAATAATAAAAATAAAATTTTCTCTATTTTCAGGTCCAAGCAAATGGCTGACCAGTTGTTCCCGTCTTCGGATGAGTCGGTAGTTGACGCTCCAGTCAAGACCGGCAAAAAGAAGCGAAAGATTGCAGATAAGGCATCGGGTAGCCAGTCTAACACTAGTAAGAAGGCTTCTAACTCGAGAGCTACGGTACGAGATCTCTTCGGGACGGATAGCGACGATGACGAACTGGATCGCAGCGCCGGTAAAAAAACAGCACCTATCTACTCCTACGTGACACGTAGATTACCCAATGGTTTCTCACGTCAGATTGATGAAGAGAAAACTGGGAGTTATTATGTTGAGTTAAAAATTTATAATAGTGAGGAAATCGACCGGGTACCGCCAGTCAATCGATGGCGGCACTCCGTAATAACTATTAAAAATAAAACCAATTCGGGCACTGAGCCCTGGAAGCATTTAAATGCATTTATAAAGGAGACGAAGAAAGAATTTAAAAATCGTACACCCACTTTTATAAGCTCATACCAGTAGAATAAAGTGGTTTTTGTAAAACTTTATAATCGTATTTAATCTAATAACTTGCTATTAATCTCTGTATAATCATTAACCTATATCTACATATTAATTATTCTAAGATACATTTGTATTTTAAATGTAGTTTTGTTTAATTAAATATATATTTTATACTATACATAATTTTTTTTTTCAGTTGAATCACCCTCTACTGGTTCACCATCAAGTTATATTTATTGTGATAAATGTAAAATTGAGATACCAAAACATGAATACAGATATCATAAACGAACTAATATCCATAAATAAAATTGTTTGATAAAGTCTAAGTTTGAGCATATTGATATAATAGCTACAGCATTTAAAAACAGAATAATGACATATCGCTTAAACCCATCTATAGAAGACGAGTACCTTCTATCGGAGGCGTTCTTGGATGGTAAGCGAGACGATATTTATAAACTAATTGAGTTATCATTATTAAAACATAAATGTATTAAAGTTAACTTCGAGCTGTTTTCTTACTTTGTTTTACCTCAATCAGGTGAGCAGCAGCTGAAGTCATTTAATACAAAATACGAAGTTATTTATAAAAGTACTAATTTGGATGAAATTTACATAAATTTAAGAGAGACTTTTAAGATGAAATTAACTGAATTTGAACACTACGAATCTGGATGGTCATTCACGTCATTAAGTCATTTAGAAATAAATATAAATAAGTATTCTCCCATGAGAGGTGGTTCTTACATAGAACTACCATCAGTTATTAAAAATACAAAGAGCTGTATAAACATTAATAATAACGATGAATATTGTTTTTTATGGAGCATCTTAGCAGCATTATTTCCAGCTAAAAATAATGTCTGTAGGCCAAGCTCATATCCAGATTTTAGCACGATATTTAATATGAAAGGGGTGTCATTCCCACCATCCGTTAAAGACATCAGGTTGTTTGAAAAGAATAACAGTGATTTAAGTATTAATATTTATGGATTGGGTGAACATTACACTGTAACTGGCCCTCTTTATATGACAAATTGTAAGAAAGATAAACATATTAATTTATTGTATTTCGAGAAAAATAACAGAGCTCATTATTGTTTGATAAAGGACCTTTTGCGCTTAGTGAGACGTCAAGTTTCCCACCATAAAGGTCGAATGTATTTATGTGAGACATGTTTGCAATTTTTTACTAGTGAAATAAAATTCCAATCTCATGCCTGTTCAAAAATTTTAACATTATTACCAGATAAAAACAGCACGTTACAGTTTAAACATTTTGAGAGACAACAAAAAATCAACTTTGTTATATACGCGGATTTTGAAAGTCTATTAAGCAATTTTAATGAAGAAAACACTAATAAAAATACTATAAAAAATAAGTTGCACCAGCCTTCATGTTTTGCATATTACGTATGTTGTTCACATGACAGTAGCTTAAATAAATTTGTTACTTATCAAGGAGCAGACTGTGTACAAGTGTTTGTTAAGAAATTAATTGAAGAAACCAAATCAATACATGAAATTTTGATGACTGAAAATGTTATGAAACCAATGACTCCAGAACAAATGAATAATTACCGTAATGCAAGTACATGTCATATCTGTAAAAATGTATTATTTGATGACAAAGTGCGCGATCATGATCATATTACATCAGAATATAGAGGTGCAGCTCATTCACACTGTAATTTAATTTATAAAGTCTGTCAATTCATACCTATCATATTTCATAATTTATCTGGCTATGATTCCCATATTTTTATCAAGGAACTGTCAAAATATGATGGTGAAATAAAAATAATACCAAAAACAAAAGAAAAATATTTATCCATTACAAAAATCATTAACACTGGGTGTAATAAACCTTTGCAAATTAAATTCATAGATTCATTCCAGTTCCTTAGCACAAGTCTTGATAATCTAAGTAAAAGTTTAACAGACACAGATTTTTTTAATTTAAGATTACATTTTCCTGACGACAGAAAATTTGAATTAATACGAAGGAAAGGTATTTATCCATATGAATATATTGATTCGTGGTGTAAATATAATGAGACACAACTCCCTCCAAAACATTGTTTTTACAACAGTTTGCAAATGAGGCATATAACTGATAACGAGTATGAACATGCGCAAAACGTTTGGAATTACTTTAATATTACTAGTCATGGTGAATATACCGATTTATATGTTAAGTGCGATGTATTATTATTATGTGACATATTTGAAAATTTTCGAAAAATATGTCTTCAGCATTATAATCTCGATCCTGCATACTATGTAAGTTCACCTGGTTTAAGTTGGGATGCTATGCTCCTTTACACAGGTGTTCAACTAGAGTTGATTCATGATTTAGATATTTATAAGATGATAGAAAATGGAATACGAGGTGGATTAGCTCAGTGCTCTCACCGATATGCTAAAGCCAATAACATTTACCTCCCTCATTTTGATGATTCTAAACCGTCAACATATTTAGTATATCTTGACTGTAACAATCTTTATGGATATGCAATGACAAAAAAATTACCCATGTCAGATTTTAAATTCATGACAAGTTCCGAAATAGACAATTTTTGTTTATTTGATGTACCTGACGATGCTGAATATGGTTACATTTTAGAAGTTGACATCATGTATCCAGATAATTTACATAATTTACATAGTGATCTGCCTTTCGCTCCAGAAAAGTTCATTCCCATAGGAGGGAGGACTAAAAAGTTAATCGCGAACTTGTATGACAAATACAACTATGTTATACATTATGTACATTTAAAAGAATGTCTTAAAAATGGACTTGTGTTGTAAAAATTCATCGTATAATTCAATTTAAACAAGAAAACTTTTTGAAAAAGTATTTAGACTTAAATACTCAACTGCGTCAATCAGCTATGACACCATTTGAACGAGATTTCTTTAAACTTTTAAATAATTCAATATTTGGAAAAACTATTGAAAATAAACGAAAACAGGTTGATGTTAAATTGGTAACTAAGTGGAATGATAGTAAGAATAGAACAAATAAAACAGTAGGTGCAGAGAAACTAATTACAAAACCAAACTTACGAAGTATTTGAGTTTTTAGTGAAGATTTTCTTGCAGTTCAATTGAATCATGAAAAACTTGTTTTAGATAGACCTATATATTGGTTTTGCTGTACTGGAATATGCTAAACAACATATGTATAATTTCCATTATGAATTTATTAAAAAAAAGTATGGTAAAAATGTCAAACTGTGTTATACAGATACTGACAGTTTATTATATTTAATACATACACAAAACTTTTATAAAGATTTGAATGATAATATATTGAAATTTGATACTAGTAATTTTGACTTTAATAATCCTTATTGTATACCAAAGTTAAACAATAAAATTCCCGGCTTGTTTAAAGATGAATTAGGTGGTGATGTAATAACCGAATTTACTGGCTTAAGAGCAAAACTTTATTGTATTAAATCATTAAAAACACAGATAAATAAAGCTAAAGGAGTATCAAGACCCATTACAAAAAGTTTGAAAATATCCAACTATAAGAAAGTTTTATTTAAGAATATTACTTTAAAATGTAAGATGAATATGATAAAGTCAAGCAAACATGTACTGTATTCACAGGTAGTTAATAAAGTAATTTTAAATAGAATAGATGATAAAAGAATTGTTCAACCAAATCAAATAAACACATTACCTTGGGGTCATTGTGATTGCATAAATTAGAACTTTTGTGTTTTACAATGTATACTGCTATGATTTATTTATTATGCATGATTGTACGTTAAGTTAGTTGTATTTTGTAATGATAAAAACAAATTATAATATAAGTACAAGATTTACCTAATAAACTATATATTTTACTCATAATAATTGACTTTTCATTTATTTTCTTATGTAAGTACAATCGAAGCAAACATGAAATTGGAAACAACTATTAGAATTAAAAATTATTGATTTAAAAGAAGATACACTTTCTTTGAAACACAGAGTGCTTTTTCATATACACTACTTTATTAGGTGATTAAAACACAGTATGTATAATAAATTGTAACTTTATTGAACTTCACATTTAATTAAACATTATCTTATAATTACACTACACTTAAAGTCTGTTTGTAGCTGAACTTATTTTTTTAACTATTTTACCGACGAGATATTCTGTTTCATCCATAATTTCATCGTAATTGTCCTTGACTTGATACTGAACATTCACACAAGCAGTGTCACTGCGGTCAACACAATTGTCACTTAAATCATGAATAGTTATTTTTATTAAATGGTGTGCTTTTCCTGGCTCCTTGCGAATAACAAAAGATGAAGAAGATGTATCTAATAGTTTGGATAAGGTAATTTTAGAATTTAATTTCGACTTCTTGTTTTTTCCTTTTGTTGATCTTTCTTGAG
Source organism: Orthosia incerta (assembly GCA_948252205.1). Taxonomy (NCBI): domain Eukaryota; kingdom Metazoa; phylum Arthropoda; class Insecta; order Lepidoptera; family Noctuidae; genus Orthosia; species Orthosia incerta. Next base: position 24,715,272 of record OX411752.1, read on the forward strand.
TGTCCTTGACTTTATCCTGATGATTTTCCTGGAACTCAGTTTGTTCGACACTGTTCCCCGTTAGTTCTTTTGTTAAATAGAATGAATTAATAACATCATCCATAATATCAAGATCTTCCATTTTCTGAAATAAAACATAATGTAACAATTAATTTAATAATAAATAAGTATCATAATACTTGGAAAATATATTAATTATTTAGTTACTTACGATTATAAATAACAAGGTTAATTAATAAGAATAAAAGCTTGTTGATCTGCTCAGATGATGACATCAAGTCGTAGATTCCTCATTTAAGTCCACTTTATATAACATAGGCCGAACCGATCTCAACTTTCAATGCATACCTATGATAGTGCCTATATTTAATTGTATATATGCGTATGTAAGTCAGAAATTAAATTAATAGTCACGATGAGGTTGACCAAACAACCCACATCATTAAACGTTAATAATATAAATCTTGATGACTCTGCTCCTCAGATAAGACATAGCGTTCTATTACCTAATTCAATTCGCTGTATAATATGTGGTCCATCAAATTGTGGTAAAACTAACGCAATGATCAGTTTGTTATTGCATGAAAATGGGCTCAAATTTAAGAATCTTTACTTGTATTCGAAGACAAATTTTCAACCAAAATATCGTTATTTACGAGAAGTCATAATGAGAGTGCCTCAGATTAAGTTTTTTGAATTCAATGATGGGAAAGATGTCATAGCTCCGAGTGAGGCTTTAACCAATTCTGTTTTTATTTTTGATGACGTTGCATGTGAAAATCAAATAAACATTCGTAATTATTTTTCTATGGGTAGACATAAGCAAATCGATTGCTTTTATTTATCTCAAACTTACTCGAAAATCCCGAAACAGTTGCTACGTGACAATGCAAATTTTCTAATAATATTTAAACAAGATGATGTGAATTTAAAGCATATTTACCAAGAACATATTAGTTCTGATATATCATGGAATCAGTTTATAAATATTTGTAAAACGGTTTGGAGTGAGCCATTTAATTTTGTTAGTATCAATAAAGACTCATCATTAAACAATGGAAGATATAGGAAAAATTTCGATCATTTTATTCACTTTGAATGAAGTTATAAATTAATTTCATACATCAAATTAAATTAGTATTAGAGTGTCCTTAGTCGAATACAGTACCATTTAAGAAATACTTAATAACATGGATAAAAATATTAAAATGGAGTTATTGAAGTCTGTCGACTCAATAAAAAGCAAATTAAAACAACTGAAAAATCAGGAATATGAAATTAGCTTATCGTTTGATAAAATGCTTAAACCAGTTTCGGAGCCCCTTAAAACCCTAGTGAAGTCAAAAGTATTACTAGAAAATATAAAAAATAACGAAAATAAAGCATACAAATATTCTGAAGCATTCGAGTCAGATGAAAATAGCACAAGCTCTTCTGCTATGTGTGACGATTTTTATGATGCTGAATTAAAGTCTGCAAGCTCTCCTGAAAATGAAGTGAGAGATAACTTAGAAATTTCACTAGATCGCGATGATATTTATGATATTCATGATGGTTTAAATATACCATTTGGGATAAGAAAACAAAACAAAACTTTAATGATGGGTAATTCAGTAGTAACAATTTCAAAAATTGATAGTCTGAATAACGACAACTTATTATTGATTAAAATCGGAGACAAATCTTACAATTTAACACCTGGCCTAAAAGAACTCTTACTTCGAAGAAAACCTAATTTAAAGTCAATATCGAGCACAGATAAACTTGTCTATAAGGACATATTACATCATACAAATGCTCATAAGAGAGATTTTAATCCTAAGGGTCAAATAAGAGGTGACAAAGGAATTAAGTATCGTGAAATAATCAAACCATTATTTTCTGATACTTCTAACTATAAAATCCAGACAAAACTTGGAGGCAGCTTGCCAAAGCTTAAAAAATATAACAAGGACACTGATTTGGTTTATTGGGACGATCCCAATGAATTAGTTGAGAGATTGAAATTATTAGTAGCTTCAAGAGATGCTGGTAATACAAATCACGATAATGAAATTTTATCAATAATTGAAGAATTAAAAGAAGCCAGCATAATTAAGGCGATATATACACCCCAATGCTAACGCAGTACTGGCCGTGCGCCCGCTCGATGCCTAAATATCAAAATTGAACCTCCTTTTGAACAGTTTTGTTTGCAAAATATTATTTGATTTACATATGCTATGTTAGTTATGAAGAAATACCAGCCATCAATTTTTCTGTGTAAAAATATTTTTAAACATCCAAGTCGTTTTGGAGGAGTTTCCAAAATTTGCGAAAATTATCGTGTTGTAAATTATTTTTTTAAAGCAAAACTATTTGTTTCACGTAAAAACCTTGTGTTCAAAATTATGTACATGAATCAGTAATACATATATATTTTTTTCAAACCTTTTAACCGAGCCGTTACTAAGGAGTATACTTTAGGAAGTTGCCGTTTTACGGCACTAAAGCGTATGTAGGCCCTTAAGGAATAAATACTATTACTAAAAAGATTTTGATTCAGTATCACATAGTCATTCATGATGAACATTGACAAATTTCGTAATTATCTTTATACCTTCATTGTATGAATGACACAAAAAAAATGTGTTGTTACTTCAGCATAGTTAAAATAAAAGTGAACATTCTTAGCATTGTCAATACGTAATAATTTTGAGTACTAGAATAATTAGTTTCTGAAGAATCTGAATTATAGATAGAAAATTAATAAAAAGAAAAAGTGATACAGAACATTTCTGAAGATGAGCAAGGCTGATGTGGTAAATGAAATACATAAAAATGTAAGGGTGAATTTTACGCGACGAAATGTTATTATGAAAGATATAGATGATCTATGGCAAGCAGACTTAATTGATATGCAATCAATTTCAAAAGAAAATAAAAAAAATAGGTTCATTCTTGCAGTTATCGATACATTTTCGAAATACGCTTGGGCGCTTCCTTTGAAAAGTAAGAACAAAGACGTTGTATGTAATACCTTTAAGATTTTGTTGGATAAGGAACGTTGCCCTAAAAATCTGCAAACTGATAATGGAACAGAATTTTATAACAATAAATTTCAGAAACTAATGAAATCATATCATATTAATCATTATTCAACCTTCTCAACAAAAAAGGCATCGATAGTTGAGAGATTTATCAGAACATTGAAGTCTAAATTATATAAAGAATTTAGTTTAATAGGCAACTATAATTGGATAGATAACACCCTCAAAAATGTTATTTATAAATACAACCACACCTACCATAAAACGATTGATGAAATCCCTGCAAATGTGGACAATAATAATAAAAAACGCATATTAGAAAGATACATGCGGTTGATAAACAAAGTTAGACAAAAAAGGAGTAAATTTCAAGTGGGTGATTATGTACGTATCAGTAAGTACAAAGGAATATTTGAAAAAGGATATACTCCCAACTGGTCGACAGAAATATTTAAAATTCGAAAAATACAAAACACAACTCCTATCACCTACTTAATTGATGATACAATCAGAGGTCAACCTATTTTAGGAGCATTTTATGAACAAGAACTTCAGAAAACGAAACATCCTGACGTATATCTAGTCGAAAAAGTTCTAAGAAGGAAAGAAAATATGGTTTTAGTAAAATGGTTAGGTTTACCTTCTACTGAAAACAGCTGGATTAATAAGTCTAATATATTAAAATAAAAACTAAAAGGTACATGATTTAACATTTCAAAGTAACCGCTAATAACCATCACGTATTTATTAAGAGTTTTATCCATGTTTCTTCAGTCTTATGATGTGTATTGGGGGGAGAAGTCTTCTCAATTGGCTTATAAATCATTTACCATTTGAATTACACTTACCAGGATACAATTATTGCGGTCCTGGTACAAAATTAATTAAAAGGCTTACACGTGGAGATAAAGGTGTTAATAAATTGGACGAATATTGCAAAGAACACGACATTGCCTATCATAAGTCATCAAACTTAGACGATCGATATAAAGCAGATATCGTTCTATTAAAAATGGCGAAAAAGCGAGCAGTTGCCTCTGATGTGAGTGTAGGTGAAAAAATTGCAGCACATTTAGTGAGCAAAGCTATGTTAACAAAAATTAAAACTGGTGCTGGTCTAAAAAATAGTAAATGCAATAAAAAATCTTCAAAAAAAATTACGTCTGGAAATGGTGTTAAAAATAAATTAAAAAATATTATTACTAAAACGAAAAAACAGATGCGAAGATTGAAACCAAAATGCAAGAAAATGGCGATAGAATTAGCTATGGCTGCTGCTAGAGAATTAGCCGATGATTCATCTATAAAACTGCCGCGGATTATACCTATACCAAAAACCGGTGGTTTGTTACCGTTGATACCTATTTTCGCAGGATTATCAGCTGCGGGAGCCTTAGCAGGTGGCGCTGCTGGTATAGCAAAAACTATAAATGAATTCAAGATGGCTAAAGAACGTTTTAGTGAACTGAAAAGACATAATGAAAAAATGGAATCACTTTGTATCGGCAAGGGACTATATCTTAAACCTCATAAAAACGGGCTAGGAATTTTCGTTTCGAAAGAAAAAAACTAATATATCGGCTACCCAAACGAGCCTTAACTAATATTGATATTCTGAAGTATGGAAATAATATTCCCTATTTTAGAGGTGTCTTTATGAGAGATGAGCTCCCTAAGCAACCTTTTAAAAAAGAATGTGGAGTTATCAATTTAGATAGTTCTAAAAGTTCAGGTTCTCATTGGGTAGCCTATGCAAAATACAATGATTACATTGAGTATTTTTATAGTTATGGAAATCTTAAACCTCCAAAGGAATTTATAAAATATATAGGTTCTAAAGTTCACTATAATTATGATAATATACAACGTGATCACCCTTACAATTGCGGACACTTAAGTTTAAATTTTTTAAAGAATTTTTGGTGTAGTCAAAGAATAAAATAAACAGGATCTTCTAAAAGTGTTCAGTATACAAGCATGTCTGTAGCTGTTACCATCTCTGGAAATAAATCAGAACTGGAAACATTCTTTCATCCACCTCTGAATTTATCTGGTCAATATGAGTGCTGTTTGCTATACTTTTCAGTATTAAATTCAAAACCAAATGTACACATTAATAACAACATTCTCCCCGTGATCAGAATCGAATGCGATCTTGTACATGGTTCATACTGTAACGGGTTACCAAGTCACATTATTCATGAATTTGTATCTAATACTGCTATAGGTCATAAAATCATAGAAATACCGCAAAACGTTATTTACTTTCCAGTGAACAAAAACATTATTACGTCTATATCTATTAGGATAGTTGATCAATTTGGTTACTGTATTAAATTTAAAGAAGAACATAATATTCAACTACGCCTTCATATAAAAAAACAAAATGATATTATATTTTTATAAAAACCCTGTGGTTAACAAAAAACATCCTATTTCTTCTAAAACCACTAAGGTGCAAAGACGTAAGAAAAACGTTATTAAATTGTCTAAAACAAATCAAGATTTTCTTAAAGCCTTAGGTTTCAAAATATGAATATTCTACAGATTAATGAATTACCACACTTCGATACTTCGATTGAAAGTTATGAAATCCATTCTTACAATCCCTACAATAACAGCTTCAGAGAAAACGATGAAATCAGAATTCCCATACACCAACAAGACATATACGTGTTACCATCAGCCAGTTCAATTTACGTCGAGGGCCAAGCTAAATTCTTCGACAAAGATGGAAAACCAATTAAGAAAAATATTACATTCAGTAACAACCCCTTATGTTTTTGTTTCAAGATATCCGATACGAAATAAATGGTATTGAAGTAGATCGCATTAAAAATTCTGGAATAACATCGACAATAAAGTCATACGTTTCAATGAATGATGGGGAAAATAAAGTTGCTGCCTTGTGGGGGTGGAACATAGATGGATTTAAAAATGATGGTAATTTTAGTGCTATTGTACCTCTCAATAAGATTTTAGGATTTGCGAAGGATTACAATAAAATTGTGATAAATTGTAAACATGAACTTATTCTGAATAGAAGTAACTCTAACTTAAACAGCATCATAGCGACTGATGATGTTATGCATTTTCAAATAGATATACAAAGATTACAATGGCGTGTACCGCATATAAAAGTGTCAGATCGCGAACGACTAACACTTCTAAAACACTTGGAAAGAGATAAAGCTATTCAGATAGCATTTCGAAATTGGGATTTATATGAGTATCCTTTGCTCCCTAAAACCACAAAACATTCTTGGTCAGTTAAGACTGCATCACAATTAGAGAAACCTCGATATGTAATTTTTTGCTTGCAAACCAACAGAAAAAATAATAAAGCTAAAGATAGTTCCCTGTTTGATCACTGTGGGGTTACCAACGTAACACTATTTTTGAATTCACAATATTATCCTTACGAGCCTCTAAACTTAAATTTCGCCGAGAGCAAATACAATGTATTATATGAAATGTATGTGAAATTTCGTCAGTCGTATTACAACTGTCCTGCAGACCCCTTGCTTGATTTGACCGGTTTCAAGGAGAAGGCCCCTCTCTTTATCATAGACTGTTCAAGACAAAACGACAATTTGAAAACAGGTCCCGTAGATGTGCGGTTGGAGATTGAATGTTCAGCACCAATACCAGATAACACAACTGGATATTGTTTAATTATTAACGATCGACTTGTGGAATATAAACCTTTAAGTAACATAGTGCGCAGGTTATCATGACTGCCATTGTAGATGTTCAAGGTTTTAAAACAGAAACAAATGAATTTATCATTAAAGAAATTGCTGTATTAAGTAATCAAAAAATTCAAGTGTTTTTAATTAAGCCGCCATTTCCATTTTACGATTTGACAACACGAGAAAAACAACAAGTCAGTTGGATTGAGCGTAATAGAAGGATATATTGGAGTGAAGGATTTGTGTCCTACTCAAATCATCAGAATTTGATTGTAGATATTTTAAGAGATAAAAGTGTTTACACCAAAGGTTTAGAAAAAGTGTTGTGATTAAAAAATATTTCGAATAATAATAATATAAATAATTTAGAAAATGAAAGTTGTCCTAATTTATTAAGCTTGTACAATAAATATGAACATTATGATGATGTGTATAGTTGTATTTATCACGATTCAATATGTGCTTTAAAAAATGTAATATGTTTAAATAAATGGTGTATAGATAATAATTTTTTTAAATAAATATTTTCTTGTTTTATTTTCACATTTGGATAGTATTTATCAGATTCCTATTCTATAATCCCTCCAATATGATTCGTTATAAGTTGCTGACAACAGCTATGCGATGTCATTATACTTTAACAATTATCTATGACAAGATCTAGGAAGTGAGTAAACAGAACATGTCTCAAAATAATTACAACCCTCGATATGACATGTATAATGCATATAAAATGCGTGAATTTTCATTTAGTTATTATTGGGCAACGGCTGATTCAAGGAGAAGATTGGTAACGGAAATGGCTGATGCTGGATTTTTTTATTGTGGAGATGGTATAAATGATAAAGCAGCTTGTTTCTCATGTGGAGGTGTTATAGAAGATTGGGAGATTTATGATGATCCTTGGATGCAACATACTATACATTTTCCTCAATGTTTTTATTTGAACGCTGTGAAAGGAAAAGAATATATAATTCAAAATTCATGTCTCTATCACAGCATTCAACTCAGCACTGTAGTGTGATGGTTCGATATATTTTGCAAATATTTTACGAAAGATAATAAATTGACATAAACAACATCATGCTTCGTTCAAGAAAATTTGATTTAGAAGGCATTTCGAAACTTATTTTAAAAAATGCTAGTGGTGAGATTATATTTACTCAAGACATGACTGATCAGAAAATAATGAATACCGGTTCATCAAAACATCAGGATAATACGAACAGGACAGAGCAAGATTCAGTAAAAGCCTTCGAAAATACACAATATCTCACTCTCGAGAGTGATCACGATGAGCACCTCCAATTTGTTCGAGTTGGTAACGTACAGCCTGTACCCAAAAAACCGGCTATGAGTTCATCAAATCCTCATGTTGACAGTACATTAGTAACAAGAAATATTGTGCGGGATATAGTGTTTCCTGATTTAGAAGACATGCTATGCTACCAGATTCTGCCAGAAGACGAAATTCCTTCTATTTGAACATTTTTATTAGTATTACTTCCATGCCTGTTATTTTAGAATAATATTAAATTTTATACACATTGTAAATACATACTAGGTGTGATCGATTGTTTTCACATGAGTGTCGACAAAAAACTAAGTAAAATGTCATAATTAAAATGCTATATTTAAAATAAAATGATTCTAAAAAAGTATAGTTCATTTCTTTCTACCTCGTTAAATATGAAGTACTTACCTAATATAACAGTTTAGCACAAATAGACACTACGCCATAAAAGGCAGCGGTGGGGGGCAACAAATGAGTGCATTCCATATTTAAAATGTAATGAATGATGGTTGAAATTGGGTGTACTATTCGAATGCATTGAATGATGGCTAAAATTGGGTGTACTGTTCGAATGTAATGAATGATGGTTGAAATTGGGTGTTTCTGGATCTCATCTGATCCAGAAACCCCAATTTCAACCTACTTTCGGGTGTATCATAGACATGGTGTATTCGTGTCATCTCCTACATATTAGGTTACTTTAGTTTAGACCCTGTAGACAGAAAAAGGAACCCGTAACCAACCTTTTATTTTCAAGTCGCTGTTTTAAACATTTGTATTCGCCCACTGTTTGTCGCTCAATTTATTTTCGCTCGTTTAAATAGGTACTATCCATAAAATTACAGCAAATTAATCATCAGCGTTCTCAGTGCTGGAATACAGGCGTCCTCTCTGTGATAAAGGGAAGGGACCCACGCGGGGCCTGTGTGGGATGTCAATGTCTTCGATTTTTTGGTTCTAGAACATGCCGGCTTCCTCACAATGTTATCCTTAACCGTTTTGAGAACATTGGTAATGAATAAGATGTATTAATTTACACACTGGGTTCGTACCCACGACCTACGACACGTTAGTCAGGGAGCCATTCACTGGACCACCACTGCTCCTGATGAATCAGAAGAAAATAAAATTTTCTGTCATGGCACTCTGTTTTCGGCGCCATCTTCCTTCGATTTTATTTTTGACACCATAGTCGTTATTAGCAGCCCCGAAAACCAAGAAGATGTTACCCATGACGACAAGTTGGCTTTCGTCAGCGCCATCTAATATGGCATATCTTGGATTTTGACACCTAATTGCTCAGAACACGTCCTGGCTTTTCATTACTGACTGCCACAAAGCGTTATGGTTGAACATTATGAATGTCACGTCATGAATTCGCTATGTTACCCATACACCCACAATATTATTGCACTACCTTTATTAACAATAATTGCGTAATACAATGGAAAGTATACTAGAATATAATTTTTCTAGTATATAATTTTACTGCGCAATAAAACATACTGAATAATCTCGTACTACAAGACGGAAGACGTAGCGTTGGTATACCTCCCTCTAGGTGGAGTGATGACCTGGTCAAGGCCGTGGGAATCCGGAGGATGCAAAACGCACAGGACCGATCAGTATGGCGACACTTGAGGGAGGCCTATGCCCAGCCGTCGGCCGACGGATCATTTCAGCCGACGTCTTTCGGCTGAAATGATAATAATGATTGTACCACACGGTCAAAATAACTGTGCATCTTGCTGGAATGCGACCCCACTCCCGCTTAACCGCGCGGTGCCCCGCGCTCATTTCGGTCGCCAATAGCGAGAGTCAAACGTCAGAGTGCCGTGTTAGCGCCAGATGCACAGTTATTTTTTTTGGTCGAGCAGTAGGACTTTCTTCTAATGATAACTAAGGTTTTCAATTATCATTAGAAGAACCTAATGAATAGGTGTAACGGTTATTGACACCGCAACACCATTGGAAGATAGATATCTGAGCAATAGCAGCGGTCTTTCTTCTTCAAACAGTTCAAACACATTAGCATACAATGAAATCGTTAACCAACTAGTATTTTCTAGGTGACGGATCGGAATGTCCCATGTTTAAAAGTTCATTGCACGTTTTGATGGGTGTTTTAACCGACTTCGCAAAAAGGAGGAGGTTATCAATTCGATTGTATTTTTTTTTATGTTTGTTACCTCAGAACTTTTTATTGGCAACCGATTTTGATGATTCTTTTTTTATTCGAAAGCTGGTGTTTGTCATGTGGTCCCATTTAATTTTCAACAAGATTTGATGAAGAACTTCGGAGATGTACATGAGAACTCTTCAATAAATGACAGTAAATCACTCGGGATAGCTGCAATCGCATATCTGTTTATTGTTTATACCATTTCATAAAATAACATCACACTGGTACGCTTTAAAGGGGTATGCAGGTGTGAACAGTTCACCCTGGTGGGCCTGGTATACTCTCATTCAACCGGTTTTGTTTATTTAAGTTTCATGTTATTGGGTTAATTTATTCTGGCTTCACCAAAGTGTTCCATTATGTACCACAACTAAAAATTTAAAAGTAAAAAACTTTTATACAAAAATTACAACCGACTTCCAAACAAAAACACTACAAAGCAATGAGGAAGGAAAATCTAGGTTTATAAGTCAGTGCTACAAAGTGAAAAATAACTTCAATTTCGGAAGTCGGTGTCAAAAAACGAAGAAACGGAAACAGGAACACCGACTGCCGAAATTGAAGTTATTTTTCACTTTGTAGTGTTTTTGTTTGGAAGTCGGTTGTAATTTTTGTATAAAAGTTTTTTAAAGGGATGGGTCCGATCTATCAAAACGTAACTTATATCGGATATATGTTAGTTATCATACGAGTATCATATCGAAATCTATATCAAAATAGCTAACCGATATTACAAAAACGATACAGTGAAAACCTTACTAGCGTGCTAGAACGAATCAGTCAAAACTTAAAACCATAACAATGCAAAAACCTACGAACAAAACCCAAACTTCACAAACGATAGGAACTATATAAGCTACCCCTCTATCTAAGTATTATTTCGCGTTCGTTGTTAGTTTGCTCATCTAAAAAACATTTTAACTTTTGCAAACTGTACTACTGATATCGATATCTGTAAACCGTTTTCGATATTGATATGAAAACTGTATATCGGTTACATAACCGTTTGCGCAAAAAACCAAAAACGTCCATCTCTATTTTTTAATCACTTCCTATTTCCACAGTTTTATGTTTTTGGAATTAATTATTTTGTGTTGCCATTGCGTAGGTATTATGAATTGTCAGCACAGATACCATGGGATGAACCCTAGATTGGTGATGTGAGAATCTGTTGAATGTGAGATGCGCAAGACCAATCCAATTCCAGTGGTGCGCTATAATGAGTTCACTCGACGTAAACGCATAATATGTTTTGGAATTTGTTACGTTGATTATCATATATGCTGCTTACTGAGTTCCATGTTTTCCCATAAATTTCTTCAAGGAGTCCTAAAAAAATGTAGATTGTCTAAAATAATAAAAGAAACAGAACATATCAACCGACCGGTCCGACCGCACTAGGCGTAACTACGCGTCAGCGGAGCGACGCGACAAAATATATTATGAGATAAACTGTCACGTCTCCTAGTTACGTTGGCGCGTAGTGTGGTTTATCTCATACAATTTCATACAAAGTATATTTGGTCATGTCGCGTAGCGTCGCGCGTCGCTCCGCTGACGCTGACCTTTACTGTACCTGAGCGAAGCACAAAAAATAAAGAAAAATATTTTGTTATCTGTAGCTTAATGTCAAAGTTCTGTCAAAATGCAATGAATGGGTCATCCACTGTCATCCATCGACCATCAGTCAGTGTCATGTCACGTCATGCATGCGTGATGTTTTGCTAATTTGGTAGTTTGCCACTTGTTGGAAGTAAATTATAATTAAAAAAAAAAACTCTTCCAATCTTTATTATTAAGTTTAAATGTGAATTGTGATAATGGATCGTGACAGAAGTAAAGATGCCTCTGAAGGAATTGCGGTAAGTACATCGTGTCAATGTATATTGAAATTTTAATTTTAAACAACTGAAACCTTTTCATGGTCAGCAATTTGTTATTGAGGTCTTTTTATAGGATCAAGGTCAAGTTCGAACCGTTGAATCCAATATTGATTTGAATTTTATTGTTTGGGTGTATCTATCAAGATCCGTACTGTAAATACCCATGTAACTGATATTATTATGAGCATAAATAACACTATTAATTTGTTATCTTTGTTTGTATCCTTGAAACTAAGTTACAGCTTTATTATTTATAACCTAAATTATAATACTCAATTATGTATTCTTTATTTAATACTTCAGATGCTCTTGTAACTAACAATTGTATTAAAAAAAAAAGTCTAAATTCTTAACATTGATATTTTGTTGTTTTCAACAGCCAATGGGCATTCAAGCACTGAATGAAACAGTGCTCAGTAACCAGCCAGAGTCTCGCTATGAATGTCCGGTGTGTCTGAACTGGCTGCGAGATCCAGTCATCACTACATGTGGACACAAATTCTGCAAAGCTTGTATAACTTCATGGTTGCAGTAAGTTTTGTATAAATACTAAACAAATATACAACCAAAATTAAAAAAATAATAGTACTCTATCAGAGTCTATATTAGGAAATACAGACTCTGATATTCAGTCTTGACTTAAAGACTCCTATATCCATATAGGAGTCTTTAAGTCAAGACTGAATAGGTTACTTCTAGGCAAGCATTCCCTATCGTCAACCACTTCATCGCTTACCATCTGGTGGATAGGGGTCAAACGTGAGCCTATCAAATATAAAATAATAAAATTTATGTAATTCAACATGGTATACTGCATGCAATGCAGCAGTGGAGTGCTTCACCCCTTACCTCCAACCCCTACTGTCACATTTATTTGCTACTGTGCAACCTCCCATCTCATGTTCTGACCCGCTATTAAATTTTAATCAAACTTTAGTTCTCCTTCTTTAGCCTATTTTCACTTATTGCTAGGGACAAGGCTCACTTGTAGAATTGCCATGAAAATGGCATGACATTGGAGCTTTCCTCTTAAACTAGCTCTGCCCGCTCTGTTCCGCTCTAGCTGTACAAGCATAAATTTTATAATTATGAAGAGAATGTTATGTATTTAATGTAACAATGAATGCTAAGTATTCAAACCCACCTGCATTGTGTATTTGTCATCAGTTAACAAGTGACTGTGTGAAGGAGCTGGCTCTTTGCCAATGTTTCCTTTTCTAAAGGAATGTACATTTAAACTTTAGAGCAAGGAGTCAGTTAAAATAAAAATTGTTACCAAAGTATTTTAACTGTTTCTTATCTCAGAGAACTGAGGCCCATTGGTGGCCACTTCTAGAGACAAATTTTTTTTTTAATAAAAGTCAAGCATGTCTGTGAGTATAGTTCTCAACCGATTTTCTTGGCCGTCCTGAAGTTGGCTACAATAGCCAGTAGTAAATCTCATACAAAAATAGCACCGTTTCATGCCTTGCGCATTGGAAAGCCAACTTAGGGCGGCTCAGAAGTTTGGCCACTATATCACTGTTTACACCTAGTAATTGATGGTCCATGACTTTAGGTGCAGTTTGGCTCTTGTGATAAAGGATCTCGCAGTACAAGAGCCAGGGTAGCACATACTTTTAATAACTTTTCTTGTTAGGAAAAAGTTCGCTAATATTTTTTTCAAGACAGCTGCAGTAATTAAGTGATTTGTTAATGTACTTCAGGAACAGTGGTCATTGCCCCATAGACAATATAAACCTGAGCATGAAAGTGGATATATTTCCTGACAACTACACCAAACGGGAAATACAGGAACAAAGGATGAACTGTCCATTCTCTACTAAAGGTAAGTTTAAAAATCTGCATAGATTCACATCTCATCATCAGCCTATTAATGTTCCCACTGCTGGGACACACACAGGCCTCCTCTCTGTGAGAGGGAAAGGGCCGTAATCCACCACGCGGGTCCCAGTGCGGGTTGGTTGATGTCACATGTCTTCGAAATTTTGGTCCTAGGACATGCCGTTTTCCTCACGAAGTTTTCCTTCACCGTTTTGAGAGCAGTCCCGTTTTTACCCTTTGGGTACGGAACCCTAAAAAGCATGCAAGGTGATATAAAAGCTTGGGTTTGTGCTAACATGTTAACGATATTGTCATGGTGTGCAAATATATTCAAACTTGCAATTAAATAATAACAACATTCAGTAACATAATATTGATATTTTTTCTGCTGTGTTTATAAAGCTATATTCAATAGGCAGTCTTGAAGTCAAAAATTTAACAATTAAATAATTTCGAAAAATTTACATCATGGTTGGTTGTCTTTTAATGTTTTAAATAATGTTTGAAGATAATACAAAAGCCAAAAAAATAATAATTTGCCATTTTCTGGAAAAAATATATTTTGTATTTTCTGTAAGTTCGCCAGGTATCAACCATTGGATATTTCATGATTAAATATTAAAATAATGTTTCAGGTTGCACAGTAAAAGTAACACCATTAGACTTAGACGCCCACATAGCAGGCTGCGAGTACAACCAGCCAGAGACGTCCTCGCAGCCTGAGATCAAAGTTCCATGTTCTTTCCAAGTTGTTGGATGTAAGGAGACTTTCGATAGTCAAGAAGACATGAACCATCATGCACAGACTGATGTGCAGAAACATATGAGTGTAAGTTACTTTTCTTACTTAGTTTAGCTTAGCTTACAAATAATCCTTTTGTTATTGTTAACGGGATCACAATCAAGTGAAATTAAGCTTCGTAAATGTCCATGACAAAATTACCATGATCAAGTTATACTGCATCAAATAAACAAGCTTTGAAAACTCACTAAAATCTGCTTATCGATTTTATTTTGAAAATATGGCTGGAGTTCAGATTGAGGGAGCAATAGGTTTGCTCCCTAATATATGAGACTTTAACATAACTGACAAAATTTTCGTGCTCAGTGTGCTCACCTCTGCCCTACCTGTCAGGGTAAACACGCGTGATGTTACGTAATGATGATGGCTTGGTTGGTCACTGAGAGCAATGATGGCCTAGTGGTAACGGCCGCGACTTACAAGTTGTAGGTCGTGGGTTCGAACCCAGTGTGCTTATTCCGAGTTTTTAACGTACTCACTCGTGATAACGTAAACGATCTCTTATGTCAAAATGTATATAAAAAAGTGTTTTCTCCATAACATCCCCAGACGGTGCTTATCCAATTTCAATACAAATTGACGTTTACGTTAACGCGATTGAGCATGAGTAAAAACTCGCACTAAGGCCGCAGGCAGGCGCTTTACTTTTTTGTAAATTATTTCACCACCACTGCTCTCAAAACGGTGAAGTTTGTTAGTTTAGTTTCGACGGGCTGTTTCCGAGTATTTTGCGTACGGGTGGGATTCAGTTTCATCATTCGATCCACCCTAGCTCCTCGAGGAAGGCCAGCAACGCCCTGGTGTTGTCAGCAACACCAGGGCGTTGCTGGCCTTCCTTGGATATAGTCAGCTATCTCCTGCAGGGTACCTGGGTTACCGAAGTACTTGGCCCTGTAACTAGCTTTTACAGGGCAGCTTAGGAGCAGGTGTGCTAATGCCTCATATTCCACCATGCATGCTCCGCAGAGTGGGCTGTCCATGAAAACGGTGAAGGAAAACATCGTGAGGAAACCCCAATGTCCTAGAGGGACCGTACAAGAATTACGTAAGCACTATAGGGCGGCGGGGCCCACGGGGAAGCTATGCTATGCTTATTTGGTGGAGGGCTCTAGATGGTGATTACGTCAGCAGTATTTTTTTTTTACACATATGGCAACCCGCACATTGTCTATGCTTGAAAACGAAAAGTATATACGGGGTTTCCCACAAATAATAAATACGTTTAGGTACTCGCTTAAAACCGAGTAGGGGAATTACCGCGGGCTATTCACTTGTCTTAATTTATTCTGTCAAGTGTCAATCTATTGAATTGAATCTATTGTTTCGTTTCGGTACGATTGACGATGTGACGTATTGTTAGTAAAGCAAAGCAAGTTAATGTTTGTGTCAATAAAGTTTGTTTAAATGAATATTATGTGCGTTAAAGCCCTCTATCCTAAGCTTATTTTCTTTTTTCTAGAATTATAACTGCTGCTCATGAATACCTACTTACATTAAAAGAAAAATGCATATACAGTCTGACAAACGAAAGTACACTCGAATTATTTGCATACTTTTTATATGGCAATGCTATACTAATGTCAACATCAATTTTTGGTGATTTGTTGTGGTCTTGATAATAGCATTTATTATGTGAAAAATGAATTTAACAATTAAAAGTGGATTACGGGAGATGTCGTTTCGCATGATGTCTAAATATCAAGAAAAACATCAGGAGAAAGACGTCGAATTCAAACAAAAACAAAGTTAGAATGTCGCTAATAAGTTGAACAAACCAAAATTATTATAGAATACTGATGTTTTTTTTATTGAGATTGATACATAATATCTAAAATATTGCCTATAGTATTTTTATTCAGACAAAATAAAATAAATAATTCTAAAGTATCAAATTAGGTTATTCTAGGTATGTCATACTAGTTTTGGGGTTGCTATGCTGATATTTTTTTAAATATTCCGCGCTTTTTCATTCTCTACTTTCGTTTGCCAGACTCTAACAATGTTTTCGTAAAGCATGGGAGAGGAGGGGGGGGGGGTGGTTAAGAGCTTGCTTACTTTTGCTAATGTAACGTAGGATCGGTTCGGGAATAATAAAGTGCCAAATACCAGTGATTATGGTTATATATGATTTACGGCACGTTGTTTTCTTACGGCATGTTGTTTTCTACAATTTGCCAAGAATTCAATAAAACGTGTCCTATAAAAACAGTTAAAGTCAACAATTACAAATCGAAATTTAGTGAATGGGCCACTGTGGGCATAAGAAAAAGCCGAGATAATTTATATTACGAAAAATCTTTGACTACCGATCAAGTTTTCCACACATATGTTAGAAACTATTCCAAAATATTCAAAAGAGTATGCGCTCAAGCAAAATCTCAAATAATAATTAACAAAATTAAAGTGTTTCTAATAATAAAATAAAAACTGTGTGGCAAGTAATTAATAGAGAAACTGGAAAGACACAACAACGCGATCAGAATGAGTTGTCTTTGAAAATATCTAATCAAACCATTTCTGATAAGCAAGAAGTCGCTGAGACATTAGAAAATTTCTTTACCAACATTCCGTTAGAGGTTACGAAGTCACTTCCCTCTTCATCTAAATTGGCTGCAGCTCTTCTTAAGGAATACTTTACTAAAGACATACCAACCTTTAAATGCATTGATACAATTAAAAACGCGTTCAAAAGTCTCAATATAAAAAACACTGAAGACTTATGGGGGATACCCGTTAGGGTTCTTGGAGATATTATTGACTCAATTGCTCCTGTCCTAACAGGCATATTCAATCAATGTTTGGACAGCGGCACGTTTCCTGACTTAATGAAACACAGTAAAGTAGTACCAATTTTCAAATCAGGCTGTAAGAGCGATCCCTCTAATTATAGACCTATATCCGTGCTACCAGCATTGAGTAAAATCTATGAAAAAAACATGCTGGACCAGATGTTGTCTCATTTCAATTCAAATGGGATCCTGCATAGTCAGCAGTTTGGTTTCACGAAAGGTAGGTCGACAACGGACGCGGGAGTAAAACTCGTCAGCCACATCTTGGAATCTTGGGAGAAGTCCCAGGATGCCATTGGCATTTTCTGTGATCTGTCAAAAGCGTTCGACTGCGTCGACCACACCACACTGATCTGTAAATTACAACACTATGGAATTCGAGGACAAGCTGCTGATCTTGTGCTTTCCTATTTATCAAACAGACAGCAAAAAGTAAATGTTAATGGGGCGACGTCCTCCGGGTCTCTAGTCAAAATGGGCGTGCCCCAAGGTTCAATTCTCGGCCCTTTCCTTTTTCTTGTTTACATTAATGATCTCCCTTTTATGATGGCCAAATTATCGGATATAATTCTATTTGCTGATGATACTTCGCTAATTTTTAAAATAGATAGGAAAGATACGGATGTCTTACATGTCAATGAAAGTCTAATTGTTCTCTCGGAATGGTTCGCAGCTAACAATCTTTTACTGAATGCGAAAAAAACAAAATGTCTAAAGTTCTCTTTACCAAATGTACCTCAACGTGACCTAAATCTAAATCTTGACGGCAAAAATCTTGAAATAATAACGGAAACTGTATTCTTGGGGATTACTATCGATTCAAAATTGCAGTGGGGCGCGCACATTAGAACTCTTTCGGGCAGGTTAAGTTCGGCTGCCTATGCAGTAAGGAAGATAAGGCAGTTAACCGATGTAGCCACAGCTAGACTAGTATACTATGCTTATTTCCACAGTATTATGTCTTATGGCATTCTGCTGTGGGGGTCAGCAGCAGACGTTGACTCAATTTTTATCTTACAAAAGAGGGCAATCCGCGCGATCTATAAAATGGGTCATATCACAATCACCAGGGCCTACGTTGTCCCCCCATATCCAAGTACTAATGCTGTAACATGGAAATATTGTAAACAAAACAATTTAAAAGAGTAACCATGGAGTTTCTTGCCGGTTCTTCTCCATAGGAAACGACTAACCCGAACCGTGCACCTTTTGTCGACGTTTTATAAGTGCCCATGTAGGCCTATGTAAAATAAAAATATTTGATTTTGATTTTGATTTAGTCTGCCGTTCTCCCCGAAACACGTCATAATAAAAATGATTGAAATGTAAATTAGGTAAAGGTTATAATTAATAGGGGGTAGATAATTGTTATAAATCTGCTTACGTAATACTTGAACGCCCCCAGAACCAAACATTCGAACACTTGACCTGCGTGGTGGATTACGGTCCATTTCCCTCTCACAGAGAGGAGGCCTGTGTCCCAGCAGTGGGAAAATTAAAAGGATGATGATGATAATGTTCACAATAATAATTCCAGCTCCTCATGAACGCCTACTCCGAGATGAAGATCAACAACGACATGTCGAACGCGAGCATCGACGCTAAGGAACAAGAGGCGATGACGTTGTGGGAGGCGCCCGATAAGGACGGCAACCAAGCAGCTGCGGCGGCGCCGCTTAATAATACTAGTGCTCTTATAAGGTAAATTACTAAGTTCACCAGCAAAAATGGTCGGAGGCATACAAAAAAAATGGGTATACATCACTTTGATGTTGCGTAATAAATTTTTGAACAAAGTTGAAATTTCACATGTGACAGATACTTTTACTAGCATACTCAACTTACTAACTGAAATACTAGAAAGCTAAATTTTTTTATTAAAAAAATAATATGTTAGAGAGCAAATCTAAATTAAATTTTTACAGGGGACTCCAAAATCGCGCTATTCTTATGTAACCATATCATGCCTGAATATCCCCGAAAGGTTAGTTACAGGTGCACCCACATGTTCTATCTATGTTCTATGTTATGGATTTGGTTTCCGCACTTAGTCCTTCAGATGGACCATTGTGCGTGGGCTATGGCGGCCGTTTGGTGGTTATTCCAACCATCCCACCTCCCTCCAAAAGTTAAGCAGAGCTCCTGGTTTGCTTAGAACTGTGTAAAATCTGGGTGACCCGAGGGTTTGTGTTTTAATCTGGGTGACGCCTGTGCATTCAAAAAGTACGTGTGCAACGGATTCCTCAGCCTCCATGCACGCCCTGCACAGAGGGCTGTCCGTTATGCCTATTGTGTGGCATTGTTTGTTTAGCAAGCAGTGTCCCGTGGTAGTCTCCATCACCAGGCGCAGGCCATTCCTGTCCAGGCGTAATAATCGCCTGGTTAGCCTACTATCCAAAGCTGGCATAGCTTCTTTGCACTGCCTGCAGCCCGGTGTCGAGGTCCTCCTAGATTCTCCGCCTCTGTCTGGTAACCCATTCCTGTAGCCATCTGCGTATTTAGTTGAAGGGGATGACAGGCTCAGGTCCACAGACCGCCGTGCTGGATCCTCGTCTAGTAAACCCATATTTTGCCAGATATGTTTCAAAACTCACACACAAGAACACAACACACAAGCCCTTCTGGGCTCCAGAAAGAAAACACAAAAACGCTTTATCCACTCTAAAATCGCGCCTTATCATAATTAACCATATCAATTTCTTTTTCAGAGCCCTATACGAAAGAGTAGTCGTCTTAGAACAAAGGAACCGCGAACAAGACATAGTAATAGCCAACATGTCCAAACAACTGTCAGCATTTGCCATGGCCAAGATGAAGCAGAACAATGATATGTTGCTGCGATACTGTATGGGCAACTACGTGTGGAAGATTGATAACTTTAAGGCGAGATTGGATGCGATGCTGAAAGATCACTATAAGATGCTGTATAGTCCTGGATTCTATACGTCCCCTAATGGATACAGGTGAGATTGCATTTTATATGTCCCTTTTTGGATACAGGTGAGATTGCATTTCATACATCCCCTAATGGAAACAGGTGAGATTGCATTATATACATCCCCTAATGGATACAGGTGAGATTGCATTTCATACGTCCCCTAATGGAAACAGGTGAGATTGCATTATATACATCCCCTAATGGATACAGGTTAGATTGCATTTTGCGCGTCCCCTGATGGATACAGGTGAGATTGCATTTTATACGTAGTACGTACCCTATTGGATATAAGTGAGCTTGCATTTTATACGTCTACTGATGGATACAGTTGAGATTGCATTTTATACGTACCCTGATGGATACAGGTGTGTTTGCATTTTATACGTACCCTGATGGATACAGGTGAGCCTGCATTTTATATGTCATCTGATGGATACAGATGAGATTGCGTTTATTGTATTGGTTGTAGTGATGTTTTACTTCTTGTTCATGTGTGACACATCACATCATATAATCAGCCTATTAATGTTCCTGCTGATGGGACACAGGCCTCCTCACTGTGTGAGGTCTCATGTGTGACAGCGCAAGAAATACTTTCATGTTTGTTTTTGAAAAATTTAGAAAGAGTGGCTTTTGCCCTGTAGTGGGACAGAACGGACTGAAAATATATACCTAATAAATCAAATAAAGGAAATAACTGGACACTTTTGCTAGTCTTACCATTTATTGGAGACACAGTTTATTTAACGAGCTACAGCTCAAATTATTTTTCAACTGTCTTTGTTAGCCCTAAGGTTCGCAAACTATGCGTTTTAATAGCGCATTCAAAATCGTATTAAGAGCGTACTCTATTGGGCCTTTCTCCATACAAAAACATTCCGCTGTTTTCTTCGTGGATAATGCGTCCAGAGCAATGATTTTTTCCCATAAAATCAAGGTCTAATTAATACGTGCCCCTGTCATTTCCTTTTTTCGAAAACATAATCACTAAAAGAAATATGACAATCCAAAAACACGAAAAAAATGCCCGTATTTATCGCCATGTTCAGACGACTTTCAGACAAAATTGATAAGTTTTTAACAAAAAAGAAAATGATAGAAGCATAGATATACTTTTCCTCTAAATTTTGATATAAGAATTTTTAAGATCAGGCGAGTTTTGAAGAAGAAAACGGCGGAATACGAAACGCCTTTTAGCCAAGGTTTTTGTAGGTAAAATCAGCCTGAGCTGCAGTTGTCCCTTTCGCACTTTACGGGGGGAGGTTGGAGGCGAGGGAGGGTAAGGCTTACACGTACATTAATAGGGAAGAGGCGGTTGTCGATATTTTTATCGATTTTCTAGTGATATACACCGATGTCGATATTTACACTATACAAAGATTTTATTTAATAAATCGTGTGATTGTGAGTATTACTTATTATTGTTGAAGGCACTTGTCGAATGATTAACTTTGGCATGCATAAGATCTGAAAAATGCAGTTGCGAATACACGATCGAAAGTTGTTTAGAAAATTAAGCCAGGATCCAGAATAAAGCTCTGTACAGACCAACCGAACGAACTAACAAATGTTGTTGAAAAGAAATAGCTGATTTTTGTTATTATAGATAGGCTCTCTCTTGACCACTATCTCATCTGATGGTAAGCGATGATGTGTTCTACGGTGTAGCAAACTTGCCCAGAAGTAAATTCACTCTTGACTTAAAGACCCCGAGGTTGTAGCTATCGGGCAACACAGACGCAAGGAATGCCACTCCTTGATGTACGCAAAATTAAAGTATTTCCAAAATGTTTAGTACCTATGGGCGGGATGTCTACCTTGTACCGATGGCGCATAGCCGTAAGTCTTGTAGTCCGATGATGAAACAGGCTATATGGAATTAGATCATGCAATTCCATCGCAAAATCCCCGAAATGCAACCGATAAAAACCGTCAAGCTGGCACCTCTGCGACGATGTTCAAGGTTCTGGAGCTTTGACTCGACCTCATTGCCGATGAGCCTCCTGACCCGTTTTTCGATCAAATCTAGTGCATGAAGCTGGTATTTGGCAGATCCTTCCCAGAGACGAGAACAGTACTTCATGCAAGATCGAACTTGCGCTTGATACAATTTAAGCAGCTGTTCTGGCTTGAAGTACCGTCTCAACTTCTTAGCAGCATGTTGAGGCATTCCTCAATATAATGGTCAAAAATTGAGTGTCGATGTCAACGTTACGCCAAGAAGCTCCTCAATATGGTCCGTTATCGGCACGGTTACACCTCGGAAAGATGGAGCCGGATGAAATTGGCTCTTTGTAGTGAACAAAAGACGCTCGCTGTGTAATATAAATATAATAAATTTATTTTTTCCAAAGGTTCCCTTCTAGAAATGGTATTTGACCTTTTTCGGTGCAATAACTTGCAAATAAAATGTTACTTTAAAATTGCAATATAAAACAAATTCATAATACGAATGGTATATTGCATCTTATTTTTTAAAGTGGCTGCATACGTGCTCACTGCCCTCTGCGACCAGTCTCCCGATACATCCATAACAGCGTGAGTCTGGCCAGCCTGCCATCAGTGGAACAGCTATCTTGACCCAACTCCTCTAATGGCTGCACCGGGCATCGTAACCGGATCAAGGCTAGGCCACGTGGCGGTATGTCTTTGCCCGCTGTGTGGTCACAAGCCCTTCGGTCGAAACCTACCACCAGTACTTCACATGATTAGCACCATCCGGGGACCACGTGTAGGGATTCAAAACGCTTATTTTCCTACGGACGCGGGTGACCCGGCCCTCAAAATGATGGCTCAGATCTTCTGAATCGTTCGCTCACCTTACGTCCTGTCTGCTGATTTGCAGTCTTTCGGTTGGTCTTACACCCAGTATTATGCAAACTAAATTTTGATTTCTTATAAAGCAGATACTTATAAAAATGATTTATGAATTTTGGAGAAGTGGGGTTTGTGGGTATTTAAATTAAAATATAGAATTTTAAATTAAAATAATAAAAAAAGAATTAAAAACACGCTTATTAATTAAAAGCACTTTTTGACAAGGCAGCTTGTCGAAAAGTGAATGAAAAAATTGAACAAAAAATTAAAAACAAGCGAAATTATTTTTGTGTTGAATGGGCTCAACTGAAAACCAATCTATTCAACAAAGTCGGGGGACCTGTAAAAAAACGGATCCAAGGAACCATCCCCCGACTGCAAGGCAGGCGTGTTTTTAATTATTTTTAATGATTTATTTTTTATATCATACCTCTTTTAGTAATAAAACGATATTTTTGGAAAAACAATTTATTTTATACGTTTTCTATGGGATGTTGAATAGTACCTACTGTTATATTTAGTTAATTTCTTTTGGTATGTTATTAGGAAAAGAATGATTATTTAATACTACTGTTATATATTATTATTCATATACTAAATAAGCTCTAGAATAGCTAGTCGATGATAGAATAGGTAGTAATTATTTTATTAAATACTTTTTTTTTCCTTTTTTTCCCATTAGTTTTTTTTTTAATTTTTAATAACGTTACGCTTCTAAAGATACCACATAAATATATACCGGTTGAGCCGTTGAGAATTTATGGTGGAATACAGAAACTCAAAAACATACATGAGCCCTATAAACATAACACTCCTCTTTTGGGCAGTCGTGTAAAAATGTGCATTTATCTATCGTAATTTCAATCCTTTCACTTGCAGGTAAATTTCGTGGTATACGACCATCAATAATTTCTGGCGGAAGGCATTTAAAAAAACCGGCCAAGTGCGAGTCGGACTCGCGCACGAAAGGTTCCGTACCATTATCGCAAAAAACGGCCAAAAATTCACGTTTGTTGTATGGGAGCCCCACTTAAATATTTATTTTATTCTGTTTTTAGTATTTGTTGTTATAGCGGCAATAGAAATACATCATCTGTGTAAATTTCAACTGCTTAGCTATCACGGTTCATGAGATACAGCCTGGTGACAGACGGACAGACAAACGGACAGACAGACAGACAGACGGATCGCGGAGTCTCAGTAATAGGGTCCCGTTTTTACCCTTTGGGTACGGAACCCTAAAAAAACTACATTTCTCCAAAATTCATCGTCTCTTTAATTTTTTTCGTAAAGTGTAAAGCGGCTCGGTACTCGCGGCGAGGGCGCGTGCACCGGCGGAGTCGGTCGGCCGCTCGGCGCGCTCTTACACACACAAATACACTACTCGTTCACACATTGATAGCTCGCTTGGTCGGGCGCAGCGCGACGGCAATAGTTTCTTCAAATACCTATTTTTCAAATTCTTGTTGACTAGAGTCCGCTCTTAAGTACCCTAATTTTTATTAATCCACAAGGCGATAAATGCTTGAATATTTGTTTAACCTTTGGGAGAGTACGGGAGTATAAGGTAATCCGAAAACTAATTATATCATCTTTTCGACTTACAGATTCTGCGTTCGCCTCAACATCTCACCACAGAACCCCCACTGCTTCGCCCTCCACGTTCATCTAATGAAAACCGAAAACGATGACTGCCTCGACTGGCCGTTCAACGGACGCATATCCTTCTCCATGATCAATCAATACAACCCAGAGTTAACCCAGAAAGACACTATGATGTCCAACTCTTCGTTAATAGCTTTCAGGAAACCGTCTGCAGAGATCTGTGTCAGAGGGTTTGGTTATACGGAGTATGCGGTTGTCAGCGAGGTTATCAGAAATGGGTTTGTAAAAGATGATGTTCTAATCGTAAGAGTCGGTATCCGGTGCGTATGACAGGAGGAGTAGGTTTTTGTTTGATGTTTCTGGTAGGCTTCTGTTAGCATGAGATCCCACTGCAAAAATCTGCGCATAGTTTTTTTTTATTTTTATGAATGATTCGTTATAGTAAAATACATTACTGCAGTGTTGCCTGACCGCAAACAGTTTTTTGTTTACTTTTTTTTTACTTTGCCCAACCAACACTAGTTATTTTTCTGTACCATGCCAGCCAGCCATTTATAGGCCATGTTTAGCAGAAAAACTGGCAACACACAGATCGCGGCTGAGAGCTTTTTTTTTTGTCTGGTAAGTTATCCAATGACTGCTCCCGCTCTGGGTGAGGCGGGAGGGCGTGTCAGACTTTTACTGACTAAAACCCACCCGTGTGCCTTCAGTTGCTTAAGCCAGGGTCGCGGTAACTCTTTTTCAAATTTATCAGCTGGCAATTTTATTTTTTGCCTATTTTCTACACCACTTTCAAATGACTTTGGATTCACATGAAAATCTTTTATATGTGGGGTTAACTATCAAACATAAATTTTAATATATTTAATTAAAGTAGTTGTGGCTAAGTTTCAATTATTCATTTAAATTATGTTTTATCAAAAACCCTATTTCCTGCAGATTTTTGCAGTAGGTTCTTAGGCTATGTGTGAAACGAATGACCAATGTTCTTAGATATTTTTGTGAACAACTTTTGTTTTTATTGTACATCTTAGGGCGAATTTTGCCAGTGAAACTTAAAGTAACCAACACATTTAAACTTAGTTCAAGAGCTATCAATCGTCATAGTAAATACTATTAATTGAACTGATTGATTATTTGTAATTGTAACTTTTTCTACACTATAGAATTGGGTAACTGTAATGATAGCTGTTTGTAAAAGAATATATAAAAAATCATTGCTATGGAATATTGACACTGACAGAGCTTGAACTCAGTTTAAATGTGCTAATCCCGTTCAGTTTGATCGGTACAATTCGCCCTTAATATCTTGTAAGATTCTGATTGAGGCCTCTAAGGGCCGATTTCATCAATAAAACTATTCGCGATTAGTTCAACTAAACTCAGTTTATGCAAATAAAGCGTTCTGATTGGTTGAAACCGCTGAGAAACTACAAATCAGAACGCTGTATTAACATAAACTAAGTTTAGTTGAACTAATCGCCATTAGTTTTATTGTTGGTCAGCCCTTAGTTATTAAGTTATCATAAGTTAAGACTAGCTATCATAAGAAGAAAAGACACAATTTTTTAAGCATATAGTTTCGAATTGCTATGAAATTGGGTCTTTTGCACAGATACAAAGAATGGTTTATGTGAAAAGAGCTCGATTATGTACTTCTTACTAAACAGTATTATTGATGAATCTGTAGCAGCTCAAATGCAATAAGAATGATTTTAATGTTATTTAATTTAGTGAATCTTTAAACATGTTTATTTTCCGTCCATAAACATCCAGTAAAGTAAGACTTAATTCATTAACATGTAAAATTATTAATCTTGTACGCAAACAAGAATCTCAAAGTTAAAGAATCTGTATTAAATGTTATGCAAGTTATAAATAAATAATATAAAAAGTATGTGTGTTACCCACAATGTTATTATGTACTTTCTTAAATATTAGATTTTATAGAGTACTTATTGGACTTATTACATGATATGTATTTAATACATATTATCGGGTTTATTCCGTCCATGCCCCAGATAATGTTTAAAAGTAGTCATTGTTATGTAACTGTAGTTAGTAACTTTACTATAGTATTTTCAAAAGCAATTTCTAGGGATAATATTTTTAATAGAAGTAAATGTTGACTTATAATATAGCAGTTCAAAAATCAGTATTGTATGTACTTACATTCCACATTATTGTGATCAATGAGCAACTAAACCTACTTTTATATGCATATTTTTAGTATAAGTAGTTTATTTGACTTATTATTATTATATTTCAACTTGAGACTGGTGCCTTAATTGTACTTATTGTATTTTGTTTTGTTTGTTTTAAATATATTAAAAATATAAATGCATTATACAGTTACAAATTCTTTTATTTAGTTTTCTGTGCTAGCAGGAAACCTGCCCAAATATTCTTGTCTGAAAGAAGACTTACGGAAAAGTTAGTAAATATCGCAAAAAGTATTTTGCGGAAATGGCTTCTAGCGCAAATTCCTTATCCGTCAATAGTGGATTAGCACTAAATGTATCCATACTTAATATTATAAACGCAAAAGTCTGTCTGCCGTTTTGTATGTATGTTTGTTACCTTATGAGGTCGTAAAGGCTGAACGGATTTGGGTTAAATTCAGCACACGGGTAGACCATGTCTTGGATTAGGAAACAGGATACCTTTTATCCCGGAAGTATATTCTCTTGGGATGATTTTCGACTTTCACGTGGGCGAAGCCGCTAGCAGAAAATAATAAAAAATTAAAAGCCAACAAATATTTGAGAATCGATTTATTGGTATTCAATATTCCTGTCTTACAAACGTAAACTTTTACATGCTAATTGTCTTAATAAAATATAGGAATTTAGCTTACATTTGTAAATATGTCTACGGCTAGCTTACTTATAGCCTTATCACATCCAACCATCACAATAATTCTGTCCCAAAAATATTAATTTGTCACTTTCGTGAATACACGCAATTTTGGCAAAATCCACTCTGATTTTAGGCTAGTTAGTCACTGACAGGAATCAGATTCACAATTATTGATAAACCAAGAAATTAATACCACTTTCCTGAGAGGAAATGGAATGGAAGTATGAATAAAAAAAGAATAACGAAAATAGATTCATTCCAATTTTGGTTTGCAAGATATGTTTGACAAAAATGTTATGTTACACACCCCCCGTTTCTATTTTCCATCTATTACATTAACGTAAAGGATTGCTTTGTAATGATGTATAGTTTAATTTCTGTATATCAAAACTTATAAACAGAATACTTCCTGTCAGTAACATCTATTACGACACTCTTCACGAATTTCAATTTATTTTTGAATTATGAAGTTTAAAAAAATAAATTCTGACCTGCTATTATTTATTAATTATAGTGTATACCAAAACCTACAATAATTTTACAGTACTGACTACCTCATTATGGCCTGAAAGCAAAATACGCCCAATTGAGAACAAAATAATTTCATGAAATATTTATACAATAATAGATGATTAAAGATACACACATACAGATACATTTTAGTGACTTTAAATTCAGAGGTGTAAATAAAGAGTAAATAAAATTTAATTAAATCTAAAAATGCAGTTAATATTTCTTTTTTATATTTATAAAACAACATTTTGTATCGAACTGCATGTACCTTTCACTTATTAATTTATTTAAAGAAGTAAAAGATAAACAGCTGCGTAAGATATTTATATTATTTATCAAATACATTTCATAAGATTATCAAATACACTGCGTTGCAAAATAATAATATAAGAAATAGCGTTGTTAAAAAACTGGCATGTTCAAGCAGCTTTCGTTGAATATAGTTTATTCAACGAAAGCTGCTTGTTTTTTTAACAACGCAATGTATAATGTAATGTTCGGTTTTACAGCCTCTACTGCGTTAACCGGTTGAATGCCGTAATCACCGAAGCAATTAATAAGCTATTGTGTCTCGCGTGGATCCGCGTTTCCGGCAATCAATAAATTAAATAATCTATCACACAGAAATGGTAACTTGAGCTTATCCTGTCAAGTTTTAATTTAACAGAAATCGAAGCAACATCAAACTCACTTTATGCATTATTCGCTATATTAAAACAATTAAAGACATATTTTATCATTAGAAATGTACCTTCAAACTTCAGTAAAAATGCTACTATATTTAATATGCGTGCCGGTAAGCATTGTATATGCAAGTTTCTAGGCAACTATTAAACAAAAAACTATATTCTATAAACCCTACTTTGCAGTTGTGATAATTGAGATAGTGATGTGATTTGAGTGTGTAATATTAAAAGTAATGTTAAGTAAAACGCAATTCTACTAAACCATCACGAACAATCTAATTGTTATATTTCGATCGAAATAAATATTTGTAGACCCAAAAATAACTCGTGTGTCTTTTAAAGTTTCAGATAGTACAAAATCTTATTCGGTGGAATCCAAAACGTTTAATTTCAGTCAAATTTTTGGGAGTTTCATAACCGCACACGCATTCGCTAATTTTAGATAATTTCGTATAAAAATCTTTTAATTTCAATCTACCCATTAATCTACCCTAACAAAATAATTGTAACACAACAAAAAATCTATGGACTGCCACCAGCAATTGGATCGTAGCAGGTGGCGATCTGTAGTGTCTGCCTACCCCAAGGGAAAACTGCTACCGCCATACTTAACCTCCATTTATAACCGGTGAAGAAACATATGCTGAAATCTGCCACACGTATAGTTCGTTTCAATCCTAATGGCGGCTGTGAAGTACGCTTGGTGCCGACACAATTTACCCGGCTTGTGCATTTTATAGCCATCGAGTACGTGTGAGTCTATCTGGCAGGCCCCAACGAGATTTATCCACAGTTAATTGCTTTTCATAAAGGTAAAGAAAATAAATAAGATATATTTTGTACCTCGACAGTTTTTGATTGAATGACGTTTTAATGAAGTGTCTATTTCCCCCCGGGACATAGACAGTTGAAATTTTGACAGACGAATATATTCTGAAGTATCACAAAGTCGAAATTTTGGTTTTGTAAGGTACTTATTAGTTTCTAACTCCGAGTACTATTGGGTGATCTGAAAGTATAATAACAACAAAAATAAGCATAAGGGGCCCGCTAGCTAGACACTTCATAAAAACGTCATTCAATCAAAAACTGTCGAGGTACAAAATGTATCTTATTTATTTTCTTAAGGTACAAAATAATGTCTTTATGAAAAGCTATCACCTGTTGATAAATCTCGTTGGGGCCTGCCAGATAGACTCACACATCGAGTACCAGGTAATCCCGGCGTATGAAAAGCTGCTAATGCAGGCCTTCCAACAACTTGTCTTGGCCAATGCCTCCAATGGCCAGTCAACAAGACCATAATCTGTCCATAGATATATCAGCTGTATTAAATATCCCAAAGGACTACACAACTAGAATAACTAGCAATATAAATACATAAGTACCTACTAAAGTGTTAATCGTTGACCAATTACAATTTTGATGTTATTTATCATCATTAAAAATAAATAATAATACACTCGCTCATGGTTCTCATAAATCATAATATCAAGTAGAAGTAATTTTGTTTGTATAGCATTTCTTAGGTTATGCTATTCTCTTCATGTATCAGAACCTGTTAAATTAAATCACAAACATCACACAAAAACCGTTTTTCTGCCATAATCGCTAAAACACATAATCTGCTA
This sequence comes from Orthosia incerta, assembly GCA_948252205.1. Classification (NCBI taxonomy): domain Eukaryota; kingdom Metazoa; phylum Arthropoda; class Insecta; order Lepidoptera; family Noctuidae; genus Orthosia; species Orthosia incerta. The sequence continues at coordinate 24,745,816 of OX411752.1, forward strand.
TTTTGTATTTTCACACAACAAAATTCTCGGGTTATTAAAACTTATTACTAATATTTAGTCACTAGATTAAAAAAGGTAAAATCTTAGTTGTTAGTACTAGATAGCTCAGACCATCTAAATGTTGATAAACTTACCAATTTCAACCTTATGCGAGAGCGTTTAAGGTTATTTTTCCAATGTTAATGGGTAATAGATTAGTTAGTCTGCATTGAGTTGACGTCAGTTAACAAAACAGAATGTTACGAATACAGCATGAAAACGGCATAAATTAAATAAATACATTTATACGTCCATAAAGCCAATGGAAAGTGTTTGTTGCTAGGAATCAATAAACAAGGAAGCCGTTTGACGGAAGCGATTTGGTTCTACTCTAATCTGATACGTTACGTAGGTTTTGTGATGATGAGCTTCAGTAGGTAGAGTCATTCTTTGATGTCAGTCTGTAGAGCATTATGTTCATACTACATATTATGTGACATGTAGTCTAAAAAAAATATTCATAAAAAATCTTTTTTTAAAACAAACTTTTTTCGTATTTTTCTCAGCAAAGCGTTTCATTTGATACCCATATCATGGCAGTTCACAAAAATTACTAGTCCGCCATCTTGGGCAGTCCGCCATATTGGATTTAGAATGACGTCACTTAGCTAACCATGCATTGTCATCCAAATAAACGTGTATGCAAAATTTCATGTTAATCGGTGGAGTATAACTAGCTTTAAAATTCAGTTGCAAGATTTGACCCGAACACACATGCATACATACATACATTGCAAGTTAAATAAAAACTTTTAATTCATGTAATTTAGTTGAAATTTATCTTTGACCTTAGAACTAACACGTCAATAACAAACAAACCATAAACCATATGGTTGGGTTAGCTTAAAGTAGTAGAAACGCGAATCTTTACCCTTGCTCACTTATCAAAATGGTGTGCAAAACAGTTACGAACATAATTATGTCTATGAGGTTGCGCTGTACAGGCTGTACTGCAAAGACGAACGTCAAAGAATGAACTTCCCAAGCAGTAATAATCATGTCAAACTATTTCATGAATCTAAGGTCTAAATATGAGCTCTATTTTCTTGCCAGACACAAGCTTTCATTGTTTTGAATGTCTTTGCTGTTCGAGGAGCCGGGGAAAAAACAGCTTAGTTCTGCCAACTGGATACGTCATGCTCCCCAGACACCCCATCATCTATTATGCTGTTTATAAATGCTCACAATTGTACGCAATGTGTACCGAATTAGTACATACAAAAAAAATGAGTACCTTAACAGGTACAGGCAACTGAATTATGACTTGCTGTAGAGAATCTCCCCAGCAACCCCAAGTTTTTTTTTTTATAATTTTGCTTAGACACTTATTAGGCAAACAAGAGGATAATAATTGTACTCTTATTTTTACCACTGGATGTGCCAGCTATGACTACTTAATAAAACGTTTATTTTAAATTTCGATTATAAGCGCCTGAGCAATTAATTCGGTACACATTGCATACAATTGTGATATGCATTTATAAACAGCAAAATAGATGATGGGGTGTCTGGGGAGCATGACGTAACTGGATGTCTATGCGGTCTCTACAGCTCAATATGGCATAATTAGATAAATTTTTCTAGATGTAGGATCGCCGGTGCCGATAATGCTAAATGAAAAGCTCGAAGTACGATCATTAATCGTAATTTTACTCCGTTTTTTGACACGCGAAGTACATACAATCGCGTCGTCTAGTTAGATTTATATCTGTGGCTCATAATTAGTCCCAGTGGAATGTTTAAATAAATAAAATGAATACAATACAAAATATGCGAGTGTAAGGAATCTTCTAACTCAACAGATAATGTTTGCAACGGTTGCTCTACGCAAGCTCAATAATTTCTATATATCACAGTCACGGTAAACAAATGCAATGTTTGAATCACACGATTCCCAATATTGAAGTTAAATGGATGATTAATTCTAATGTATAGTTGAAGAACGGTATTATAAAAAAATCTTCTCAAGATTTTGTTTTCTCGTCAGATATTTTTACTGAGTCGCAAAAAAATTAAAAATATTTGGTATTTTGTGTTTCACCGTAGGCCAGCCCAACGTTGAAAATTTTTCGAGTGAAAAGAAAGCATTTGTTTTTTTATTCTATTTTGCAATTTGCCGTAAGACCTCATTTTGACCATTTCTTATAATTATTTTGTGTCCTTATGAAATCATATACAAAAAGGGGCGGGCTATATTGTAGCCTTTTGGGGGTTGAATAACCCTGGTATAGAAGTTTAGCTCGAGTAAGCCTCAATTTAAACCAATCTTCTACTTTTATAAAACTTAATATAAATAGTTTTTTGTTATTGAGATACGATTGTTATACTTCCATGAACAAACGATGTAGTTACTAAGATTATGTTCGAATTACTAAATACAGCAAGCATAAGTATAAAAGGATTTTTTGATTCACTAAATACTTAAATAACTGATACATTCAGACAACTACGCTAACTAATATTTAAGTGTGAAAAGTTGAAACTTAACTCTAAATACACCAAACATTAATAATATAAATAACATGAAGATCATTATTATAAATTGCTATATAATTCTAATTTTGTGATTAAAAAATTATATGTTCTTCTTCAAACCAATTTCTAGCACGCATAAGCCAAATCTAAATACTTCTTTATTCGTTTCTATTCATAATCTCGCAAACAAATCTATATATTGTCAACATCTTACCTTTCTAAACATATGTAGGTACGAATATCAACCTAATTACAAAGATATAAGGTTGATAGGAGCATACACAGTTAGTACTCACATTATAAAAATTATATAGATCTTCCAATATAAGAAATGTAAGCCATAATGATGTTAAGCTTTTTTGTCCCAAGTATAAAAAGTCCATAGCTTTGAACGTAACCCCCTTTTTCACGATACACAATTTGTGACCATTATCACTATGATGTAAGGTTCACATTGCAATGTTTCAGGTATCCTCTAGAAGTACATGCTCACTGTACTGTAACTCAAAACACTTATTTTGTGGGGCTCAATTCAATAATTCTTCACGTTGGATCCGTTCATTTGAAGATGAAGCTAAGAGTCCTGCTACTAATTCAGTCCTTTCCTTTATGAGATGTGGGGAGATTATTTAGTGATGGTTTAATTTTAAATAATACAACTTCTCGTCTGCAATGGCTGGTAAACTCAGCTCTTGGCTAACAGCTTTGCGGTCGAAGGTTCACTGGCTATAAAAGCTTTGGTTTACTTATCACACAAGGTGTAATTGAAATAACTATATAGGGTGTAAAAGCAAGGTGTGATCATATTTTTAAAAACTTCTTCTGTCGATGTAAATGAACAACTTTCTACAAGGAAATCATAGGCATTCTCAAAACACCTTTCCGTTACACATTGTACAGTTCAAATATTATCTTAATGTCCCTCGGCAATCATCGCATTTCCGAATACAAACGAATGCTAATTTCCATGTCCATCAATTATTCGATTTATCGTGTATAATAATTTGAATTCAAGAACTAAATACTTTATTGTTGTTTTGTTTTGATTTCCGTGTGAAATATATAGAGCTGTAAAAATAGCAGCTTGCCTCCCATTTTAACAGGTATCAATGTAACGGAATCTTTGAACGTGATTTTCACCCCCTTCAAAACGTCGGATTGATTTGAAACTTTGCACACTTATCAAGGATCGATGACAATGCAATAATTTAAATAGTTTGTCCCAGTATCCTTACCAGGATCTTCTGGATTAGCGACGTTTTAGTTCAATTTACGATAAAAGCGTGTTTTTTAGTTTTTAGAACTACAATTTATTTAAAATAAAATTACAAAACGTTAAAAGAGTATTAACAACTTTATATACTTCCAAGTTGAATGAGGGCGCTCGACACCAAGTGCAAAGGACAAATGATAGAAATCCTACGATTAACGAAACACAAAGATTGCCGAGCGACATTAAGTAAATGTTTGCACTGTACATGGTTATATTAAAATTTGTAGTAAATCTCCACAGACGTGATGGGTAACAAAATTAGATATTGATTTGATAACCATCACATCTGCGGCGTTTCATTAAGTAATTTCATTTGACTACAAGAATAGTCATGAGCTCAATGACCTTTCAGGTTATCATTAATTATATTAAACCTTATTTATGTACTTCTTCTTTTCGTTTCGAAGGTACATTTGATCAAACTAATTGGGACCAGTAGTTGACCAAGTTTATGTACTGGGATACTGTCTTCCATCACTAAACAATGTCCTCCTACACTCGGTCCTTCTATACCGAGCTACTGGAGTCTCCGGGGAAATGGAGCTGGTTGTCGCCACCACAACTAGGAGTCGGTGACGAGGGCGGGTCGAGCGAAGCGCGCGAAGCTGAGCTGAAACTGCTCGAGCTAAGCTCCTCTTGCTCTGCTTCGTAACGGCTGGCTGTTGTGACAACTGGAAATGAAAGATAAACACAGGGCTTAGGCCGGGTTTCTCACCGCTAAATAGGGAGGTTGCCTGGGCAGAAAAATGTTAATTCTATTTAGGTAGTCCGTCAGTGAGATTATCAAATAATATTGGACTCGTATTTTTTGCTTTATAAAATAAATAAAAATTTACAACGATTAAGCGCATTTAATTTCAGGAGTTGGGACTTGTGACGTCACTTAGTCAGTATTAAGTGTAGCACACCTTGACGTCACACGATATTTCAACGCAGTTTCATCGTAATTTTTTGTTTATGTAGCAAAAGAAAAAATACGTGTCGAATATTTTTAGGAACTGACGACTAAACAGATATTTTTGTCAACTACCCTATTATCGCAGATTAAATGTGACAAATTGTCAAGCACACGTTATCTGCTGTGATTGGTTGAATGAATTTTCAACAGCCAATCGCAGCAGATAACCGGCGATTATTCGTCGACTACGTTAACAGCCCGATAATCGGGTGTTGAGAAACTGGACGTTAGTGCGACTTCTTAAACGTACTCGATCGCATTAACGTAAACGCAAATTTGTATTGAAACTGGATAAGGGCCGTCTGGTGACAAATAATGGAAAAACCCTTTGTTTTGTATACAAATCGACATAAGCAAACGATTCACATCACATCACATCATCAGCCTATTAATGTTCCCACTCACAGAGAGGAGGCTCCTCCTCTCTGTGAGAGGGAAACGTTTAGGTTAACGCAATCGAGTACGTATAAAAATAGCACTAGGCTCTCAGAACTGAAGCTTGTTATTTTTTCCGCTGATTCGAATAAATTTGTCAAGGATTTAGGTGATTGAATCATTAAAAATAACCAGCAGCAGTGCGATTATCACCGGCAAACAAATATAAACCTTGCTACAATGAAATAAAGTTGAAAATGAATTGCCATTAATCCGACAGAACTACAAGGCGCGCCGAGGTACTGAATAGGGTGTGGCTGACTCTGGCTTGGCCACCATCAGGGATTTTAATTTTGATAACACAAATATTTAGTCGCTAATTAGTCGAAATTAGTCGCCAAATATCAGATTTAGTCGGTCACTGGTTCAAAAGTTAGAAGGGTTGTTAGGTGGCCGATCTGGAGAGACTCTCCCCAGCTTGGCCAAATTTATATTTAAATAACTAGGGCACCTAGCGAAGATCTGTTTCCTCCCAGATTTAGTCGCTAATTAGTCGAAATTATTCGCCAAATATCAGAATTAGTCGATCACTGGTTTAAAATTTAGAAGGTTTTATCGGTGGCCGATCTGGAGACTCTCCCCGGCTTGGCCACATTTATATCTCAAAAACTAGGGCACCTAACGAAGATCTGTTTTCTTCCAAATTTAGTCGCTAATTAGTCGAAATTAGTCGCCAAATCACAGATTTAATCGGGTCTTAGTTTAGAAGATAAAATGAGTTCAACTTTTAAGGTATAGTCCAAGAGCTAGATCGAAATTTTACGAAAAATAGCGAAGAAAAAATATTTCTATTAATATGTATAATAGACTTCTAGTTTTATCGGTCTAAAATCCTTAGAAATGTCCGAGAGATATAAATTCTCAATTAAATATATATTTTGATCTTTTATATTACTAGGTTAGGGTAACTTAATTTTCTTTGAAAAAATAACCCTTGCTCTTGGTCTATGTCATGTCAAGATGTACAGTCACATACAACTGTTTTACCAAAGTATAATGTTAGGATCTAAATTATGTTAAAATAATAAAACTTCTGTTGCCAAATAAGAATATATGATGTATCTACCTAATACTATGCTAGCACGGGGACCCAGCGCTGAGAAAGAAAATTAGGTTCAAATAAATATTAGTAGATGGCGAGATATGCACCATGTGCATGTTGAAGTACAATTCTATTTTAAAATTTCGGTATTGTGTTTATAAAGTATGTCAATATAAAGTATATAATATAAATTCGTTTTGATGTTTATAATTCGAATATTACGATATGAGAGTAGATAAAATATATAAAACGCACACTAATTTATTACAAAACGAGTATTACTCGAGTTCTTAACAATTCTTAACAAGTTCCACTGTAAACTGGCTGACTTTAATTTACGTCACGGACAATTCGCTCTATGTAGTTCTTCTGTACATGCGCATTTCTCTGTTTCTTACTTACCATACATAAATGAAATGGAGCGGAGCGATCTATCTGAAAGCAACTGTCACATTATGTTCAGTAAATAATTACATTATATTTATTGTAGATCTGTTTCTAGGTAATGCATACTGCTTTCCTTTTTGTTATATAATAACATAGAATAACTTTATGTTTAGGTTTATATTTCGAAACAAACATTCCACCTTAGGACAACATAGGTACTTTCTAGAAACTACGTACTTAAAGTATTTTGTACTTGCTTGTACCAATGTATGGAGAAATTTATTACTTTAAAATCTTTTTAATTACACACCGACTAAATCTGTGACTTAGCGACTAATTTCGAATAATTAGCGACTAAATCTAGGCGAAAACAGATCTTCGTTAGGTGCCCTAGTTTTTGAGACATAAATGTGGCCAAGCCGGGGAGAGTCTTTCCATATCAGCCACCGATAAACCGTTCTAACTTTGGAAACACTAATCGACTAATTCTGATATTTGGTGACTAATTTCGATTAATTAGCGACTAAATCTTGGTGAAAACAGATCTTCGCTAAGTGCCCTAGTTTTTGAGATATAAATTTGGCCAAGCTGGGGAGAGTCTCTCCAGATCGGCCACCTAACAACCCTTCTAACTTTTGAACCAGTGACCGACTAAATCTGATATTTGGCAACTAATTTCGACTAATTAGCGACTAAATATAACTGTTATCAAAATTAAAATCCCTGATGGTGGCCAAGCCAGAGTCAGCCACACCTGAATAGGTACCTTATTTTAACCGACACAATGTTGATATTTGTTTAGCAGAGAAAAGCCGCGCTTTCTGAACTCTACCATTTGTTTTTGTGTCTCGTATCTACGTGTGTATAATAAAACTTCGGAAATGCTGTTTTTGAATTCTCATCTTTATTATGTATGATACTATCCTGTTTTTAAAACACTCCATAACATTATCAACAAAACCATACAGCCAAAGTAAAGGTACATTACACGCGCGAACATTGAAGCCGAAAACATTTTTAGCTTACGTTTCATGACAGCCAGGTAAAAACGGTCACATGACCCACCACACTCAGACGAACACATTTCGAGTCTGAATAAAGGTACTTTTTTTAAATTCTACATTTTTTTTTTATATTCTGTACAATAATAAAAATAGTTTTTTCTTATTTGAGATCTAAGAGAATATTAAAAAAAAACAGTCAGAATCATGAGTTAAGTTTTTGCGAAATTCAACTAAAAATCGAGTCGGTTTTGCAATATACGGTCGTGGCAATAAGCGCAGTCTGTGCGGACTGAATAACCTTCGAAGGGTGTCTAGCAATAAGTCCTTGTATAATGAGACTTGATAATTTCGTTAAACTAAAACTGCACTTATGGACGCGACTGTACATATTGTAATACTATTAATTAAAAAAATCTTAACGGCTTCTTACTTAATAGCTTTCATTCAACCTTTCCTGCACTTTATACGAATATTATTAACAGTAGCTATTATTATGCTTGAATTACAACATTTTTAACTGCTTCTAATGATTACTGAAGAAAAGAACGGACAATGCAACTCTTTTGACACAAAGTCTTATATATGGAAGAATACAAAGTCCATAGAGTTATTAGATTGAACTATTATTTACATTTATTTATCGTTTAAAAGTTAATAAGATACGTGATTTGGTCAAGATAATCAGGAGGAATCATCCAAAATATATTAAAAACTAAGAAGAAAACTCTATTTCCGCGTGTAAACAAATAGGCAAGCTGAAGACGATGAGAACATAATTTTGACTACGAAGCTAAAAATCCCGCAATAAAAAATATAATATCCAAAAATAAGGGAACATTTTTTCTTCAATACATGTTTTAATCGACAATATTATTTGATTTGCAGCGATCTAGAGTTCATCAGCTGCCGTTAGTAATTTTTCTAAAATAATAACAAAATATAATAAAAGACTTACGTAATTAGATAACGTCAACCAAAATTAGTGGTAAATTTAAATTTTGAATCCAAATATAAGTTTAAAATAACCAAAATAAGTACTACCTATTAGAAAAAAAAATTATACTATTACTTTATTCGCACCCTGTCTATGGTCAGATTTGTCAAGTCAATGAACTTAACTGAAATATACTCTACTTTCGCAGATTCCTCTGATGTAGAGCATTGAACTTTAAAAGAAAATAAATAGTCTTACAACTTGAATAAGTTTCTAATTTAGATCTTTTCTGAAAACACCTACATTATAATTTTGGGAGATCGTAATAACATTCACATACATAATTTCATAATTTAATTTCATTAATTTACTAAAAATGAATAAGTCTTTCTGGTAGAGGGCAAATACGACCAAAACAATTTTTCCATGAAAACTAAGAATAAAGCCCTTAAAACTAAAAATCCATCGTCAAATAATTTATAATATTATGCACCAACTACGTATGGTTATACTTATAACTAAAAGAATTAATTTCACCAAAAAAATAAAATGATCACGCATAAATTATATAAAAAATAAATATTTGTCATGATTCAACATATTAAAGCTAAATAAAATTAGAATAAAACATTGGTTAATAAATAATACTTGTCGATAGTTACGATATATTTGTACACGAAGACAGCCATACATGTGAGAAGGTATTATATACCGGAGTGACTAAGTCATAAGCGTGGAGCTGGATCTGAATTAGACGTAATAGAATTGCCAAACCACGCTAAATTAACCAAGCACATTTATTTGCCGTACAGTAATAGATATAGATCTAATTTTTAGTACGACAAATCCAACCTTTAAAGAGGTTTTTTGGAAAAATATACTTAATTAACATAGCTAGACATCCACAATTCTCATTAAACAAGTTTTTTGTTGCCAAAATTTTATAATAAACAAATCAGGTCCCTTTCATACAATTTTAGTAGTCTCTTTGGTCATCAAATCGAATCGAAATACATAGTTGTCGAATTCAGAAACAGCTGTTTGAGGCAAAGCAACACAATAATTAATACTGAGGTACGATCGCAATATAATTACATTTTAATAATTAAAATGAGCCTCAATTATATCAAGGTCAATATTAATGACTCTATGTTACGCAAAACCATTGACCTCTAATGTAACTGATTGCACAAAATATATAACATACTGAGCCCATATTATGGTCAAGCTTTTCATTCTTATATGACAGGTAAGCAAAAGTTATGTGTATACTGGACTTATAAAAGATCTTGCGTGGCGCGTAGAAAACAGTGTTTAGTTTTTTTTTAGCATTTTGTTTCCACAAGGTATGCAATTTTATTCATCTACACCTAATATAACTAAATAAACAAGAGATAAGTACTAAAACGGTACCGTTTTACAAAAAAATATATAAGGTTTTTTATGAAGACCGCTGCACCGAGTCAGGATTCGATAATATCAAAAGTTTTCCCAAAAACTAAAACTACGAGTATATATTAATTAATACTTTTCGAATTTGTAGGAATTGTGGGTCTTCATAAAAAATCTCATACGGTATATTTTTTGTGTATTTTGCTAGGTTTTTACATTTTTATGTTTATTTTTTTGATATGACATAAATACCGCTACTGAACGATAAAAGGTCATTGCCTAATTAAAATATTGTTAGGCTTTAGTAGCAAATATTTTAAAATCACATTTTTTTTACAAACATTTTAAGATTTTTTTGTCTTTTACCTGTGCTTAATCACATTAATTGCATCACTTAACTAAGATTACTACAACAGCAGCAAATGTTTGATTGTATCCGCGTAAAATAGACATATTCAGCTTGCGTTAAATTATCGCGTTATATTTTCTTCAGAGCTACCCCCGAACATATTTTTTAAATAAAATTATAATCTTTTTTTATAGGTTAATAATAAAAACCGATAATTCATTATTTCGTAAAACCTAAATGTTAGTATGCTACACACATAATTATTATATAAACCACGCAAAGAAAGTTAGAAATTAGAACTACAGTAATTGTTACATACATAATTATTTAAAAAAAAAAATCTTTGCAAACCTTTTAACTGTAATTAGTAATAGATACCACAAAGGGTTTAAAGTCGTTTACTACATTAAAATATTCATTACACTAAAGCATAATCTGATATCAAGATTTGAGTGAAATGGCGTAACGTCAGCTGAATATGTCCTTAATTTAAACTACGATAAATATTGCAAAAATCTAAACATTGAACATTAATATCACTGAACACATTTTATTACTTTTTCTTCTTACGCGACTTTTTAGACTTAGACGATTGCTTTGTCGAAGGCATGGTTACATTAGAAGCACCAGTTGGTTTTTTTTCCTCTTTGTCACTATTCATGGAATCTAACGGCGAAGTATTTTCATCATCCGAGGACTTATCAATCACCTCTATTTCTTTACCCTCAGACTTATCTTCCTCAATCTTCACTTCTTGAGTCGTTATCTTATCATTTTCAACTACGCTAAATCCATTCTCTTTCTTCGACGGAACTTTTTCTAAATCGATCAGGTTAAAGGCGCTTGATTCTATCGCTTTATTTGTAGTTTCTGTTATAGTCGACAGTATATTATCTATGTTTATCTTGCATATAGGACTTGTGATACCTCCATCGTTCGTTTCTAGCAGGCTGTCTCGCATCTCGTCTAGTTTAAAACCGTCCAAACCGAAGTCCAAAGGTTCCAGTGGTGGTAAGTCAAGGACTGAATGATGTTCTTCAACAAAGTTCAATTCTGTAGGCGCATCGCATTCAGCTACAATTATATCGGGCCTCTTGCATAACTCGATTAGTTTTTCTTGCAATGACACCTGTGTGGAAGACCCTTCTTCATCTAAATCTCTAGTTTCAATCACCTCAATTTTTTCTGTATCTTCTATTTCAACTTTCTTTTCAGCCTTTTCCTCTTTCTTGCCATTCTTAGAAGCAGCAATAGAACTCCAAGATTTAGTAGGTTTATTAACCACTTCGACCTCTTGAATCTTTTTCTCAGGCTGGGGCGACTTCTTATGTATCTTGGTGCCTTTAGTTATCTGGATTTCGGGAAAATCATCTTTCATCGTTTCTATTACATAGACATCAGTAACTTCTGTCTCATAACGTTTTTCTGTTGATTTGCGATCGGCATAAGGCGATAGTGATTTAGATTTCTTAGTTCTAGATGATTCTTTCAATGGGGTCACGCTTTCGCCAGTTCCTTCAAAAACTTTCAGTGTATCTGTTTTAGGCACATTTGTTACTGACTCTTTCGCAACCTCATCATCAATATTTTTATCTTTAGATACAGAAGAATTTTCTAGTTCATCAAAATGCCAATCACCTGTGGGATCAAAGAGATCTTTCATATCTCCGGAAACATTTTTAGATGCACGCGACTTTTTAGCTTTAGTCGAGTAAGATATAGGTTCAATTTCTTCGTATGGTGTTGAAATTGAAACTAGGTCGCCACTAGAAGGCTGCGATTTATCATCGATGGCATGTATTTCAACAAATGTGTCTTCATCTTTGATTTGTGCGTCGTCCTGGGATTTCTTAGCTTTACGACTTTTCTTGGACTTAGGTTTGGGTTCTTCAACAGTTTTCCCCTGGAATGGTGGAATATTGTACAATACAGGTTTCTCTGGCTCATTCAAGAGCATATCCCAAGCTTGCTCTTCAGTTTTGATCTGTTCCACAAGCTTTACCTCTGATGATTTTTTCTTAGACGATAAATTTAAAGTTACGGCCACTGAGGGTACTTCTTCTTCAGTGTCCACAGTACCAAACAAAAGCTGTTTCAGAATCGGATCCTTTGTAGCACGTTCCATCATAATAGGCTCATTCGCAACTGGTTCTTTAACAACGGATTCCTTTGGAATAGATTCCCTTGAAGCTAATTTCTTTGAAACAGGCTCTTTCGTGATAAACTCTTTCGGGAGACATTCTCTTGAAGCTGTATTCTTCGAACCAGATTCTTTTGTAGGAACCTCATTTAAAGTTAAGGTCACTGAGGGTACTTCTTCTTCAATATCCACAGTACCAAACAAAAGCGTTTTCAGAATTGGATCCTTTGTAGCACGTTTCATCATAATAGGCTCCTTCGTGACTGGTTCTTTAACAACGGACTCTTTTGGACCGGATTCCTTTGGAATAGATTCTCTTGAAGCTAATTTCTTTAAAACAGGGTCTTTCGTGATAACCTCTTTCGGGGGAGATTCTCTGGAAGCCGTCGCCTTCGAAACGGATTCTTTTGTAGGAACCTCTTTCGGGGGAGAATCTCTTGAAGCCATCTTCTTTGAAACAGGTGCTTTTGTAGGAACCTCTTTCTGGAAAGAGTCACTTGAAGCGGTCTTCTTTGAAACGGATTGTTTTGTAGCAATCTCTTTCGGAAGAGATTCTCTCGAAGCCGCCTTCTTTGAAACAGGTTCTTTTGTAGCAACCTCTTTTGGGAAAGATTCTCTTGAAGTTGTCTTCTTTGAAACACGTTCTTTTAAAACAGACTCTGTTGGAATGGACTCTCTTGAACCAGTATCTACACAAACGGGCTCTTTTGGAACATGCTCCTTTGGATCAAATTCTCTCTGAACAGGCTCCATCTTCATAGCTCTTTCTATTTTAGGACTGGATTCCCTCCGCTCTCGTACCTCACTCGACTTGGAAGCCCTCGCGTCGTCGTCGCGACGATGGGGGCTCTCCCTAATTCTACTAGATTTCTTATTCCTAGAAGTATCGCCAGCGAGTGGTTCGCTATCCGACTGGGGGGTGGGAGATCGCCTAACTCTATGTCGGACTGCCGGCTGAATATCACCCGACGGCGTCCGTTTTGGCAGTGAGTCGGGAGGCGCCTCACAGCCGCGCTCGGCTCGCGCCGAGCTCCGAGCACTCGTTCTGTCATCCGTCACCTCTCGCATCGCCTCCTCTACGCTATACTTATCTAAGTTAAAACTAGGTGCGGGACCCTCGGCGCGGGTGAGCGCGGCGGGGATCACGACCGCGGTGGACAGCGCGTACAGCGCCGGCTCGACGCGCGGCTCGTGCGGGTGCAGGCTGTGCAGGCTCTGCACGGGGATGGTGGTGGTGCGCGGCAGCGGCACGGCCGCGTCCTCGGGCCGCGTCTCGGGCGGCGCGGGCGCGCGCAGCACGGGCCTGAACGTAGCCTCGTCGCAGTTGGAGGCGGCGTAGGGTTCGGGCCACGTGGCCGGCGGGGACGCCGGCGGCGGCTGCACCACGGTGCCCAGCTGGTCCACGGCGCGTGCCACGCCGGCGCGGCGCGGCTCGGGAGAGCGGCTCTCCGCGCTGCTGTCGCCACACACCACCCCTATACGAAACCGAAGGCAGCCGTTACTACATGTGCGGAGGAGGCCGGAGCACTACATACATAGGTACGGAAGGACGGCTCCATTACGACGAGCGAAAACGCACGCACACATAGACGCGCGTCTGCGTACAGCGAGTGCGAGCATACTCGCAACTGGCATTTGTTTGAGATAGTTAGAGATTGCCGTACGTCCGCGGGTATGTGTGTGTGCTTGTGTTTTCGCTTATTGTATGGAGCGAGCCATCTGTACGTATGTATGTAGTGATCGGATGCGCGTCAGAGGAGTGGGCAGGCGAGGCCACAGAGGATATATCTCGGGGTGCCTTTGGCTTCGGTATAGGGCCGGCGCCGGCGGCTTCTGACGCGGCGTCCGTTCGGCGACTCCTCCGCTTGATATTCTCTCTTGGATATTCACCCGATGGCAATCGAATCCAAAATGGTACACTCGCGAGACAAAAACATGTGCCAATATCGTGTAAACACTTTATTTTAAGTTTTGTGTACTTTTCATACTCATAATTCTCTTTACGCATCACATTGAAAATCAACGCTCAACTTCATTTACAATGTAAGTATCCAAAACTGAATTCGGCATTACATTTTACTTATTTATTACGTTTGTATGCGACACATAGTGAATTCTTGAGACGGGGCAGTAATTATACTTATTACTGTTTCAGGTACAGGATTAAGTTTTTAGGGACATGAACGCTAAATCTCAAGTTTTATCAAATTGATTCAGTTTCCAAAAATAATTTAAAAACTTTAGAGGACTGACTGAAGTTATAACCCTAAAATATCAAATAACTTTTCCCATACATTTTTAACCAAAATCAACTCATATGGACCCCATAATATTTTTTCAACCTGCTTCGTATTTTTATGCCTGGCAAACCAGCAGGCGGCGCACTTATTTTTGTATGAAGCTGGCATTTGGCTGCAGCATAGCTCTCAAGCTCTTTACTGCTCCGCCTCTAATTACACATATAGGTCGATTCATAGTTAATGACGTCTGTGAAGTTCCTTTTTTGCTGCGCATAACCCAACCCCTCACCCCCGCTGTCATATAAATATGCTCCTGCGCAGCGATTCGCGAAGTACCGAGCTGCCACAAGATTTGGTTCTACCTGTTAGGGTGTTTACGCACTGCATCCGATCTTTATCCGAATCCTAGACCCGAGTTCCATTCGAATTGAAAATGTACTGATTTCAGACGGACGGAATTCCGATACAGTGCGTAACCTCTCCTACAAGAAGTACTACGCCTACTTCGGACCGAAATTTCTCGGGTTCGGATCGGATGCAGTGCGTAACCGCTCTAACACACAACATACCGTGGCATGAATCTTCCTTCATGGCTTCGGCGAGATCTTCTCTCAGTTGCACATCACACATGGACGCCGCACGCCCGCTTTCTGCCAGCAAAGACTTGCGACGGAAACTGTCCGACGGAGAATGTTCTAGGGAACCTGGGAACAAAAATAATATTTTCAATACAGTTGTTAAACATGGCGTACTTCCAGAGGCTATAATTATGATTCGAAAGTTAAATCTTACGCATAAGCATCTTTCTATTACGCGGTCGTGACTTTTGTTTACGAGCTCGATCATTATGTTTGCAGTTTAGTTTTAAATTTATAAGTCAATTTAAAAAAGTTTAGTAGCAAGGAGTTTTCAAACATAGAATAAAATGGGATAGATTTTCTACGAGGAAAAATGAATGATTCCGTACGTTTTAGCATTGAATTCTCAAAAGTCTATTAAATGGTTGTTTAATATATTTAATTACTAGTTTAAATTTAATTATTTTCACATCAACATTTGTCAAAAATCGAATAGGCTGTATAGGCTGTTTTCGTTGAAAAAAAAAATATGTCCAGTTGCAAAAACGCGCCATAAGTCAATTTAAAAAAGTTTAGTAGCAAGGAGTTTTCATACATAGAACAAAATGGGATACGATTTTATACGAGGAAAAATTAATGATTCCGTACGTTTTAGCATTGAATTCTCAATTTTTTTTTAAATAGTTGTTTAATATATTTAATTACCAGTTTTAAGTTAATTATTTTCACATCAACGTTTGTCAAAAATCGAATAGGCTGTATAGGCTGTTTTCTTTGTAAAAAAATATGTCCAGTTGCAAAAACGCGCCATATTGAAAATTTTATTTTTTGTGAATAAACAAATCTAATTCTATGATTTGTTTTTACTGTTTCTCACAACTGTATTGAAAAACGTCGTGTGCTACACGGGTGTGTAGGTTATTGCAAACTCGTGTCATTAAAAACCCTCGCCTTCGGCTCGGGCTTGTTAATGACAGCTCGTTTGCAATAACCAACTTCCCACCCTTGTATCACAATGTACTATTTATATACATTACAGACAAATGCACGCCTTTTTCCCAATTCCCCTCATCAGATCCTGATTTGATGACAATGGGACCACCCCAAACAAAAAAATAATTTTCAAGATCTGTCCATAATAAAAGCCTACAATGCCTTTCGCGTCCAGTATAATAATGTGTACAGGGCTCTGTTTCGACGAGTACGGGGGAGCCCGAATAGCGTCCTAAGGATGATTGGCGAGAGAACCGATACTGTTCTGCTCAGTAGGTTCATTGGACTCCATGTGTTGCGAGACCAATGAGACTACTGTGCAGGGGTATTATGTATATTATATTTGATTCTTTTAGGGTTCCGTAGTCAACAACCCTTATTAATTACTAACATAGTTATAAAATTCTTGTTACTAACAACCTTGCTTTGTACCTATATGGTCTTTTGTTGTATGTTTTTTTTTCTTTTTATATAATTGACGGAGTAATTGATACATACATAAAAAAACATACAGTCGAACATAGAACCTCCTCTTTTTAAGGAAGTCGATTAAAAAGGAAGAAATGGAGGGCTTTGCCCTACGGTGGGACCGAACAGGCTGAAACAAATAAATAATTTAAAAGAAATACTTACTAGCTGACCCCGAGTCGATGAGAACTGGCACGACAGGCCTCACTCCCGGCATGTTCACCGGGTTAGAGCGAGCCACGCCGCGCGCTACGCTAGTGTCGACTTCTACCGTCTCCGCCTCAGATAGGGAAGAGCTTGATCTGTGGCCAAGAGATAGACTTAGTAAGGATTAAAGTTTGGGTAATAATTAACCGAGCGAAAAATATACTGAATGGGCGACTATTATACTTAGTAAGCGACTATTTATCCGATTTGAGTAATACCTTTTAGGAGATTTTTGTGAGCTGCGGTAATAATATTGTTACATACTTTAATTGTATTTGGGTTTCTATTTTTTCTATTTTAGAATATTATTATTTTGAAAATAGCTGAACAACTATCGAGGCGACATCACTGTGCAGTGCGGGAGTTCGGGTTTATTCGTGTCCAAGAGCGAGCGAAGCGAGCTCGGGAACTTCGAAGGGGATGACGGGAGCTGAAGTGAGCGAGCAAAGCGAGCGAACTTAGCTCCCGTCACCTCCTTCATGTTAGGTTACTTTAGACCCTGCAGACAGAAAAAGGAGCCCTGTCGACAAACTTATATTTTCAAGTCGCTGTTTTAAACATTTGTATTCGCCCACTGTTTGTCGCCCACTTAGTATTTCAGTAAGCCATATTCAGTATTTTTTACACATTTAATTTGATTTTTTTTTCGCTCGTTTAAATACTAGCCTTAAAATTTGTCTTTATTTATGGTGAGATAACATGGCAGGTGCATAAATAATAGAAATAATTACTGAAGTAAAATAGGTAAAAAACATAACATGACAAGACTAATTTAAAGTGTAATATCATCCCATATTGACCTTCCGCCAGCGAATATCGCGAAAGGCTACAGAAAAAAACCGGGAAAGGTCAAACTCAAAGCATTTATTTATATTAAAACATTTAAAGGCACTTTTGAATTCTCAAGGTCTGTCAGTTAAAAAGATAAAGCTAGTTGCACGTTCCAAAGCTTATCTTCTATGGAGAAGAACTTGCAAGAAACTCCAAGGACACTTTAAAATCAATAATTTAGTACTAGCATCGCAAAGTTCGCTAAACCTCCTAAGTCGAGCGTTATTTGGTGCCATGAAGGGTTAAGGGAAAAGAGGCTTTAGCCTTGCAGCATAAGGTCTAGTAATATCCCTTGTGGAGTGGCGCCATGTACTGAAATACAGGATTTTATTTCACCTAAGTCATCAGTGGATGCTGTTTTATTCGTAAAATATTCTCTAGCGCTTTTTCGAAAACATGCTGTGAACCATGAAAGTTACACCCATAACAAAATATATGCAAATTTACGTCAGCGCGATCTTGGATTTTCAGTTTTGAAATTTAATATCACACAAAAATGGATATGTTGCAGACCTGTGCTCCGATTGGTCTCTAGTTTATGCTCTTTCATAATTTCTCGGCGGTACGACGGAGAGATTATAAACTATTGAATTTTGATGCGTATTAAAATATTCGAAATTTTCAATGGCCAATTTACCGAGAGTTTATGATCTCCCGAAATATATATTCATGAGCTTACGCAATTTGTTGCAATATAATTATCTGCTGACATGAACAAATATTTATGGCAAAAAATATATAATAAGCCTGAAGGACTTGTAATGTATTTTATCTACACTCACAACGTAATGTTCCAAATATGAATTCAGAAACTATTGCATAAACACGTACTTTATATTCGTGGATAGGTAAAATTTAAAAAAAAAAACCATTATGGTGCAACATTTTCCTTCGATTTTCAAACAACTGCATCATAAGATAACTTTTTATTTTTTATAGCACACTTTTACTTTTTAATTTATTGGCGCTTATGGGCTCATTGACTTAATGTAGAAAAATAGTGTCACTGTCTATGGATGCGCGCGCTGCGCAGTCATGGTGCAATGAGAATCTAAATTGACCGCCATACCGCATATATTTTTCGTTTCCACTTTTATTTTATTTCAACTGTATGAGTGGAGATAAAATAGTGTATGCAACGGCATATAATTAGGTATTAAAACACTCGCGTGTTAATATTATCACGCTCGTGTTTTAATAACCCCTATTATATGACCATTGCATAAACTACTATTTAAATACAGTTGTTAAACATAGCGTACTTTCAGAGGCTATAATTATGATTCGAAAATTAAATCTTTCGCACAGGCATCTTTCTATTACGCGGTCGTGACATTTGTTTACGAGCTCGATCATTACGTTTGCAGTTTAGTTTTAAATTTATAAGTCAATTTAAAAAAGTTTAGTAGCAAGGAGTTTTCATACATAGAATAAAATGGGATAGATTTTCTACGAGGAAAAATGAATGTTTCCGTACGTTTTAGCATTAAATTCTCAAAAAGTCTTATAAATGGTTGTTTAATATATTTTTCAATTCAGTTGTTAACATGGCGTACTTTCAGAGGCTATAATTATGATTCGAAAGTTAAATCTTACGCATAGGCATCTTTCTGTTACGCGGTCGTGACTTTTGTTTACGAGCCCGATCATTATGTTTGCAGTTTAGTTTTAAATTTATAAGTCAATTTAAAAAGGTTTAGTAGCAAGGAGTTTTCATACATAGAATAAAATGAGATAGATTTTCTACGAGGAAAAATGAATGATTCCGTACGTTTTAGCATTGAATTCTCAAAAAGTCTTTTTAATGGTTGTTTAATATATTTTTCAATACAGTTGTTAAACATGGCGTACTTTCAGGGGCTATAATTATGATTCGAAAGTTAAATCTTACGCATAGGCATCTTTCTGTTACGCGGTCGTGACTTTTGTTTACGAGCTCGATCATTATGTTTGCAGTTTAGTTTTAAATTTATAAGTCAATTTAAAAAAGTTTAGTAGCAAGGAGTTTTCAAACATAGAATAAAATGGGATAGATTTTCTACGAGGAAAAATGAATGATTCCGTACGTTTTAGCATTGAATTCTCAAAAGTCTTATAAATGGTTGTTTAATATATTTAATTACCAGTTTTAATTTAATTATTTTCACATCAACATTTGTCAAAAATCGAATAGGCTGTATAGCTGTATAGGCTGATATCGTTGTAAAAAAATAAGTCCAGTTGCAAAAACGCACCACAAGTCAATTTAAAAAAGTTTAGTAGCAAGGAGTTTTCATACATAGAATAAAATGGGATACGATTTTATACGAGGAAAAATTAATGATTCCGTACGTTTTAGTTAGTCTTTCACAATTTTTTTTTAAAAGTTGTTTAATATGTTTAGTTAACAGTTTTAAGTTAATTATTTTCACATTAACGTTTGTCAAAAATCTAATAGGCTGTTTTCTTTGTAAAAAAATATGTCCAGTTGCAAAAACGCACCACAAGTCAATTTAAAAAAGTTTAGTAGCAAGGAGTTTTCATACATAGAATAAAATGGGATACGATTTTATACGAGGAAAAATTAATGATTCCGTACGTTTTAGTTAGTCTTTCACAATTTTTTTTTAAAAGTTGTTTAATATGTTTAATTAACAGTTTTAAGTTAATTATTTTCACATTAACGTTTGTCAAAAATCTAATAGGCTGTATAGGCTGTTTTCTTTGTAAAAAAATATGTCCAGTTGCAAAAACGCGCCATATTGAAAATTTTATTTTTTGTGAATAAACAAATCTAATTCTTTGATTTGTTTTTACTGTTTCTCACAACTGTATTGAAAAACGTCGTGTGATACACGGGTGTGTAGGTTATTGCAAACTCGTGTCATTAAAAACCCTCGCCTTCGGCTCGGGCTTGTTAATGTCAGCTCGTTTGCAATAACCTACTTCCCACCCTTGTATCACAATGTACTATTAAATGGTTGTTTAATATATGTAATTATCAGTTTTAATTTAATTATTTTCACATCAACATTTGTCAAAAATTGAATAGGCTGTATAGGCTGAATCCGTTGTAAAAAAAAATTTCCAGTTGCTAAAACGCGCCATTTTCTTAAAATTTTATTTTTTGTGAATAAACCATCGATCGACCATACAGCCTCTAGACGCCTAACAACAGGCGAGCGATGTCTGTCAACACATATGACTAAAATAATCATATACTGGTAATATAGGTCGCCACTCGACAATTTCGAGTTAGTAGCGACCACTTCCGTGAGCCGTAAACACTGCCGGGTCAGGCAATTACAAATTGGTAAAATAAATATTATAATGGCCCCTTGTACCGTACGTTGGTGTGGTAACAACAGCCAGAACTCGAGTTTCCCGAAAAATGGCATAACATTTCATCGGTAAGTTAATAGTTACATAATCATAATCAGATTTATTTTCTGATATTATTTATCGGAGTTCATTTTGTACTGGTCATTATTGTAGGTGTAAACTGCAACAGCACAAATTTTGTCGCGCTCGTTGATGTCTTTTGTGTTTTCGTCTCTTTCTTTTTAATGTACTTTTTTATCTATCTCTTTTCCTCTATAATTTGGTACGCAAAACTAGTGATGCACCATATTCTATGACCAAATCTGTTATGGATAAAACTAGAAACCTACATACAATTATACAAAAAGAGACATTAAATTAAATAGTTTATTATTTGTTAAATTAATTGTGAAACGAATATTGATTTGTATAGTGGTTGAAAATGATTAGTATAGTGGTGATTTTTATTGCACAAAAAATAGGTGAATTCTCTTAGAAAATTTTTCTCTTACGGAGAAAAGGCCTCTGTTCCAGCAGTGGAAATATTGTAGACTGATTTTTGTATTTTATAGATAATTATTTTGATTTTAGAATTTAGGTATTTTTTCTATTGATTGTTTTTTTTACTAATATTTAATATTATGAAACAACCGCCGAAAATATATGTTATCTTTAGAATTATGTTTTTAGTTTTTGCATTTTATGTTATTACTGTATAATTAATAATAAAAGTAGCTAACATTAATAAATAAAAATATTACGTACACTAACAATTTAAAAAAATATTGATACCTTCGTGGTTTTATTTAAACCTCTCCCATCCCTAGTTCGGCGAAATGACGTTGGTAAGGACCAATCAGAGCGCAGTCGTCCCGTGCCTCATACCTCAGCTAGTTGACAGAATTATTTCGATGAATTCAATCAAGCATTAGGCGTCTAGAGGCTGTATAGTCGATGGAATAAACAAATCTAATTCTTTGATTTGTTTTTACTATTTCCCACAACTGTATTGAAAAACGTCGTGTGATAACACGGGTGTGTAGGTTATTGCACAATAACCTACTTTCCACCCTTGTATCACAATGTACTATAATTACCAGTTTTAATTTAATTATTTTCACATCAATATTTGTCAAAAATCGAATAGGCTATAATAGCTGTATAGGCTGTTTTGTAATGTACTATTTTTTTCTTTTTCACGACAAGGTAGCGCCATCTATTGGCGAGAGGAAGGAAACTAGTAGTAGCTAGTAGGGCCATCTCGTATCGAATAGTGATAGTTATCTAATCGAAAGTTCGTGTCTCCTCAGCAGTCTTTCTCAGCCGAATATTCTATCAAGTTCTCGTCGCATCAAGAACAGTCTAGAATGTTCCAGTAACGTTTCCCGTGCAATATAAGGGGTGAACGGGTTTGATGTGAGGTAGTTTCGATTGATAAGCGATTCGGAGCGATCAAAAGCGAAATAGTGCGAAGTGATTTTGTTTGAGAACTGTATCGAGTAACAAAATGTATGTTTGAATAATTGGACTTGAACTGGGGTTCAGTGATAAATTATTCAAACAGTGCCTTCACAGTACAGTGCGTGTGTGTGTGTGTGTATTTATTATATTTTGAGTGAATCCTTACCCCGTGCAGTTGTAAGTCTTGAAGACGAACTGCGGGCCCATCCACAGTCTTCGATGTGGGCCCGCGTGGGTCACTATTTCCACCTGGGACAGCCAGCGCTCTTCCTCGCTCAAACACATGTCGGAGAAACTCTGCAACAAACTAAACTATTCAAAACTCCTCCTGCCATGTCGTGGTTGCCGTACTACGCATGCTAAGACTATGCTATTTCTAGCCTTAAAGGACGACCATTACTTCTGAGTTACTCAGTTGGTCTTCTGTGATTACTTTTGAGTTCGGTTTAGTAGCTCTCAGTCTATTCGTTTATCCTCGCACTGGAACGCCTTGCAGCAATTACACCAATGGAGCACAAACTTATAATTAACTTTTTCCACTACCCTGTCTATTATGTACTCGTAACACATTGCCTAAGAAATTCGTTTCGAAATATGAACATTTAGACACAAGATTATAAAATAAAAACTAAAAAAAATCAAAATTACGGAATAACAGTTACGAAATGACTTTTGTAGGGAGTTTTGTTATCATTATGTAACTGGCAGATTGATACTGAACCTGTTACATCTCGAAAAAGCGCACGTCGATTGTGTGTATATAGTCTGTGGTTTTTAGTCTGAACGTTTCTAATAAGTTATTGTTGGAACTTATTTGCATTTAATTAAGTAAGCTCATCAGGTAGTGGAATACAAATCGTTCATGTCTCTCATAAAAAGGCTTTATTTTAACACTCGCTTAGCTTACGCCAACATGCGTTTAAAAAATAAACGTAAAATCTCGACTTTTTATGCTCGACACGAAATGTACTAAACTATAAGTCCCAGTTGTCCTCACGAAGTCATGATGTTTCCCTTCACTACTTATGAATTTAAAATGTAACATTGGTACTTGAACAGATTCGAACTCACGGCTTCAAGCACGAGAGGCAAGATGTCAAGGCAAGGTTCTATACTCTGGCCAAGATGAAGGTACAATATTTACTAACAAAGCACTGACAGCTGAAATCCGCTGACAGGGTTGAAAATTCTAGGTTCGGTCTAATCTAATCTTCTAGTATGTTCTCAAACTATATTTCATATGTACTAACTCAGTTAAATCGATGTATAGTAGTCACAGCGGATCTTTGTGTCTCTGAAGTTGGCTCTGCCAACCATTGCGCAAGAAACAGTTTGTCATCGAGTATACTGCATACAGTAAGCGAGATAGGATGATGCGACAAACGTTAGCGTGTGAAAGAGACAGTTATACAATGCTATCTGCACCTTCAACATTGACACAAAAAAGCTACTGCGCAGGGTCTTGCAGCTAATTCAGAGACACAAAGATCCGTTGTGAGCATTATACAACAGGTACAACATTCTTTATCGAATTCGTTTTATTTTTGTCGTTGAGTAGAGGGTAGCCCTAAAAAAATCCGTTTCACTTAGTAAACATTATATCTTCAAAATGGCTGGGGTATAGGTATTTATTGAAGCTCTAGTACTAAATAGTTACCCTGCAAGTCTGAGGCTGCAGCAGCGGGTTGGAGGGTGGCAGTGGCACCAGCAAGTCGGCGGCCGCGGCAGGACGCTGCAGGGGCCACTGAGCTACTGGCTCCACTTCCAACTCGATGGCGGAGTCGTCGCTAATCTTCTCCTTTGCTAGACCTGAACAAACAATATCTAAATTTATAAAAAATCTAGAGACCGACCGGCCGAAGGTTCGGCAGTTTCGGCAAAAGAATGGACGGAGCCAAATTTCATCCAGATCCGTTCAGCCATTCTGGCATGATTGAATAATAAACATTTATTATATTAGTAGTTTATCCACCAGTACGCAAAAACGCGCCGTGTAGTTGCGGACACTTAGTAGGATAAATAAGATTGACAGTAACGTCTGGGGTAGACATCCCAAACTTTAGTAACGTACGCGTAACGTCAGGGGCAGTAACATCTGCTGCTGCGTTGCCGTTCAAATAATCTTTTTAATTCACATTGCAAAGATTATTTGAACGGATCATTTCAAATTGATTCCAATAGGTGGCGCGGTTTTAAATTTCTTCTGAGGCATGCCACTCGATTTTTTATGTTTGTATTGTAACACATTTTGGTACATGAAACTGTAAAAACGTGCAAAAAAATACTATAAAACAAATCATCACTGTATTTAAAGAAAGAGATTGTCACAAACCGAGAAAACCCTTTTACTTGCAAGTCCCTGCTAACACCATCTATCTATAGCCGTGGAACGGAACCGAACGCGATCGAAGTACTTATAAAAATAATCATCTTAATCAGACGAAAAATGTATGCTAGTATTATATTATGTGACCTGGCGCTGCAACGTCACTCTGTCGTTCGACTTTCGCATGGCGCGTGAGGTGAGCGCGGGGCGCGGGGCGGGTTCCAGGCAGTGGTATGCAATCCAGCGAAGTGCACAGTTATTTTGACATAACAACGGGGCCGTGTTGCTGTACCGTGTAGTATGACACAACATAAACATTACTTACTAGACAGCGGCTTGGCGTTCAGTAACAGATGTAGGAGCGAGCCGTTGGCCGCCATGAGGTACAGCGAAGCCACAGGGCCCGTGCCTGGCTTGCCTCCTACTGGGGGACCGAAGCGCGCGCGGGCTAGCAACGGGGCCGCGTTGCTGTCTTCTGATAGAGATGATAAGCGTTGACGACCTGTGGAAGAAAGGTTTTGATAATCTGGGTGTTTTTTTAGTAGCCCAGTTGTATAAATGGACAGAAATACTACTCCATACAACGAGCGAACACATGCACTCAGGTGGTTCATCATTTTAGCTGAAAGACGTCCAAAGGTGGAATATGCCTGCCCCAAGTGTCGCCAGGCAGAGATTGGCAAGATTTCATGAGTGCCCGAAACGTGTGTCCACACGAGACACAATGGCTTTTCTGTTGTTTTGGTAATTAATGGCATTCAACCGATTAGTCATGAATAACAAAACTAGATGGAAAACAACAAAAAAACTCGTAGTTTCTGCGCTCAGCCGTTGAACCCTATTTAAAGTTACACAAAATTATCAGACAACACAATATTTGAAGTACTAAGTTTTTTACTCACCAGAACTGTTCCTAGTGATGGTATGTGTGGGTATGTTGGCAGTGGGTCGCAGCTGAGAGAGCGGTGACAGCGTGGTGGGTAGCGGGTAGGGCGGCAGGCGCGGGTTGGGGTACCACGCGCCCTGAGACATGTTGTTACTCACCAGAACTGTTCCTAGTGATGGTATGTGTGGGTATGTTGGCAGTGGGTCGCAGCTGAGAGAGCGGTGACAGCGTGGTGGGTAGCGGGTAGGGCGGCAGGCGCGGGTTGGGGTACCACGCGCCCTGAGACATGTTGTTACTCACCAGAACTGTTCCTAGTGATGGTATGTGTGGGTATGTTGGCAGTGGGTCGCAGCTGAGAGAGCGGTGACAGCGTGGTGGGTAGCGGGTAGGGCGGCAGGCGCGGGTTGGGGTACCACGCGCCCTGAGACATGTTGTTACTCACCAGAACTGTTCCTAGTGATGGTATGTGTGGGTATGTTGGCAGTGGGTCGCAGCTGAGAGAGCGGTGACAGCGTGGTGGGTAGCGGGTAGGGCGGCAGGCGCGGGTTGGGGTACCACGCGCCCTGAGACATGTTGTTACTCACCAGAACTGTTCCTAGTGATGGTATGTGTGGGTATGTTGGCAGTGGGTCGCAGCTGAGAGAGCGGTGACAGCGTGGTGGGTAGCGGGTAGGGCGGCAGGCGCGGGTTGGGGTACCACGCGCCCTGAGACATGTTGTTACTCACCAGAACTGTTCCTAGTGATGGTATGTGTGGGTATGTTGGCAGTGGGTCGCAGCTGAGAGAGCGGTGACAGCGTGGTGGGTAGCGGGTAGGGCGGCAGGCGCGGGTTGGGGTACCACGCGCCCTGAGACATGTTGTTACTCACCAGAACTGTTCCTAGTGATGGTATGTGTGGGTATGTTGGCAGTGGGTCGCAGCTGAGAGAGCGGTGACAGCGTGGTGGGTAGCGGGTAGGGCGGCAGGCGCGGGTTGGGGTACCACGCGCCCTGAGACATGTTGTTACTCACCAGAACTGTTCCTAGTGATGGTATGTGTGGGTATGTTGGCAGTGGGTCGCAGCTGAGAGAGCGGTGACAGCGTGGTGGGTAGCGGGTAGGGCGGCAGGCGCGGGTTGGGGTACCACGCGCCCTGAGACATGTTGTTACTCACCAGAACTGTTCCTAGTGATGGTATGTGTGGGTATGTTGGCAGTGGGTCGCAGCTGAGAGAGCGGTGACAGCGTGGTGGGTAGCGGGTAGGGCGGCAGGCGCGGGTTGGGGTACCACGCGCCCTGAGACATGTTGTTACTCACCAGAACTGTTCCTAGTGATGGTATGTGTGGGTATGTTGGCAGTGGGTCGCAGCTGAGAGAGCGGTGACAGCGTGGTGGGTAGCGGGTAGGGCGGCAGGCGCGGGTTGGGGTACCACGCGCCCTGAGACATGTTGTTACTCACCAGAACTGTTCCTAGTGATGGTATGTGTGGGTATGTTGGCAGTGGGTCGCAGCTGAGAGAGCGGTGACAGCGTGGTGGGTAGCGGGTAGGGCGGCAGGCGCGGGTTGGGGTACCACGCGCCCTGAGACATGTTGTTACTCACCAGAACTGTTCCTAGTGATGGTATGTGTGGGTATGTTGGCAGTGGGTCGCAGCTGAGAGAGCGGTGACAGCGTGGTGGGTAGCGGGTAGGGCGGCAGGCGCGGGTTGGGGTACCACGCGCCCTGAGACATGTTGTTACTCACCAGAACTGTTCCTAGTGATGGTATGTGTGGGTATGTTGGCAGTGGGTCGCAGCTGAGAGAGCGGTGACAGCGTGGTGGGTAGCGGGTAGGGCGGCAGGCGCGGGTTGGGGTACCACGCGCCCTGAGACATGTTGTTACTCACCAGAACTGTTCCTAGTGATGGTATGTGTGGGTATGTTGGCAGTGGGTCGCAGCTGAGAGAGCGGTGACAGCGTGGTGGGTAGCGGGTAGGGCGGCAGGCGCGGGTTGGGGTACCACGCGCCCTGAGACATGTTGTTACCCTGGGGGAGAGACGATGTTGTTAAAATACACGGGCGAATAAGCAAAACCACGCGAAGGCCCTCGATATTACGTCATTAAAAACGTTGCCAGAAAAATTTACAAAAAAAATATCTATATTTTTTAGAAAAGCAAGCCACAGGTTGTACGTTTTTTTTTTTAGTTTTTTTTTTATTATAATTTAAATTAAAACTACGTTTCTGCTCGCACGTAGACTATTAGAAACTTTTAAAAGTTTAAAGCTATACAAACATGACTGCAATTATCAGAATTCTTGCCCTCAAATTATGTCACCCCGATACAGTACTACACATTTTTTGTATCGTTTGCGACTTATATGTACTCGTAGAATCGACCAAATTCGTTAAACCGATCACAACCAATAGAAATCGCTCGTTATCACGCCATCCAACGCTATTTACGCTATATATGCAAAAAAAAAGTTACCAATAATAATAATTGTAATCAGATCGGAAATGATCGTTTTTATTTACGAGGCCGCTACGCCGCGTAAAAGCGGAGCAACTTCGCAGCTGGCATCACTTCATCGCGTAAATGAGGGCTACCGCGTTTGAATTTGCCGCTAGGGGTGCTTGCTGGTGTAAAGTGAGGTCTTCAAAATGTCAAATATCATAGATTTTTGGCTTTTAGCGCGTTATTTCATAGTTTATTTAGTAGTTTTTTGTTGTTGTGAAATATGGCAGATTAAGATAGGTACGGGTTTTACTAACTAGCACTACTTTTATGTTTCGGAAAATTTTATACTCTTTTATTTTTCGAAAAAAAAAGGTCTGCGCGAAACTGCGACATACTTGATTATATTATCGCACTTCTACGGCATTAGAAATGATTTTAATTCAAACTATGGTTCCGTGCACGCAATAACGTTTAACAGCTATATTTAAGGGCCAGTTGGGCCACTCGCCAGTGGCGCCAACTGGTGAGTGCGAAATCGGTAGCCCTCATTCTTAAGTACGCGTTCAGGCTAGAGCGTTTCTTGTCGACTCGACCCTGTCAACTTGTCGACTCGACCCTGTCAACTTGACGACATTGGTGCTTATTGTAATTTTGGATCCTACGCGAATAGGGAACATAAATGTGTTTTTTTATTTACTAAATAAAATACTTTCTGCGACGAAGTTTAAAATTAAAGAAGAGTAGTCCGACATAAGTTCTTCACGCCCATATAGTAGTTTGATGACCAAGAGCCCAATTTTTTCAGGAATTAGGTATCATTCAAAGAAAATTAACCTGGTTTTCGCGAGGGTCAATTTTTTTACAGCTTGTTTTTTTTTCGATCAATTTCGATTTCATTTTAACTGTTTTTTTTTCGATTAATAAACAAATATTTTTTACAATGCATGTCCTCGAAAAAAGCGTTTTCCAAGCAGCCAAACTGTGCGGAAAGTATCACTTTTTTAGTAGTGCTTTTTACTTCCCAGAATATCATTCATATAAAAGGTAAAATAAAAGTAAAACTTCATTAAAGGCGCTTTTAATTACTCTAGATTTAGATTTTGATCAATAAATTAATTTTAAATATTCATTAAATATGTATGTTTGGCAGAATGAATATTTTGCTCGTGTCTTTTTGCGTTACGGCGTGACAGCTATTTGCACTTGCGCAGTAGATATGCCCGAGGAACTATTAGTTAATCTGTGGATATGCTGCGCGCGCTTGAATAAGCCCGCCATTTTATTAATTTCTTGCTTGGTTCAGATATATTGTTTTATTTCCTCGCACAATGCATAGTAAAATGTTGTATGATACACGTACGTAAGATGATTTCAGACTCGTGTCGATTTATCCACTGATCGGAAATCACCTACCTTCTGCACTTGTAGCATAAATAACTATTTCATACATATTCCCTATTACGATGTAGATTATCTAAAGAGCAAACTACTATTTTAAAGGCGAGAGTGTTTTTTTTAATCCAGAGCGGAACGAAGGATTCAAAGTACATCACTCGAGCTTAAAATAGTGTTGCTCCCGAGGTAGACACTACTTTTTATCACCTTCTATGAGAAAATAAGTAAGTGCAACTCATGAACAAGATCGTTACGTTTATTTATTTACATACAATTAGGAACCATAAGACATAACATAGAAATAATTAGGGGCTAATGTTTATATTTGAACAATTATGAAAGTGCATCGTAACAATTTTATTAGTATCATCCGTTACAGTTGTAGATTTATTTTTAAATTTGTCTCGCGCGCGGTTTTCCAGCCATTGTTCAATTTTAGCGATCTAATCCTATTTTGGACCGCATGGTTTGTGATACATCTCTTTGTTGATTGGAACATTTACTAACAATATCCACATTCCAAATTCAAATCACTTTTAGTCCCTAGGGATTAATGAGCTATTTGAGTCCCTTTTTATTAAGAATAAACTAGCTCATTATGAATAGATGTGATAATAATGTAATTTTGTTTCTTTACCGAGGCAGCAGAGGCTCGCTTGTGGCCAGCAGTGTGTATGGGCAGGCCGGCGGAGCGGTGGAAGCGCGACAGTCGGTTGACGACGCGCGGCTGAGTGTGAGTTCGAACGCCTATGGGGCCGCCATACGGAGAGATGGGGAACACGTGGGTAGTTCCTCGGAGAGTGGAGATTGCAGTCCAGCGGGAGTCGCACGATATCGCTATGTCCTGGAATTTAAGAAGAATAAATAGAATTAATTCTCAGAATACACACTCATCATTACTGGAATACATCATTGTTGGGGGCAAGTAGTTTAAGATTGTCATATTTGATTGGTTTGGAGTATCTATTAAATACCTGTGTGTAATGTGCTGGATATCTGGAATAGAGTTGTAAGGTACATTCGCCGCTGCTATGAAATGGGCCACGACTTGGTCATCATTTATCTAGCCTTTTCCCAAGTAAAAATCAGCTTCAAGGGATAACACCATGTCCTTAAGTAACATTCAATGTAAGATTTTCGCACTTCTGACTAGTGGCTACTCGTAACGACTATTAAAGACCTACGAATGACAGATCTCGATGGGTGATAAATGGACCTATCTCGCCGAGCGTAACTTAGCTTCTCGGCTCGTGAATCTTCAATTATTCATGAGCCCCTTAACCGTTTAAATGCGGTAATTACCGAATCAATTAAAAAGCCATTGTGTCTCGCGTGGACCCACGTTTCAGGCACTCGTGGGATTAATGTAACTAAGGTTCATCCTACCTGCACTTTAGCCGTAGTGTCGCCCCTGTGCAGTATATACAGATGGTGCACAGACGCCAAGCTCGCGCCGCAGGGATGCGGGTTGATCCTGAACACGTGGAAGTCGTGCCCGCGCCGGTCGGCCGTCACCAGCAGCATGCCGCTCGCGTCGAACTTCAGCGCGATGATGGCGTCGGAGTGCGCTACGAAGTGAGCCACGATTGGGTCGCACGGCTCTTCGCTGTCTTGACCGTCTTCTTCCTCGCTACCCTGTAAATAGGTCTAGAGAGTTTTTTTTTTTCAGATTATATTCTTATATTTATCAGATTGTGGGTCGGTTTCCTGTCTAACTGAATGCAGCAGAATACACAGTATTTTACATGGGGCGGCTGGAACGATATTAATGGTAAATATGTCAGAGTGAAAAGAACCTTAGCCCAGTGTTACAAAGTTACTTTACTTTTGTTCTAACAAATATTGGATGTGTTTATGTCCATTTTTAACTTTGGATAATATTAAGCATATACCTACATCAGATAAATTACAAAGGGAACAACTAAAAGTCAACATTGGCTTCTTCTACATAAAGCTGAAATTACTTTAACAACACTGACAGACGTTTTATTTTTTATTAAAGGTTATTTTTAAATAACATACCTCAATATCCAATATGGTAACAACTCCTGGCTGCTGTATATCAGTGTTAGGCGGTGATGGAGACTGGGAGGTGCTTCGCCCCCCAGCCAGACTCTGCGCCACACTCTCTCCGAGGCCTCGTAGGCCTTTGCTGAGGGACTTGGCAGCATGGAGTACCGTAGCTGTATAGCTGGTTACGCCTTCGGCTGAAAATTGAAGATAGAGATTAATATGGGCTATTTTTCCTAACTTTTTAGGGATTATGGATCTCATCGACACCAACATTTCAGCCGGAAGACATCCATTGCTGGTCATAGGCCTCCCCGAGATTTCATTGAATGTCCCTCGTCTATCTGATCGAAAAACCGATTATTTGATCAAGAGCTCTAGACTCTAGAGCTTCTTGACCAGATAATCGGTGTTTACCTAGATTTACCCTTTCCAAAACCTCAGCGATGTTTATGCATATTGTGTACTGGCAAATTGCCTCTAAAATATATGTTTCAGTAATTAAAAACGGGCCGGGTAAAAAATATTCTCTCTTTACAAAAAAAATAATAATAATAATACAGTATCCTTATTAGTAGAGACCGGATTATATGCATTTACATATTTGCATATGAAATTGCATATTTACCCCATTCACAGCGGAAATAGCATATTATATCTAATATCTAGTGATGATGCATATTTTCGCTATATTTTTTATACTTTTCGGTAGGTTACCCTATTAATAAGTGTAATAATAAACTCTTTAACCAACATTTCGCCCTATTGCCCTAACAATTTTCACTTTTAAAACTATTTTGATTGATTGAAGACTATAAATTTAGAACACCTACCTACCTGATTGGTTACGTTTACAAAAATGTTAAATAATTTTTCGTTTTAGTGCATTGTTATCGTCCACAAAGTTGCTACATTTTGGTATTGACAATTTATGATTGAATAATTCACCAATTGTATGCTGATTTAGAAATAAAATAATGAAAACCTACCACATTTTTCCTTTTTATAGTTTTCTTAAACTTTAATGTTACATATTTTACAAATATTCATGCATATTTTGCGCATTTTTTCATGCATATTTCAAGCATTTTATGTTGCATATAATCCGGTCTCTACTTATTAGTGTGTGTAAATCATCCTTGAAAGAAAATTATAATGTCTTCTTCTGAGTAAACCGGCTTTGTAAGGTTTCTTTATTACAAAAAAAAATCGCTACACACTCCTTCCACACTATCACAAAGGCACCAACACATGCACAAACGATTAGTCACGCACGAGCTTACATACATAATACAACAATGATATGCAGACCTAAGGTCAACAAAATTAATACACACATACATTATAAATACGAGTAAGTCAACAGCCGCTCGTTACAAACAAAAGAATTTAATTGAATGTTTATTCAAGAGTAAGTTTATCAATATTTTGGCGAAAAATAATTTGCGTATCGATTATGGGTAGGTATTCTTTATTTTTGGAATAGTGCAATAATACTTTAATTTTGCGATATTTGTATCTGAATCTTGGGTTGATAAAATAGAATCCAAACTAATGTTATAAATTCGAAGTAACTCTGTTTGTCTGCCTGTCTGTCTGTTACATTTTCACGCCTAATCCACTGGACCGATTTAGATGGGTATGGAGATCGTTTGAGACCCTGGGAAGGACATAGGATAGTTTTTCTTGGAAATCACCCTTAAGAGGGTCATAATCATTTCTTAAATAAGGAGGCCCGCATACCTACAATATTATGGCGCGATATAAAAAATAGGCTATTCGAAGTACTAATGCTGCGCAGACGAAGTTGCGGACTGTAAAAATATAGGCTGGCAACATTAATTAGTTCCTGCGAATCACCTTTTTAGTATAGATGTCACTACTATTTTTTATGTTGGAAATTAGACATTCTGTTATACTCTGTGATCTGTGTATCTATCGTAAATAATAAATTATTAGAAACGTAAATAAACCAACAAAATATGAAACGTATTTTATATCTATGGCAAAGTCTATGACAGTCCAAGTACCTAACTCAAGTGTCAAATATGGCGGACTAGAAAAAGGTAATACCTTGTAAAACAGTGCTTTGTAACAAACAGTCTCTAATAAATAATATGTCGTCTCGTCTCTTTGTGAGTTTCAATAAAACCGAAGAATAACCCAAAGTCATATCCACACGACCTCACAAAACGGACAACAGCTAGTATGCTATATAATTACGTCTTTCTTCTCGAAGGGATATGCAGCAGACTTCAGCAGATTTGTCAGATAGTAGGTTCACATGGCTCTAGTTTGGGCTATGTAGGTAAATCAGAAGTTGTTTTTTTTTTATTTGCTAAGGTCCCAAACTATCGAAAAATCCTAACTGCCAACCAGTTTGAATGAACACATTTAATTTTTATCATTCCACTAGCACTTTGCCCGCGACTTCGTTCGCGTGATCCGTATTTTATCCTACAGATGACTTTTTTGTTTCACGCCAACCTTTAAGGTGGAATTTCCAAAAATCTCTTCTTAGTGTTCCCCTACATCATAAAAAGAAGCCCTATACAGTAAAATTCTTTAAAAAATCCTTAACACTCCCTAAATCGTCTTTTAGTAGTTTTACAAAACTAGTAATGAAAACCGTTACTTTTTACTTAGGCTAGTATTTATGCCAAGTTTAAAATATATATGCCCAAAATTTCCACCTTTCCACCACCTTAGGGGTAGAATTTCTAAAAACCAATAAATACCTGAATTCTTTTTATCAACCAAAAGCGTAAATCTTTAATTTCACGTGTGCAATTTACAAACTGTAGAAATTTCATACAAACTTTCAACTTTAGGGGTGGAATTTCCAAAAATCCTTTCTTATTGCCACATATACGTTACTTAAGGGTACACTAGTCGACGGCACGAACTATTTTGTGCGCGGGGTTAAAATGCATTTTATATCAACCGACAACACGTGTGGAAGATATAGATGCTGTGATGACCAGTAGGAAGCTAATTCGCGTACGAATACACACTTTTGCAAATTTGTAGCGAAATGGATAATGATTTAGGACGAAATCGGGCGTGCGGAATTTTATAAACAGACCTTTGGCTGTCTAGATATCATGAAAAAACTACTAAATCTATCTGTTCAAAATAAAATTATTTGCATTGTTGAACTACTAATCTATCCCTGTATGGAGGCAGTTTTGCAATTTTCCGTCTTCTTATGGTATTTATTTGCGCCCAAAAATGCGTTAAAATTAGTGTCGAAATGTGGAACTTTCGACGCTTATAACTTTCAAATATTTTTTCTTTTTTGCTTATGGAAGCAAAAAAGTAAAAATATAAAATATTTAACATTATCTAGCCCTGTATGGACAGGGCTAGATAATGATGAGACAAATTGATATCACATTTTATTTTGAACGTACATCGTCAAACAGTGGAATAATCCCCAAACTACGTTTGTATGGAAGAAATTTTGACTAGTGTAACCTTAAGGAACCTCCCTGCCAAATTTCATATTTATTCGTCAAGTTTTCGATATTTCGTGATAATTGAGTGAGTGACATTTCGATTTTATATAGATAGATTGATTTCATTTATTTGTAAGTACACAATTGACACTAGTGCGACAATAGATCTTCTCATTCTAGTATCGTTTTTGTGACTATGAGATTTGAATAAACTTAGGTATTATAACTATGTTTTGACCATTTGCCATAATATTCATATTTTTTTTTTTTTTTTTTTTTTTTTTTATTTGTTATAGGCTCGCGTTTGACCACTATCTCGCCTGATGTTAAGTGATGATGTGGTCGAAGGTGAAGCACGCTTGCCTAGAAGTAACCTATTCACTCTTGACTTGAAGACCCCTAGGTTGTAGCTATCAGGAAACAAAGACGCCGGTAGGGAATTCCACTCCTTAGCTGTACGCACAATGAAAGTATTTTCAAAACGCTTTGTGCGTATGGGTGGGATATCCACCATGTACTGATGGCGCATTGCCGTACGTCTTGTAGTCCGATGATGGAAAGGGCTAGACGGAATCAAATTGTGCAGTTCCATCGCACACTCTCCGAAATGTAACCGATAGAATACCGACAGGCTGGCAACTCGTCGTCGGTGTTCAAGGCTCTGGAGCTTTGAGTTGACCAGCGCATCGTTGCCGATAAGTCTCTTGGCCCGTCTGTCAATCGACTCAAGTGCATCTAGTTGGTACCTGGCAGATCCGTCCCAGAGGTGAGAGCAGTACTCCATGCATGACCGAACTTGCGCTTTATACAAGTTGAGCAGCTGTTCAGGCGTGAAGTACCGTCTCACCTTCGCAAGGATCCCCAACTTTTTTGCAGCCAATTGAGCCTTTGCCTCAATGAAAGGACCAAAATTGAGGGTCGATGTCAACGTAACACCAAGAAGGTCGAGGTGGTCCGTTATCGGCACGGTTACACCACGGAAGGATGGAGCCGGGTGGAATTGGCTCTTTTTTGCGGAAAAAAGACACGCCTGGGTCTTAGCAGCATTGAAACTGACTAGATTGGCATTGCCCCATTCGGAGACTGCCTCCAAAGACAGGTTCAAGCGCTCAACCATGGCCTCCCGAAGAGACCGAATTTGAGGCCCGGTAGCCCGTGCGCTAGACACATATCTCTCAGCAACAGTGCTGTCGTCTGCATACCCAAAGGTTCCGGGTTTTAGCAGGTCATTAATGTGCAGCAAGAACAATGTTGCCGAGAGCACTGACCCCTGAGGGACTCCGGCGTTAATACCTAACTGACCGGACGAGCAGCCATCAATTACCACTCGGATGGACCGATCCCTCAGGAAGTCTGCAATCCAGTCACACAGGCCACTAGGCAGACCGAAGGAAGGAAGCTTACCAATAAGGCTCTCGTGCCAGACCCTATCAAAGGCCTTCGATATGTCAAGGGAGACAGCAAGCGCCTCCCCGTGTTTCTCGATGGCCTCACTCCAGATGTGGATGGCATACGCTAGAAGATCCCCAGTTGACCGGTTTCGGCGGAAGCCGTATTGGCGGTCACTAAGGAGGTCGGTGTCTTCTAGGTATGCCAGGAGCTTATTATTTAATACACGTTCCATACTCTTACAGAGGATGGACGTTACTGATATGGGTCTGTAGTTGGCTGGGTCAGCTCGACTGCCTTTCTTGGGCACGGGCTGAACGTTAGCTTGCTTCCAAGCCTTCGGTACTTTTCCAGTCACCATCGAAAGGCGATATAGGCGTGTCATGATAGGAGACAATTCAGGCGCACAAGTTTTAAGTACAATTGCTGGTATCCCGTCCGGGCCACTAGCCTTGTTCACGTCAAGGTTACGCAGCACCCTACAGACCTCCCTCTGATGGATGCGAATGTCCGACATACTCGTCTCACATCGAACAGCAGAAGGAGGGGGCCGCGCGCCATCAGTATTCAGACGCGAAGATTCCGCAAAGAGGGAGGCAAACAAGTTTGCCTTGTCCTCAGCGGAGTGGGCCAGCGACCCGTCGGGTCTCAGCAGTGGTGGTAGTGAGGGGCGACAGAAGTTTGATTCAACCGATTTAGCCAGGGACCAAAACGCCTTGCTACCTGCGGGGTGTGAAGCAAGTTTGTCCCCGATCCTGCTAATGTGGTCAAACCGTGCCCTTCGCATCGCCTTTTTGCAGGACTTGGCAGCCCTGTTGAAGGCTCTCTTCTTCTGACTCACGTCCCTTGCCTTGCGCATACGGGCGTCGACCCATGCTAGGTACGCCTTGTGTTTAATCACGTTTGCGCGGTCACACTCGGCACCAAACCATGGACGGTCAACGCTGGACACAGTTACGTCAGAGAACGGAATGTAATACTCCATCCCCTGACGCAACACATCGGTCACTGCGTCAGCGCATGACGATGGGTCATCCGAAGAGAAGCAAGTGGGCCGCCAAGGATAGCATGCGAAGAAAGATCGCATACCATCCCAATCTGCTGACTTGTACCGCCAAACCCGCCGGGTGCCCCTTGGGCTTGGATCGGGCGGGGAGTAGACGGATACAGACTTCACCAGACAGTGGTCGGAACTACCCAAAGGTGATGATACCGACACTGAGTATCGGTCTGGATCAGTTGTCAGCAGAAGGTCCAAGCAATTGGCTGTATGTGAATCAACATCCGGCACCCTCGTAGCCCCTTGGACCAGCTGGGTGAGATTTAACGCAATCGAAAGATTTCGCATCTCTCGTCCAGCGTGGTCAGTGCACTGGTATGGGAAGAGCCACTCCTGGTGGTGGGCATTAAAGTCCCCCAGTAACACTAGTTGGGCGGAGGGGTATCGTAGCTGAGCCACATCAGCCGCCTCACTCAAGTACTGTGTGAGCCTGGTTGTCTCCAGATCACCGCTATGCGATCGGTAGACACAGGCATAGATGATCTTATCCAGACCTGTGTCCACCAAGGCCCATAGCACTGAGTAATTTGAGTCTTCAAGGTCACGGAGACGCCGATAGCAGATGTCGTCCCGGGCGTACATGCTTACACCAGCGCGTGGCTTGAACATGTGCTCCAGGGTATACCCTGGGTAGGATAGGTACGCCACGTCTGACGGGCATCCGATCTGCGTCTCCGTAAGGAACAAAAGTGCTGGTTTCTCAGTCTCGAGGTGGTGATGGACTGCGACAAGGTTACAGTGCAGACCTCGGATGTTGCTGAGGTGCACTTTATGTGAGAGTGAGTGCTGCCGCTGTTCAGCTTTTTTTCTCTTGTTCCTTGGCATTTTAAGTGAAAAAGGAGGGAGAGGAGAAGGAAGTAAGATGAGGTCCCACGCTTGCAACCTACAGACACGCGCCGATAGGACGCCATCATTGGGGGACTGGTCTGGAGACTGCGGGGACGCCCGAGCCCCCCCAGGAATGTCCATCGGGCACTCTCGTCTGGTCGCCAACCAGCACGATGGCGCATTCCGGGATTTTTCGACAGTTGGCGGGGCAGCCTTTCATGTGTGGCTGGCACACTACTTGGGCCCCCAACTACCTGCGGTCGGCCAGCGGCGCACCGTGCCTCGGATCCCGCTACCCTCCGCGACCAGTCTCTCGATACGTTCATAACAGCGCGAGTCAGGCCGGCCTGCTTGCAGTGAAGCAACTATCGCGACCCAACCCCTCTAGTGGCTGCACCGAGCATCATACCGGAACACGACTAGGCCGCTTGGCGGTACGTCTTTGCCCGGTGGGTGGTCGCAAGCCTTCGGCCGAAGCCTACCACCAGTTTGTCACCTGATTTGCACCACCCGGGGACCACGTGTAGGGAATCGAATGGGGTACACTCCTACGGACGTGGGTGACTCAGCCCCCATCATATTTTCATTAAACTAAAACACGGAAGTACTACGTTGACTTTGTGCTAGGTCAGTTCTGTATAAATAATTAAGGTGCAGTAGCTTAGTCACGCTATGCATCGCGTGCACAATCTAATAACTACTTATATGTATAACGGAGGTAAATACAACCTACTTTGTTTATATTTAACGAGATAAACCATTTAATCGTGTGCTAATTAGTCATTAATCTTTTGACTTTAGTATTCTGTCTAGTGTCTGATATGTTTTTTATTCTCGTGTTTGCTTATAATGATTCGATTGGACTCCTATTGATCACTCTTCATACAAATTGCTACATGGAATCACCATAATTTACAAACAGAATAGTGGTCTTGGACGAACCCTATTTATCGGATATATTTCTGACATGAACCTTTCATGACCTGACATGAAAGAAATATATCATCAAAAACATATAGGTTTACCATCTCTCCTTATCGCCATTTATTTGGGATGAGGGGCCGGGACCATAAGCTCTTAGAGCAAGGTTATTTTGAGTGTGCGTAAGGGACAGATGATGATGGCGCGGTGATGATAGGTGGAGTAAGGTGGTGACTTAATGGCGTCCAAGGACTGGAAGAATAAGTGTTGGTCATCCAGCGGCGAGATGGGCAGATGACATTGTTTTCATTGCGGGTAGAACCTGGATGAGGTTGGCACGGGAACGTGGCGATTGGTACAAGAAGAGAGAGGCCTATGCTCAGCAGTGGGCGAAGTCGTGCTGTGGATGATGATGAGGATGATGATGAAGGGACAGATGTATCTGACTTGTATTCATGTGTCCCTTTTTTACTTATGATAGCTTTGACACGTCAGGGTAACGGGGCAGTGCAGCATTTATTTTTTACATCTCTATTCGCCGTCTCGTCAATAGTCACCTTTCTAGCCATCGCTAACTTCTTGCTTTCGTGGTGGTCCAGTGGCTAAGACCTTGCTCTCTTGCTTGACGTCGTGGGTTCAAATCCGCGCAAGTACCAATGTGACTTTTCCAAATTCATATGTACTCTCTAAGTTTATCTTGGACACCACAGCGCTGAAGGAAAACATCTTGAGGAAACCTGGACTTATTATGGTTAAATGTAAGTCTGAAATAGCCAAGTCCAGAAATGGCCTGTGGGGCTCCCAGAAGCGGCTTAATTAACTCTGACACCAGAGGTGGCCACATCCTGACAAGAAAAGAAGAAGAGCCATACCTTGGGCACATTCTTCCTTTCATCTTTTTTTTGACATCCTCTATCCCTATTTATCGTTTTCGTTCATACTCAAAACTTTGCTCACGACATATTCCTCATTCCTCCATATCACATACCCTACGCCATACCAAGAGAACAGATTTACAAAATAAAAGACAAAAATAGTCTTAATACAAAAATAATAAATGACCCTGATGCGATGCGATGTCACAACACGATGTCAAATTTTCAACATTGTATAACAAAATGCCTCAGAGATTTTGTTTTGTGTAATTTAGTCCTACTTTTCGAAAATCTAAGAAGCATGGTTTCTTTTGTTCTAGAAATGTTTAGCAGTCTGCAGTGCAGAGCAAAACCGTCCGGACCGCATAAAATTTCAATGTGCTAAATTATGTACCCCTCTATTATCGGTGACATTGATTTGATACGAGTAACTAGGTGGATACTACGTACTACTTGATCAAACGTTCAATTTCAGTGAATTTGATGTATGATACTTTGATGTGCATGTGAATGTTGCGTAAAAATATGTAGTACAGTTGTTAAATTAAATAAATTGCGCCTGCATGCTATTGCAATTTATTTTTAAACCAATACTAAGCATAGTTCATGGGCCATTGCCCAGTACAACGGACTGGGGACAGCACAGACTAAATTAAAAAAGTTAATTCAATTTTTTTTAAAAGACGTAAACAAGAAAATCATGCTGTACAGTCGGAGGAAACATATTCGCGAACTGGCTGACCAAAACCAGATGCGTAAAAAGCGAAGTACGTACTTAACTATGTTTTTTTTTTTTACAAAACTTTGCCCACACTTGGAATTTTTTCCTGTATCGTGGGTGCGTTTACAAACATATAAACTCACATACACAATACCCAGTGCCGGAACAACTATCTGTAGTTCATACAAATATTTGTTTCGTGCGGGAATCGAACCCGCGACACGCAGCGCAGCAGTCAATCGCTCAACCACTGCGCCAACCGTGCGCCGTTTTTGGTTGGTGTCATTCGACATTTCAGCCCAGACACTGTCAGTAAATAAAAAATAGAAGCATAAAAAACGAGATCTGAAGCAAGAACTGCAGGTAGAATTCTTGGCAAAAAAAAACTTAATAACTATGCAATTCCTTATTCGAAGAACCGGCGACTATAAAAACCGACCAAGTGCGAGTTGGACTCGCCCACGAAGGGCACCGTACCATTATCGCAAAAAAACGGCAAAAATACATGTTTGTTGTATGGGAGCCCCACTTAAATATTTACTTTATTCAGTTTTAGTATTAGTTGCTATAGCGGCAACAGAAATACATCATCTGTGAAAATTTCAACTGTCTAGCTATCACGATTCATGAGATACAGCCTGGTGATAGACAGACAGACGGACAGCGGTGTAATAGGGTCCCGTTTTAACCTTTGGGTACGGAACCCTAAAAAGGCAACAGTCGACAAAAATCCCAATCTACCTACAAGATTGTAATTATTTTAATGGCAATCCAAGGGTATTTTTAATTTGATTTTCCTTCTGTCGATCTAATTGTAGAATTGGCAAACTCATGGAACGCCATAGAATTAAATACTGTCGACATGGGATCAATCGAAGTCACAAAATAAAAATGTTATTCATTGCCAACATTATTTGTCGATGTTGTCGTCAAGTCGTAATAACATTACAACACAGTCGGCACGTGTATCTAAGAAGGTTTGCAATTTCTGTCACGCGATATTAAATTGTCTATAACTGTTATACATGTGTAAGTTCTTTCAATTCTGTCGTTTATTACATACTTATGTATCACCCATGAAATCTATATTTCGCTAGTTATTTTTAAGGCAAAACTATCATAACTATATAACCATCTACCGGTCACAAAATCCAGACCGGGCACAGATCCAGCTTTCCCCCGACTCTGGAATCGAACCAAAGACCTTAAACATACCAGGATATAGTAGATCTTGTGACCGCTAGACCAACGAGGCAGTCTATTTATTTATTTTTAATTGCATAGATTAATGTATTTCTACCTCCCTGTTTTGTGTCAATCGTCCGTCGTTATCTCCTTCCCGTAGGTAGGTATGTGTCACCGAACTTAATAATATCGTACGTTTTGTTTATCTTAATTCATTATTATAATAGTTGTTTTTAGAAATATATTGTGTTCTTGATAAGCGTCGTTACCAAGGTAAAATGCTAAATGGAGGGTTAAAGCAGCGTAGTTTCAATTCACGACTACTTTACTTTTCAGTAAGTCTTCTTAAACGTTTAGCTACGTGTGAATGCTAAACGATGAAAAAAACTTTACGTAATGTAAGATCCGAAATCATAATAAAATGTGCAGTAAACCACGTCGCAGAGCAGTGGTGGCCCAGTGGTATCGGCCGCGACTTACAAGTTGTAGGTCGTGGGTTCGAGCCCAGGCAGGCGCTTTACTTTGTGTAAATTATTTCATCACCACTGCGCTCAAAACGGTGAAGGAAAACTTCGTGAGGAAACCGGCATGTCCTAGAACCAAAAATTCGAAGACATGTGACATCCACCAACCCGCACTGGGCCCGCGTGGTGGATTACGGCCCATTCCCTCTCACAAAGAGGAGGCCTGTGTCCCAGCAGTGGGAACATTAATAGGCTGATGATGATGATGAAACCACGTGAATGGTAACATTTAAAGGATAAAGCTGATTTGTCTTGTTCAAGAGGGATGTATCTTGGGTAGAAAAATGATATTTCTATTTAGTGAGTCAGTCAGATTATCTAATAATATTGGACACGTATTTATTGCTTTACCAAATCAATAAAACATTGACAAAGTTAAAGCGCATCAAAGTTCAGGAGTGGGGGCTTGTGACGTCACTAAGGCAGTATAAAATGTACTAGCGACTAGCGGCGTGACGTTTCACGATATCTCAACGCATTATATCGTCGTCACTTTATGTTTACGTGTCAAAAGAAAAAATACTAGCCCAATATTTTTTATTAATCTACCTGACGATGACGGACAAAAAACTCAATTTCAGTAAACTAACCTATTGCCATTAGAGACGTGTGATAAACCAGACGTGTACCTATAGTTTACAAAATAAAACTTACCCTCACACCCTCCACTGCTCCTCTTTGACTGATTAACTTTCTTATCAGCATAAGCCAGCCAGCGATCTCCCAATGCCAACGGGTTTATGGGCACACTGCCTCCTAAAGGATCGGGGCATGGGTAGCAAGTAGTGACGGACATCTTGTCTTCTAACGTCGCGGCATCAAAAACTGCGAAGCGTTCGGAGAAAGAAACCACCACGGAACGCTTGTTTGCTAAGACGTCGAGAATGGGGTTCTTAAATTTGATGCTCTTTACCTGTTGAGAAAAAATGTGCTGTTGAAAATATTCTGTAAATAGCAAAATGATGGGAAGGGAAACTCCT
This sequence comes from Orthosia incerta, assembly GCA_948252205.1. Taxonomy (NCBI): domain Eukaryota; kingdom Metazoa; phylum Arthropoda; class Insecta; order Lepidoptera; family Noctuidae; genus Orthosia; species Orthosia incerta. Next base: position 24,789,296 of record OX411752.1, read on the forward strand.
TGACCAGTTTTACGTATGTTGGTTAAGCAAATTTCAAAGGAGCATAAATTAAGGACATAATAATGGGGTATTTCGATAGTTAATTTATGAACGTATGCGGAACAGGATGAGAGTCCTTTCCATGAAAAACCTCCATTGAAAAGGGAGGATCCACCGACGAGACAGTTGTTGTATATGGTCCGCGTGGGTCCGGTTTGCTGCCCGACGGTTGTACATGTTCTAGTTACGCCGAAAACTTTGCTTGTGCGATGTAGTATAAAGATTTGTTTTTTGTTTTGAATTATATCTTAAAATCAGTATAGATGCCGCTACAATTTTATTGTTAGAACAGTGTTAGAACAGCATTTTGTATAATGTATGATGACTAATCTATAGATACTAAGCTTACGAGTAATATGAACATTAGCAAGACAAAGAGGCTGTTAGTACTTGTGACTAATTCTTTGTTATTGTGACTGAATCATAGAATTATAAAGTAATTAATCCCCTAGAATCTAGTTTATGTGACAAAAAGTCTGATGATCGATAGAATGAGTGATAGAAGGGTCTCTAAACAGGCGATTCGAATATTTTATTAAAGGAACTGCTGGTGGATTCTGTAAAAAAACTCCCCGTGTAAACTTAAAACTTAGGTGAAGTGACCAAAGTTATTAGAAAGAAAGAAAAAGTATTTATTTGTGACCCGCACAGGAGACACGAGAAATCAGCTTAAAATTAAACAAAATAAAAACCCCGTGCGAGACCAAGAAGGCTCCTATCTCAGCATGTGCAGCGATATCCAAAAAAGGAAATAACGCTGCGCTGATATTCTGATAAGACCAACTGTTGATGCCACGGACACACTTACGGAAACGGAAAATACTTAAATAATACAATAAAATAGAATATATAAATAACAAACAAAAGAGAGTTTTTTGCAGAATAAACAGGCAGGGCATTAGAGCTTTCACCCCAGATTTTAGGCTGAGCATTTTTAAGACACGCGCCCATATTTACGTCATTAAAGCTTGACTTTGTTTGTCTACGGTTTTCTGATAAAAATATATTATATTCGGTTTATTGCCCGTATGTAACCGTAGTAGCAACGATAATGTGTTGTTTCCCGTAGTATTCAGCAAATCAGCTTATTATGACTACCTACTTCGATATCAGAAACCTGCACGTGTAAGTGTCTAGGTCAAAGCGACTATTTTATCTGGCTATTTATTTATTCAGACGGAATATTTAAAAGGTGTTCGAGTTAGTTAAACTGAACATGAATAACAAAAAACAGTCGACATTATGTCCGAACATAAATAACTAGCTGTTGCCCGCGGCTTCGCTCCCGTGGACCACCCCACAGGACCCGTTTTCGGGATAAAAAAAAATAGCCTATGTCACTCAGGAATAATGTAGCTTTCTATTAGTAAAATCATTTTTTAAATCGGTCCAGTAGTTTCGGAGCCTATTCGGTACAAACAAACAAACAAAAAAATCTTTTCTCTTTATAATTTTATAGTATATATAAAAAAATATTAACATCCGAATTGAGTCTTCTCCTTTTTGGGAAGTCGGTTAAAAATAAATATTACTACAGTAGTTTCACTTGTCCGGCATTCTCCACCCGCGTCTTCCCCACAGTTCCCTACATATTCCCTTTTAAATTGATACATTATGATAGCTATATTTTATTATCTTGATTTTTCTATACAATGTAGGAATCAAAACATTCCATTAATCTAGCACCCGCTTGTTTTCAATAATGCCAGATTAGTGAGACTAATGTACACTACAAGTATTAGCGTCTACATTTCAATTTATTTTCTTCCTTCGCAGGTCTGCTGGTTGAAATTTCTAAAGAAAATTCACTCAAATGCACTCTACTTTTCTTTATATTCTGTATTGTTTGCACATAAATAGTAAATTATATAAAGAAGTAGTAGGTATGTGTTGGTGTTATATTTTAGTGATAGTTACCACAAAAATGTTCATTACTACTTTCGAACATCCTACTATATTGATACAATTCAAGTAACAATCACCTGGATAGAATCAACACAAGCAACAGTCGAATAAAATAACTACCCACATGATTTGATTCAAAACTACCCACACTATTTGAAAAATACAAAAAAAAATATAGAAATTCAATAGAAGTATGTTTATTTTATAGCTCACCTGTTCGCCGCCCCTTATGGAAATAAAACTGAGCGCGCAAAACGATGGGCCAGGGCTGATAGAGTCACACATGGCAAGGAGGGGCCTCTTCGATGCGAAGCAGTCGCCGTGCTGCGGGGTAGGCAGTATACGGAGCACCCTCACTATGCCTTGTCGCCATGACAACACCTCCTGGGCTTCTCCCTTGGGTTGGATCAGCCAGACTTGGACCCCGGAGCCGTAGCCCAGGATAAGGAGTAATGGGGAGACGTCATTGTCACAGTCTCCTTCAGGTGTTGGTTCGTTTATGTCTGCTGTTTCAAACCTGATGAAAAACAAAACATCATCAATATGGTGTATTATAGGCCTGAATTCTCCATAGGAGTAAACAGAGATGACAAATCATAATACAACTTAAATCTGCAAAACCTTCCTTTTTAAATACATAAGTTTATACTGGTTTGGTACTGCCTGCCATGCATCAGCTGCATCAAAAGTTTATTGCTCTCTGCCTACCTACAAGTGAGCATAAAAAAGAGTGTTACTCAGAGTGGCCAAAACAGGCTCAGATTGCTTTCAAATTCGCAGGTTTTGTTTGATTGTGTGTTCCGTGAGAAAAACAGCTAAAATTTCTTTGAATGGCGAAAGGGTCAGTCTCTATATTTGTATAGCGTGTTCTGAGTCATCTAAAACTAAAATAATGGTTGCACCAATTCTTACTTATTACAAAGAACTCACCCTGCCTGCACTAATAAAAAATGCATGCAAAGGGTTGACGTCGGTACAATCCACATGCTTGCATTCTAACTACAATCAATAACCTACATCAAAGAATAACGTTTAATTGATTCCTTACAAAGGGAAATAAAAGTCTGGACTTTTGTCTATATTCTCGAACTTACTTATGATCAAGTAGGTATTATCGCGAATTTTTATTTAGAATTACTTATGATATAATTTAGAAAACTAACCGAATTTAAATCAAGATCAATAAAAAAAATATCTAAAAATATTAGGCAAATGCATTGGTCTCCAGACCATTGCATTCGGGTTATGCAACAATTCTTCATTGCTTAGATACAAATTAGTTACTGGTTAGAATCATTATCGTCTCTTTCTTGCCCTTATCCCAATTAGATTAGGTTCTTGCTCTATTTTTTACCAAAATCAAAAGGCTGAGAGCCAACCCTTTTTAACCGACTTTCGAAAAAGGAGGAGGTTCTATGTTCGACTTCTTGTATGTTTTTTTTTTTTTTTTATGTATGTTCACCGATATCTCCGTCAATTGTGGACCGATTTTGAAAATTCTTTTTTTGTTTGAAAGAGTATGTTCCGAAATTGGTCCCATTTTAATTTAGTGAAGATCTGATGAAGAACTTCGAAGATATACAACAGAACTCTTCAATAAATAACGGCAAATCTCTCGGGACTGCTGCAATCGCATGTCTGTTTATTGTTTATACCATTTCATAACATAACATCACGCCAGTACGCTATTAAGTGGTATGCAGATCTGTCATTTCACTGATTATGTTTTGAGTTTCATGTTATTCGGGTAATCTATTCTGCCGTTACAGGTACTTACTACATAACTTGCCTATAGGTACAACTAAAAAGGGTAAAATAAAAAAACTTTTTTGCAAAAAAATACTACCGACTTCCAAATAAAAAACTACTAAGTGAAAAATAACTTTATTTTTGGAAGTCGGTGTCAATATCGCAATGAATTGGTACCTACAAAAGACACCGACTACCAAAAATAAAGTTATTTTTCACTTTGTAGTTTTTTATTTGGAAGTCGGTAGTATTTTTTTGCAAAAAAGTTTTTTTTTAAACATCAAAAGTTCTTCATAAAGACAGTCTTCTAAAACGGCCGCCCATGACCACTTCCTAGTGTTTTAGCTGGGAAGAAGACGTAGCATAACTAAATATCCAGAAATGTTCCTACAGATATCTAAAGAGTAATCCCCAATCTTTTAGCCGGGCTAAACTTTCCGATGCACATGGCATGGCGCGCTGGCGCTGCTGTTTTAGTATGAGATTTAAGGTCCGACCGCACTAGGCGTAACTACGCGTCAGCGGAGCGACGCGACAAAATATATTGTATGAGATAAAGTGTCGCGTAGTTCCGCTGCCGCGTAGTGCGGTTTATCTCATACAATTTCATACAAAGTATATTTGTTCATGTCGCGTCGCGTCGCTCCGCTGACGCGTCGTGCGGTTTGACCTTTACTACTGAGTCTCGTAGTCATTGTAGCCAAATTCTAACCTGGCAAAAAGATTGTTGATTATTGTAATAGTACGTAATTATAAACTAATTACCTCGCCCATTGTATAACATCTTTTGGATCAACGGTAGAAGAGGACGAAAGCGTCACATCGTTAATGAACCCCGAGACCGCGTCGATGATGCTGCGGTCGATAGGCGGCTGCGGGGGCACGGTGAGCGGCCCCCCAGACCGCACGTGCCGCGGCGACTCCGCTGACATGCTGTGAGAGCGTCGCCTGCGAGCAACGGAACATTAAGTGATACTCCTAGCTTACTAGAGCAATTAGGGATAATTCCTGGATAAAAAATAAATAATAGGGATGATGACAAAACATTTTTTTTTTGGTCCGTCAGGTAGAAAAAATAATTATTATAAATTTAAGATTTTTCTTGCATCAAAGTTCAGGAGTGAGGGTTTGTGACGTCACTTAGTAAGAGTACAATTTTTACGACATCGAAATGAAAAAATCGCCAATTTTTTTTATTAAACTACCTGATAGACAAAATAATAATATTTAGTCATCATCTCTATCAGCAGCGATATCACAATAGAGATCATAGCATCCACCTAAGACAACCCACTGACCTGCCTTTGCAATTCAGTGAGGATTGAGTTGCTGGGTAAAGCTGGAATATAGTTAGGCTTTTTGATGTGTCTGGCTAAATTTGATGTGGCTGGCTTTTGTTAGGCTTTTTGCACTTAAGAGTTATTTTGATTTTTACTGAGAATCACATCATAAAGAAGACTCGTTATTTGATTACAAGTTAAGACAATTTGATTCAAGCCAAAAGGAAAATAAAATTGAAAATAAAATACCCACATTAGAAATGAAAATTTTTAATCTAAGAAAACATAATTAGGTAAGATTTCTGGCCTTTTAAGCCAGAAATCTTAACTAATTATAGTGTAAGTTGGGCTAGACTGATTGTCTTTCTTTTTTTTTTGGTCCTGGCATCCTTCCATTTTTTTAGGAAAAAAATTATGAGTTCACATGGTGGTGTGCTTACCTTTGTTAATGTTGGTTAGTTTTTAATACTTCAGTTCCTAGAAAAGGAACAGAAGTATTATATTCAACACAATGCTACTTAGATAATTCACTGCCTTTTCCTTTTTTTTAGGAGTCACTGTTTAATTTAGTGGTATGCAGCCCTACCACTAGCTAGTCACACAATGAGTGGCAAATTTCTACATGTGAAGTATTTGCACAAATCATATTTGTCAAAGAAAATTTCAAGTACCCGCACTAAACACAAAAAAGTAATAGACAATTTTTTTTTTGTAGTCTGGTTGTTACTTTTTTTATTGAGAACTGTTACTGTGCCTGTGGTCACATTTTTGTTCATAAGAAATATTTTAGTGTGTTGTATATAAATATATTTGTAGTACGGTAGAATAAATTTAATTACTTTTCTATTCATAAATGTATTTAAGTTTATTACACCCAACGCGATTGTTAATGAAAAATATTGATGTAAAAATGGATTGTTATAATATTATTATTTACTGTGAAAAATGTACCATAACATTATTGTCTCTAACTATTGTGATAAAAGTGTAGCGTCTCCATTAATTGTTTATAATATAATAGGTATTACTTTAGGGAACTTAGTATGTATATAAATAGTATTTTATAAACAATATTATAAGGCAAACTTTGTTTTGCCATAAAAACACCAAATATTCATCTACCCTACCCTACCCTACCTAAACTACCCTACCTACCCATCCCTACCTACCCTACCCTACCTACCTACCCTACCTACCCAAACCAAAATAAAAAAAAAAACTTCACATAAACCATCTACTAAATAGTCCAACAAAACACATCCTTTATAATGCGCACAGCGAATGAATGAAACTCACTACCTGCGTCTGTGTTTCCGAACGCATTCAACCCGAATCTCTTCAGAGTTAGAGTGAACAGGCTTCTTCTGGGTAAGCTCACTCCATCGTAGACTCTGTCTCTGTCACCTATGACCTAGACTAGAGTCAAGAGCAAACCCATTACAAATAAAATAAAAAAAAAAGCCTAAACATTTGGTTTGGATAGGTGAGCCCGTTCTTGAGTTATAAAATTACAACGAAAAGTGGCATTGATTTTTATATATATAGATAGATTAATGGAGACGCTACTAAAGTATAACCCATCTATGTATGCAACTGACAGACTTGTATCTATAGTCATAGATAAAAATTATAAAAAAAATCTTGTCATAGGGGATATTAATTATCCTGTGTTAATTGCTAGATATTAACAGGTCATTAATTAGAATGGGCTGTTAAAATTACACCTGACTCATTCTTATTATTCAAATAGGCAAGCACAATAAACCATTCAAAATTTCAAATATTCATGATAAGGGAAGTCTGATAATGGAGCTGATAAATGATAAGGTCATAAACAAACAGTTATGTGGAGGAAAACAATAACATCATAAAAAGACTACTTCTTACATAAGAATGTGTAATACTAAAAATCTTAACATTATTTCAATGTAAAGATGCAACACAAAAGGAGTTGATGCAATAGATAAGGAAAACGGGATTTAAATAAAAACTTACCTTAACTGGCTGAATGTAATGTGACCTTGACCATTTTATTCTAAAAACATGTTTTGTTTATGTACTTTGAATTCAATGACTTTTCCACCGAGAATTATAAATTGATTTGAGTTTTGAAACTTAAATGAATATTTTAAGCTTTAAAACCTTGTTTGATAAACTAGGTACTATGAATTTAATTTATGTAGTTATCACACAAAAGAGTTTTTTTTATTTTTCATTAACTTGACCAATATTGCTATTGATTAAGTTCCGATTTAATAATATGAACAAACAAAAGGCATTAAGTAAGTACCAGAGAGGTAACAGATAACAAAATTTTATAAAATTAAAATACGTAGATGAAATAAAAACAAACAAAATAGATGAATCTTTTGAAGATAGAACGCGCGATTAGATCGAAATGCTATCGATAACACGGATTACATAAGTTTCAAACAAAACAATATCACAACACCATAAGATTATTCAGTCACCAAAATAATAACAACAAAATGTTTATGTTGTTTCGAAACAGCTGGTAGCACTACGTTATGTACACTAGCTATATACTTCAAACATAAAAGGGGACCGAGGACAAAGGAAATCGATGAAGTCGTTCTACACTACGTTGTGGCCCTATCTAACTATATTAATGCGTATTATGAACCGAATATGCGTCTTACATAACACACTCACCTTGTTTACGAAAACAATTCTCATTTTAAATCCATTTTCGAGTAAAATGCTATTGCGTCGTACCTACTGGCAGTCGAAAACAATGACGTCACACGAATATAAAAACAAAAACTCTAAACAAACATAACTCACTCGCGCACTCAAGCAATTATTTTATTAATACAACTCTCATTTAATAAATAAATCAAAAATAAATTAGATTTTATGTACAAAATATACAACAATTTACGGAACAGATGATTTGAATGACAATACCCTAACGCCCACTTGTTCGTTTGTAGATGTGTGTGTGCATCATACGACAAAGCGTTCATTCCATCTGTATACAAACGTACACACTCACGATTTGTCACTGTGTGGAAAAACACTACGTCAAACACTATGTTACTCCGCAGAAGCGACAAAATTACAAATAGAAACAAACAATGTTTTAACCAAATAGTCCACAGAGTGTACATACATGATTGCAAGTGCCGTAAAATAGGCAATTGCAGGTCGGGAAAATATCATCATCATCATCATCATTTCAGCCGAAAGACGTCCACTGCTGGACATAGGCCTCCCCCAGGCGTCGCCACATTGACCGATCCCGTGCGTCTCGCATCCAGCGCCTTCCCGCAACCTTAACCAGGTCATCGCTCCACCTAGTGGGAGGCCTTCCAACGTATCGTCTTCCGGTTCGCGAGCAAAATATACGTTCTACCAAACGTATTTAATAAATATTTAAATTAATTTATTGATCAAATCTAAATCTAGAGTAATTAAAATCGCCTTTAATGAAGTATTAGTTATGTTTTACCTTTTATATGAATGATAATCTGTACTTAACTAATTTGTAAAACTTTTCTCAAATAATAAAAACTATGCGTCTGGCTGAAGACGGAGATAAAAATTAAAAAAATTACAGAAAATTAAAAAGCACTAGTGAAGAAAGTTACACTTTCCACACAGTTTCGCTGCATGGAAAACGCTCTTTTCGAGGATATATATTGTGAAATATTATAAAGGTTGCCTGTTCCATTACCATATTTTTATTATCTTATTAAGGATGGAGTTGCATATTTTTATTTTGCTTAATCTGCCTTTTGGGTCGAAATCATTACCTCGTCTATAAAAAATACTTACTCTTTGACCAAACACTCAAATGGAATGTTCCGTTTCATGCAGAAATTTAATGATCTTGAGTTTCAAATGTCTCCTGATACGATCCACATAATTGATTGTGTCGTTAATCTCATTAATACTTCATTTCTGTGTATTCTTTAAAAATAATAATTCATGTTTATGTTATATTTTACGCTAACAGTTGCATTTTATCGCTCGTCTAACGTTCCGTTCTATGAGCAATACAGTCAATTCAATGTTGTTGAACTCCGCTAGCGTGAGATTTGTTCAATAGGAATCATATAGAATAAAATAAGTAAAAATGTTAATGTTTTCTTTAATTATTCTTTTATTAATATTACTATCATATTCTCAGTCATACGCAAGTGCAACCAAGAATAACATTTTAATTATTTTCGTGGATGACTTGCGCCATCTTTCGGATGAAACGATCAACTTGCCGAATATCAAAACACTGGCGGGCGAAGGTGTTAATTTCAAAAATGCCTTTGTGCAGGTAACATCATAGACTATACACGGTAACATTAGAATTAGTGATTAGGACCAGACGAGTCATTTGAGTAATTTGCTACCTGAATATTTGGATATTTTGTCACTAGAACCCTCACAAAATAAAATAAATAGTACTTCTAAAAACTAAAAAACACGCTTTAATGGTAAATTGAACTAAAAAGTCGCTTATCCTGAAGATGTTGGTAAGGCTAATGGGACAAACAATGTAAACGCGCACGGTAGAATCAACTTTTATTACTTGCAAATTTTAATTTTTGTTTGACTTACAAAAGTATTTTGACTTTGACTAAATTATTACATTGTCATCGGTCCTTGATAGGTGTGCAAAGTTTCAAATCAATCCGACGTTTTGAAGTGGGTGAAAATCACGTTCAAAGATTCCGTTACATTGATACCAGGCCCCTCAGAAAGTATTGCGAAAAAAAGTTTTTATATATGGGAGACTGGCCAGTTATAATGTTTTTCGAAAATATGATTATTTATAAGTAAAAATAAGTAAGTTCCAATTTCAAAATTTCCCTCCACATTTTTTGCGAGTTAATTCAAAGTATTGTGTCTCACTGAAATATGGATCTGCGCCGGGAACATTTTAGAGCTATGATTTTATACGATTTCAAGTGTCGCCTGAAACCGGATGAATCGTACGATAGACTTCAAATGGCATTCATGGATGAAGGCCCTTCCAAGGCAACCGTGTATCGTTGGTATAACGAATTCAAGCGCGGTCGACCAACTTTGGGGGATGACGAAAGAAGCGGTCGCCCTTTGACGGCTGTTACCGAAGAAAACGTGCTAGCAGTGAAAAATTTAATCCAAGACAATAGGCGAATTACATATCAGGAGATTCAACACATATTGAAGATTGGATCGGGAAGCGTTCACGAGATTCTACACAGCCATCTTCGCGTGAGGAGGATAGTATCACGCTGGGTGCCGCACAACCTCACCGATGCTCAGAAGCAGGCCCGGGTGGAATGGTGCCGTGATATGCTTAACAAATTTGAAGCAGGCTCGTCTCGGCGTGTTTACGACATCGTTACAGGTGATGAGTCCTGGATTTATCAATACGACCCAGAAACCAAGCGCCAGTCGACTGTTTGGGTGTTTCAAAATGAGCCAACGCCTACCAAAGTGAAGCGATCTAGAAGCGGGGGTAAGATTTTGATCGCTAGCTTTTTTAATTTGACTGGCCACTTGGTATCAATTCCCTTACGGGATCAAAGAAGCATTAATGCCGAATGGTATACTACCAAATGTTTGCCAGAAGTTTTCTCTGTTATAAGCAACAAGCGACCAAACACAGGGCTCCGCGGGCTACTGCTCCACCACGACAATGCACCTGCGCACACCGCACTCAAAACGAGGGACTTCCTGGACAGCACGCCAGTCAAACTCCTGGGTCACCCTCCTTACAGTCCTGATCTAGCACCGTGTGACTTCTTTTTATTCCCAAAAATAAAAAATCAGCTCAAAGGGATACAATTTTCGTCGCCGGAAGATGCGCTGGCTGCGTTCGAGCAGGCTGTGAACGAGGTGTCTGCGGCGGACTGGAAAAAGTGTTTTGAAAACTGGTTTAGGCGCATGAATCTTTGTATAGAGGCTGGTGGAAAGTACTTTGAAAAGATTTAATAAAAATATATGTACGTATAGAACAATTTTTTTTAGTTTCGCAAAACTTTCTGAGTGTCCCACGTACATACCAAGCTAATAAACGCGTGTTAAATGATCGAAATTGACTATATAAGACCGCTGTCATCAGAGCCCCTTAGTGTACAAATTTGACAACTAGGTATATAGAAAAAATAAAAACATAGGAGCATAGTATGTTATCTAATTATCCTTCTATCCAGTTTATGAAATATCTTCTAATTCGGTCCAACATTGAAGGAGAAAACAGGCGGGAGCCAAACCTCGAATTACGACATTTTACTTTTGTAGTTGTAGGATATTCAGTCGGATCTGTAGTTGTCCATACCGCACGAATTTGAGGGCGGGGGGAGACGCGATATTTTTCCATGTGCTGTTTATTGTGTTTAGTTTTAATAAGTAATGGATACAAAATACATTTAATGGCATGTCTATAAATGTTTTTTACAAAAAGTTTTCAATACAAAACAGTAAATTATATATAGGATAGGTATCCGCAGTCTCTAGATCGCCTACTAGTTACCTACATCAGCGAAATTAAACTTATTTCAACGTCAGCCGTACGGGTCGATCGATCAGGTGCTTTGCTTACCGCGGTTGGTCCGTGGATGGGTGACCATCATAACATACCAAGCGTCCGTGCCTCGGAAAGCACGTTAAGCCGTTGGTCACGGCTGTCATTTCTTGGATCTTTGACAGTCTGACAACTCCGTCCCCCAAACTCAATCCCCGTCTTACCAAGGCATTTCATAATACCCAGTAACTGGGTTGTGGAGGTCAGATATGCTGTCGGTCCATGTAAAATAATGGTATTCAGCTGCATCCGACTCCAACGTAGATGGGATAAGGCTAGGCAGATGATGACGACGTTCATTCTCTCACTGCATGGTCTATTGTTTGATATCCGACCGTCAGTGATTTCTGGCAAAAAGTACCTATTGGTGGTAGAACTTTTCTAATAATGGTTCCATTTTTTGTCACATACATCGTCCCTCTTAATTTTTTGAAAAAGAAAGCTTTTGGGACTCCATAAAATAACAGAAAACTCGACAAGTAGCCTTGTACCTACTTGGTAGAAGTAATTGTGGATTCTGTTTTATTTGTAACATTTTGCCTTCAAAAGTACAGAAATCTATTCTTTTTGTTCGATTCCGTCTTCAGGAGACATACTTTGCAATTTTATGAGGACACTTTACCTTTACTATCAAGTCTTCACCTATCAGACCATGCTGGCTTACCGCTAAAAAGGGTTTCTAATACCCTGTAAATTGATCGATCGCTTCAGAATCTTTTTCCTTGCCATAATTGGTAGCAACAGTTCCTTTAAATCCATACTAATATTATAAAGAGGAAAGATTTGTATTTTTGTATGTTACTAATAAACTTAAAACTATTGCACCGTTGGGAAGCTACACTATCCCCGGGTGACATGACATAGGCTACGTTTTATCCCTGTATTTCCACGGGAACAACGCGGATGAAACCGCGAGGTGTCCGCTAGTTTGTTATATAATAACGTTTCTAATATTTTACGAACCGATGTTTTTGGTCGCATCTTACCAATTGTAATCAGATATTACTAATTTTGCGATTACATTATTGTTCCAGCAAGCTCTATGCGCCCCAAGCAGAAACTCAATGCTGACTGGAAGACGCCCCGACTCGCTCCGTTTATACGACTTCTACAACTACTGGAGGGACACAGTAGGCAATTTTACTACCTTCCCTCAATTCTTCAAAGAAAATGGCTACGAAAGTTACTCTATCGGGAAAGTCTTCCATCCAGGGATTAGTTCCAACTTTACAGACGATTACCCTTATAGCTGGTCTCAGTATCCTTACCATCCTCCGACTGAAAAATATAAAGATGCTGCTGTATGCAAAGATAAGGAGACCAAGAAACTACAAAAAAACCTGGTATGTCCTGTAAATGTTGAGCAACAACCCGAAGGAACTTTACCAGATTTGGAGTCCCTGGACCATGCTGTGAATTTCCTTTCGAATAGGAATAGCAGTCAGCCTTTCCTGCTAGCTGTTGGGTTTTATAAACCACACATACCAATCAAGTTTCCTGAAGAGTACCTTGGTGATTGCCGAAATTATTTTGAACTTTATCTGTGTAGTCTAAGGTTTAAATTAGCATGTGTTTGCTTCCTAAATATGACCTTATTATTTTCAAAGCGAGTTTCGTCATAGTATTTTGATAAGGCATTTTTAATTTTATTTTCCTGGTTTAATTGATAAGTTTGTTATATTTTAATGCAAAACCCAAAGTATTATCCATTTTGGCTGTAAATAGTTAGTAAATTATAGGCTAAGAAAATAATGAATGCAGTAACCTACATTATTAGAAAATATAAAAATCTTTCAATTTCAGAAAGGATACCAATATACAAAGTGAGACCTCCAAAGCATCCATACATGTCTGCTGAAATACCTATAGTATCCTGGCATCCTTGGACGGACGTCAGACGTAGAGACGACATTGCCAGGCTCAATATATCCTTCCCTTTAGGAATTATGCCTTCTGATTGGTCCATCAAGATACGGCAGAGTTACTATGCAGCAGCATCGTATGTAGACGACTGTATCGGCGAATTATTGACTTACGTTGATAAAAGGAACACTATTGTAGTTTTGACGAGCGATCATGGTCAGTATTGCCATTATTTTACACCTTATTTGTCAGTTGTATATTATACGTGACTTGTTGCCTCTTTTTGGTTTCAGGGTGGTCCTTAGGCGAAAATGGATTATGGGCAAAGTACAGTAATTTTGACGTAGTTTTAAAAGTTCCGTTGATATTCTCAGCGCCAGGAATCTCTTCAAAAAATATATATACGCCTGTTGAGTTGGTCGATATATTCCCGACTTTGGTAGACCTTAGTGGCTTGTCTCATAACATACCGAATTGTGGGATTATGGATAAATCTATTCTATGTTTTGAAGGAAAAAGCTTGAAACCTCTAATGATAGATAATTCGAAGGGATTTGGAAACTATTTCGCCTTAAGTCAATATCCAAGACCAAGTGTTTACCCCCAGAAGAACTCCGATAAACCTCGCTTGAAAAACATAAAAATAATGGGCTACAGTATAAGAACAAAAAGATACAGGTACACAGAATGGGTATCATTTAATAACACAATATTTGCAGTCGATTGGAACAAAGTATATGGCTTAGAACTATACGATCACTTGACAGATTCCGATGAATCCAACAATCTTTATTTGGTACTTAAATATAAAACAATTAAACAATATCTCTCTAGATTGTTAAGATCACACGTCAATAAAAATTATATTAAATTTAAATATTAATTTAAGTTACAATAAGATATAGAAGTAATAATTGCACAAATACCACAAAGGTGAACGCATACTCTCATCCGCTTTCTGAAAGGGTTACCAGCGTAAAAAAATTGTAACCAACTGTCCAACTAATGTCAATTGCTGTGATTGGCTGACTGAATTTTCAACAGCCAATGAAAACACTTCGCGTGTTGATTAGATTAGCCTCTTGTATCAGAGTTTAAAGCACTTTAGAAGCACTTATTATTATGGCTTATTTACGCTTATTACTTTTTAATGAATTTAAGCATTTAATATGCCATTTTTTTGTCATATATAAAGATATCGACATATGAAAGGAATAACAGGACCGACAACATTAAAAAATAACTACTGAGATATATTCAATAAAGATTTACTTAAAATCAAATTTAATGTAGATGTCATAAGTTTCATTGCCGATGTATGCATATGTTCTGTTTTTCTTGAGACGCGTTCGTGTCCTGCGGACTTTGTAGCTCGTCTGCGTTCACCTTAAATAATAATATGTTTAGTATAAATAAATAATCTGACTTCTTCGTTGAACATCAACGTGAAACGAAATCTCTGGCACAAAAATCAACATGACAATACTACAGGCATGACAAGTGATCCGATTGGTTGGTTTGCTACTGATAATTCAGTAAACCAATCACAGCACTACACACCTTTAACAGTGAATTGGCAAAAATATTTTAAGTTGATTTTCGTGCCATAAACTGGCCAATAATTTTTTGGATCAGCATTCTGATTTACCCCGAGTTTCTCACCTCTAAATTATCGCAGAATTAATGTGACAAATTGTCAAGCACGCGTTATCTGCCGTGATTGGCTGTTTAAAATTCATTCAACCAATTTAAAGGTTAGAAACTCGGCCTTGGGCCTTTAAATTAATGCTCATTTCTATCAAATATGTCTCTTTTTCTCGTCTTTCAAACGCATTATTATCCTAAAAAATTTGAGACAATGTTCATAGTGGAATGATAAATTAAAGTACCTTATATAACTAAGAAGACATTGTTGAAGAAATAGCTTAAATCGTAAACTATCTACACTATGTATATTTGTATAGTGCCAAATAAATACTTTAGGAAGTAAATTGATTTTTGTAATTTCATACACACTTTACTTTTAACTACACTTAAACCGACTGAGATGTATAGATAAAATAAATTGATAAGCATGTTAACTAATTAGCTTCAAATAAACGTTATCAGTATCGTTATCAGATCCTTAACAAACACTTAAAACCTTTACACAACATAGTACCATAAAAGTAGGGTCGGATGTCCAACAGTGGTACACAATAAAACAATATGATATTTCTAAAATGCTGCGTTGCCAGATCGTGCATTATCCCTGAGTTTCTCACCTCTAAATTATCGCAGAATTAATGTGCCAAATTGTCAAGCACGCGTTATCTGGGGGGTGACCATAAGCTCTTAGAGCGGTATCAATTTGAGATCGAATAGGGGACAGATGTATCTGACTTGTATACATCTGTCACTTACTCGATATCAAATTGATACCGCTTTAAGAGCTTATGGTCACCCCCCTGCTCTGATTGTGTAGCGTTGTGAGGATCTAAACCGTGAATAGTCGAGTGATGCTAAAATATCACAATTAGTAAGTTCCAGACAGTCTCCAAGTACTACCGGTTGGAGATACGAGACCCGTCCAGCCTACTACTGAGCCTGAGGCCTCCACGTCTGCCGCGTGCTACCCAAGCACGTAGCGGCCTGCGCAGACCTAGCCGTTACAATTGGTTGAATGAATTTTCGACAGCCAATCACAGCAGATAACGCGTGCTTGACAATTTGTCACATTAATTCTGCGATAATTTAAAGGTGGGAAACTCGGCCTATATCGCGTAATGACATTTTCGAGAACCCCTCGCCCGCCCTATCCCTGTATCCCAGTTTGTGTCGGCTCCACGTGGGAGAAGTCGTCTCTTAGGAGCATTATTTTTTTTACTTTTTGTCAAAAAAATAATGCTCCTAGTAAATATTATCAGCATTTTTGTAAATTTTCATATTTTTCATGATTACCTAGCATTAAACATTATTTCGTAGATTAACATGGAATAGATCATAATATGTTAGTATTACAATTTTGTGGATTTCTTTTTGAGGGTAGTAAAATAAACCCTATGTAGTCAACAATGAAACACTGATTCAAGTGAAATTAATAATAAAACCTTTTTTGATTGAACTCAAGCATTTTTTGTCATTCACCTACTCCATTTTCTCAAAATATTAAACAGACACTATTAATTATTAGGTTGCATTGTTGAATTTGTGGTGTTTCATTGTGTTCCCACTGTGGATACAATGAAACATTTCCTAATATTTTGTATATATTTTTTTGCTGGTTGATTACACATTAATTAAAAATACCGTAAATGACATCCGATACCCAAAAAAAGTGCTTACATACCATAAAAAAAATTGACTTATATTCGTAAAACCAAAAGTTGTACGAGATTTTGATTTTTTTGTGTTTCATTGTTGGACACATGACCCTACATAAATTCTAACAATATATTTATAACACAAAAAACTACTATAAAGCACGAACGCAAACACTATACAGTCTTTGATATAATTTGAGAAAGCATCATACTAAGCTCTGCTTTTCTTCAGGCATTGGTTTTCGGGAGTTTGCCTCCATTTCTTGCTGTTTAAATCTGGCGTAGAGGCAGCTACTGGCCAGTACGATCATGTTTGATGTCCACCAGAGGACATTCTTGGTCTCGTTGTACCATTGAGTAGCTATCACGGTCTGGGCGCACGCTTTTGCTGTCCCTGAGATGTTGTGTGTCAGTGGAGAGGTGACCTGAAATAGATGGCATTTGCTATTTTAAAATCACGTGTTTATGTTTAAGGGGCTGAATACACATAAAAGGCTTTCTTTAAAAAAAAAAACCCAAATCTATTAATGATGTGGCAGCGGAAAAAATATTGTTAATCTTGATCATATTTCTGAAAACTTCTTTGTGGCCGAAAAATCTCGATACAACTGAACAGCAAAAAAAAAACTAGATATAATTTTGCTAGGTATGTTTTAAATCACAGGAAATATTGTCAAAGTCTGTATTCTTTATATTCTCTGGCACTACCGCTGTCACTAGCATCTATATTTTTGATTATATTTATTTTTTACATACCTAGTATAAAACAAAGTCGCTTCCCGCTGTCTATCTGTCCCTATGTATTCTTAGATCTTTAACTATGCAACGGATTTTGATGCGATTTTTTTAATAGATAGAGTGATGCAAGAGGAAGATTTATATGTATAATAAACACTTTTCACGCGGGCGAAGCCGTTGGCAGAAGCTAGTTGTATTATAAACGACTCACGTCTTTTAGTTTACTTACTAAGTCCATAATTAAAAAGTATTTAAACCTCTTTGAAAATATAGGTGAGGTCGATTACGATTTTAACCTTCTTCGTTCATGTAAAAACAATAAAAGGAAAAACACAGAACATGGAATGGTCCATTGTAGTAGTCCATCCAATGGTCCATTCGTAGTATCTCTAAGTCGTCTGTGGAATGGTTGTATCCACCGCGCTGGCAGTGACCAGTGTTTCGGTGCAGTATCCAGGTTAACACAGTCCATTTCAACATAGTAAAACTCATTAAAATAATATAAAACCATTATATGAAAATGTGTTCTTATAATTATGTGTCAGTCGCATAGAACCAGACATAATTTCAATATTTATTCAGTTTGCACGGCAAAGACTCGTATGACACTAGGCAGACACAATACCCAATGTCCAAAGTCAATGGGGGCATCTTGGTATGGAAACCTTACTCATGGCGTACACAAACGAAATATAGTAAAATGTATTGATATGGCCTTTATGGGTAATTTTTTAATCTGAAATCTTTAAATTTGAATTGAGTTTTGGTGCTTTCATTAATCAATTTTATTTCGAACTAGCTGTCCCACGCGGCTTCGCTCCCGTCAACTGGCTACGTATCTACCCTATCCTACACCTACCCTACACCTACCCTACCTACTCTACCTACCCTACATACATGATTGCATAACTGAAACTGTTTACGTAGCGCACGCAACGGAAGCCCTCAAAAAGTAATATTCTTGCCCGTTTTTGCAACATTTTTCATTAATGCTCCGCTCCTTTTGGTTGTAGCGTGATGTTATATAGCCTATAGCACTCAAGAATAATGTAGCTTTCTACCAGTGAAAAATTTTTAGAATTGGATCATTAGTTCCAGAGATTACCCCCTACATACAAACTTACAAACTTACAAATTTTACCTCTTTATCATATTAGTATAGATAGTATAGATAAAAATAGTGTCGATTCCTGAGTGATCGAAAATTCAACAATTTCACGGCAAAAAAATACATTTGTTAAGAAACATGCGGCCCTTATTTAATTTCTCCTCATTTTTTTTACCTACCCTACACCTACCCTACACCTACCCTACCTACTCTACCTACCCTACATACATGATTGCATAACTGAAACTGTTTACGTAGCGCACGCAACGGAAGCCCTCAAAAAGTAATATTCTTGCCCGTTTTTGCAACATTTTTCATTAATGCTCCGCTCCTATTGGTTGTAGCGTGATGTTATATAGCCTATAGCACTCAGGAATAATGTAGCTTTCTACCAGTGAAAAAATTTTTTGAATTGGATCATTAGTTCCAGAGATTACCCCCTACATACATACTTACAAACTTACAAACTTACAAATTTTACCTCTTTTTGGTTCATATACCTTGTTTAGTATTCTCTTGAAATATTAATATTATGTATGTCATTTAGTTACTTATACAAGATGACTTTCCATAGCCTACTTCAGGGATGGCGAATCTATGGCACGCGCGCCTGTAGCGGCACACGACGAAATAGGCACGCTAAAATGAGATTATTTATAATCTAGGTAATTTGCAACTCAAGTCTTGACTTTGATATACATCAGCCCTATGTGGTGAAAACACACGGTCATGTAAACTTTATCAATCTGTATAAATAAAAAAATGCTGTATGTGATTGTAACCGTATCACTAAAGAACGGTTGAAACGATTTGTTGCTATTGTTTCAAAGAGGTTTAAATACTTTTTAGTTATGGACTTAGTAAGTAAACTAAACGACATGAGTCTTTTATAATACAACAAAAATATAGATGCAGCGGGAGGGTGTGTCAAACTTTTACTGACTAAAACCCACCCGTGTTCTTTCAGTTGCTTAAGGGTACACTAGTCAACGGCACGAACTATTTTGTGCGCAGGGTTAAAATGCATTTTATTGCAACCGACAAAACGCGCGGCAGAGATAGATGCTGTGATGAGCAGTAGCAAGCTATTTAGCATACGAATACACACTTTGGCAAATTTGTAGCGAAATGGATAATGATTTAGGACGAAACCGAGCGCGCGAAATTTTATAAACAGACCTTTGGCAGTCTAGATATCATGAAAAAACGACAAAATCTATATGTTCAAAATAAAATTATTTGCATTGTTGAACTACTAATCTATCCCTTATGGAGGCCGTTTTGCAATTTTCCGTCTTCTTATGGTATTTATTTGCGCCCAAAAATGCGTTAAAATTAGTGTCGAAATGTGGAACTTTTGACGCTCATAACTTTCAAATATTTTCTTTTTTTTACTTTTTTGCTTCCATACAGGGCTAGATAATGATAAGACAAATTGATATCACTTTTATTTTGAACGTACATCGTCAAACAGTGGAATAATCCCTAGACTACGTTTGTATGGAAGAATTTTCGACTAGTGTAACCTTAAGCCGATCGCTAGTGAAAGCGGTAGTGCCAGAGAATATAAAGAAAACAGACTGACAATATTCCTTGTGATTTCGTGACAATTTGTCACAAATTAGCCAGCCCTCAGTTGTCCGTGGGTTTCTCAAAACTGCATCATCGAAAAATTACGTAATCGATTGTTCTGTTTTCCGCAACTCTACGACTAAGCGCGTATTTTGCGTACGGGTAATCGCTTGTTACATTAAATAATTGGCATTAATTTATTTCGGTTGGCTACCCAAGCTGGTATTCATTCACTACTATAACCTAATCAGCAACTTTAATTAGTATTTTATCTGGAGCGGCTTGGTAGCCGCCAAGTTAAGCAAACCTTACCAAGGACGATTTTTGATCGGTAACCACGTTTTTTTTGGTTTGCTTGTTTTTGGATAGATGACCCCGCCAGGGTAAGCAACACTTACCAAGGTCAGTGTTTGGATGGGTGACCACTTTCTTTGGGTTCGCTTGTTCTTAGATGGGTGACCCCGCCAGGGTAAGCAACACTTACCAAGGTCAGTCTTGGGATGGGTGTCCACTTTTTTTTGGATGGGTGACCTTGGTAGATGTTGCTTAACCTAGCGGGGTGACTTTAGGATGGGTAACCAAAATTTTTGTGGTGATGGTCACCCATCCAAATACTGACCTTGGTTAGTGTTGCTTACTCTGGCGGGGCCACCTATCCATAAACAAGCGATCCATAAAAAAGTGGTCACCCATTCCAAGACTGACCTTGGTAAGTGTTGCTTACCCTGGCGGGATCACCACCCCAGCCGCTTCAAGTTAAACACAAACCTTTCCAGAAACTGACCTTGGTAAGTACTAAGTACAGGGTACAGTCAACATTAATGCGCGTGAGGAAGGTTCGATTCCCAGGTCAGTAACAGATTGTTTTTATTTTTATTTACATAAATACAAATACCTATTTTTGATAATTGTGTCAAATTTATAATGTAATTAATTTAAAAAAAATAGTATCTAATATCCTAATTGTTTTTTTTTATAACTCAACCCATACCATTTTCGTCCAACCATATTATCTGTTTTATCGTAATATAAGCCTTTAAAATCATAATATTAATTGTAATCTGCGAATAATCGACCAATTTCCAACACTTATAAATAAGGCTCGTTGACAAGAGACATTGAAAAAGGTTCTTAGAAACCCAAAACTGCTGTAACATGTGGTTAATGTGACAAATTGTCAACCGCTTGTCACACTTGGTGTTGAGAAACTGAAAGTAGAATTAACCGGCGATTATTCGTCGATTACGTTAACAGCCCGATAATTGATAGCTGGGAAACCGGGTGAAAGTTAGTTTTGCGTTATTTTATGATACGTTATTGTTGTTAATTGTACCAAAGTACGTTGGTCAGTACCACTGAAAAAAAAATTTGAAGGTCACGGTAAGAGGTTACTTTGCCGTTCAATTGTATCGAGATTTTTGTGCTTAAGATTACACTAGTCGATTTTTTTCCATACAAACGTAGTTTATGGATTATTCCACTGTTTGACGATGTACGTTCAAAATAAAAAGTGATATCAATATGTCTCATCATTATCTAGCCCTGCATGGAAGCGAAAAAGTAAAAAAATAAAATATTTGAAAGTTATGTTATTAGTTACATTTCGACACTAAATTTAACGCATTTTTGGGCGCAAATAAATACCATAAGAAGACGGAAAATTGCAAAACGGCCTCCATACAGGGATAGATTAGTAGTTCAACAATGCATATAATTTTATTTTGAACAGATAGATTTAGTCGTTTTTTCATGATATCTAGACTGCCAAAGGTCTGTTTATAAAATTTCGCGCGCTCGGTTTCGTCCTAAATCATTAACCATCCCGCTACAAATTTGCAAAAGTGTGTATTCGTACGCGAACTAGCTTCCTACTGCTCATCACAGCATCTATCTCTTCTCACGTGTTGTCGGTTGATATAAATTGCATTTTAAACCTGCGCACAAAATAGTTCGTCCGTCGACTAGTGTAACCTTAAACGTGTTTCGGCCACAAAGTTTTTAGAAATATGATCAAGAATAATATATATTTTTTCCGCTGCCACATCTTCAATAGATTTGAATAGATCGATTTTGTATCAAATAAATATATGCAATTAAAGGCCACATTATTCTCTTTAATTTTGAACTATTTTAGGTAATGTACGCCGTGACCTTAATATCTTAATTGATGCATTTTATTCAAATAATTTCGTTATACTGAAAAATGTATCTCTCGAGTAAATATGGGTACATTCTAGAAATTAACCACATTTACAGCACAGCTGTGCAAATTAGTTGATAAGAAATAACTACTAAGCTCACCTTTATCTGTAACGACGTGAAGTATCCAATAGCGAATCCACACACGCCTCCAATAAACATTTGGAACCAAAAATACGAACTATCAAAATTGGTATAATTCCACAAGACAGACAGTTCTCCATTCAATATAATTAGAGGCAGGAATAATATTATGGAATAGGCATTATTATAATAAGATAACAACCAAACTTCCTGGTTTACACTAGGTAAAACCTTTTTCGTGTAGATGGAATATAGAGATAGCATTAGAGATCCGATTACTCCATACACTGTGCCTATTAGGGAAAATGAACCTGAAACAAAACGGCATAAATGAGTAACATATAAAAAAAAAACAAAAAAAACCGACTTCTAAACCAGAACACTAAAAAGTACAATAAATTACTTTCGTTTTGGAAATCGGTGTCTTTGGTATAGTCCTTGCCAAACTTCTTGGCCGCCCTGAAGAAGTTGGTTTACCGGATGCGCGAGGCACGAAACGGTGCTGTTTTTGTATGAGATTTACTACTGCGCAGCCATTGTAGTCAACTTCAGGGCGGCCAAGAAGTTTGGCGAGAACTATACCTCTTGTTTTAATCGGTTTTCAACACTGACTTCCGAAACGAAAGTTATTATTGCACGTTTTAGTGTTTTGCTTTCTAAAGTCCACCGAAAAAAGTTCGGTTGTATGTTCCATATCTTGAAAACTGCTGAACCGATTTTGATGAAATTTAACAAGAAAAAAACCAAATAAAACAAAAAAGAATGATCACGATCCGATAAGCAGTTTCGGATAAATGCGTGGACAAACATACATACAAATATAAAAAAAAAAATACAAACAAACAAACATACATACATACACTTATGAATTTGGCATAAGTGTTTAAAAGTTACAAGTCACCCTATGTCACTATTTGCTGATGACACACTGTGACTATTAATAGCAGAAACGCTGAAACCTACAATGACGAAATTTCTAAGACAATAACCTCCATAATAAAATGTTTAGATAATAATAATTTAAAGATAAATATTGAAAAGGCGAAATTAACGATTCGATTTAGCCAACGTTCAAACACAAATATGAGTATAAACTATGACAACCAATGCGTATCTCAAGTAAACACATCTAAATTTCTAGGTTTAACAATTGATAATAAATTACACAGACGGAGCAGCTGACCAAACGAATCCTATGCCCTATACAAACTTACCTACTGAGGTAAGTTTGTATAGGGCATAGGCAGACTTAAGCGCCCACACTCATCACTGGATGAAGGGTAATAATCTTAGTCAATAGGGAAATAATCTTTAAAGCACAGAAAAAGTGCATCAGGACAATGTTTGGATTACAGGTCATAGATACATGTAAACCATTATTTATTAAATTTAAAATATTGACTCTTCCATCCTTATATGATTTTGAAGTTGCTGTATTTGTTAAGTCCAATCTTAAGTTGTTTCTAAAAATGTTGGACATTAGTAACCGAAGTCGAAGGGATAACAGTAGCTTATGCGTAAGAAGGTCCCACACAGCATTAATGTATAAAAGTGTATTTTGCATGGCGCCCCACTTACCACGGTCAATCAAATAATTGAACGTGAGCTTATTTAAGAAACGGCTAAAATCCTTACTGGTGAGCAAAGCATATACTTCGGAATTTTTTGCAGACTCAAATCTAATGATAGAATGTTGACATGCTAATGAAATACATGACTGTTTATGCTTATAAATAATTTTGTATAATGAAATTAGTATTGTATATAGTTTTCAGTATTGTATATTGACATTAGAATTGTATATTAACACTAGCTGACCCAGCAAACGTTGTTTTGCCATAAAAACACCAAACATTTTTTTTTTTATTAATTGTGTTTTTATCCTACCTACCCTACCTACTCTACCCTACCCTACCATATTTATTTCCCATTTTTTTTTGTTTTTAAACCTTCCCTGTATTCTGTCGAATAAAACAAAAAAATAATTATCCAAATCGGTTCAGCCGTTGCCGAGTTTTAGCGAGACTAACAAACAGCAATTCATTTTTATATCTATCCTACCTACCCTACCCTACCATATATTTTTGCCCATTTTTTTTGTTTTTAAACCTTCCCGGTATTCTGTCGAACAAAACAAAAAAAGAATTATCCAAATCGGTTCAGCAGTTCTCGAGTTTTAGCGAGACTAACGAACAGCAATTCATTTTTATATATATAGATAGATTAAAGATTAATTTTGGATATTGACATTTGTAATTTTTACCTATATTGACATAGCCTTATTATCTGTTTTTTCAGTCTGTGTCCAGACATTTTGTATTTTTATATTATTGTTCCTATTATTATTTGTTTCTCTTTTTATTGACATTATTGAGATTTAGCTGGCTTGATTTTTTTAATTATTTGCAAACATTTGTACACCCTCTGGCATAACATAGCGCACTATTTATTACCTGTATATACCACTATTATTGTAACTATGTTAAAAAAATGAATAAATGACTTATGAAGCCCATACAGAGTAACTTTAACATGTGAATATTGTGCAATGCCAACATCATTACATACATACGTATGGAATAGACCACAACCTTTTTTTTTAAATCGGTAAAAAAGAAATAAATTCATCGAATTATTGGATGAACTAGAAATGCCTAGTTTGAGAAAGGGCTGTTTTTACGGACCGGAAAAGGAGGTGTTTAAGTGTCTACAGCGACATTCACTCACGATATCAATATCATCAATACATATAATAAATCTGTAGAAAAATAATTTTTGTACATCGAAAAAAATTCAAAAAAAAATAGCCAGGTTGTTAAAGGATAACCAACAGAACCCATTACCAGCATTTTTGGAATTTTTGTCTGTTTATTTGTGCACGCATCACGTGAAATGTACGAAACCAATGTAGATAACTTTTATACATAAAAATTGTGCGTAACTTGAAGAATTACTTAGTTTTTGTTTCATCGCAATCGGTTAACGTTTAAGTTAGATGAATTTAAAGTGTTCAAGAAGTAAAATTATCACAGCACACGCAATCTAGTTACTCGGGCAGTTGAACTCGCTGTTCGATAGATGGCGTAGTCATTTTCTGAATCGCGGTGTTAAGATTTTACGCGAAAGAATGACACTAGAAAAAAAATTGGTATGTAGTATGTAGGTATTTAGGGTAGGCAGGAAGGTAACTAAGGTTGGGTGGGCAGATGACGGGAGCGAAGCCGCGGGCACAGCTAGTTGGTATATATATTTGGTTGGTGAGTTTGATAGTATTTTTTTTTTAACAAATGCTAATAAATAGAAGTTCTTTTTTATCACCGGATGTAGTTAATTATGTAGTTATCTATACGCTTCCTATCGCATAGCCGGTAATATATTGAGACGTGAGGCCAAGTAAAATACTAGTGGCTACAATCATTGCATCAGCTGCTATTTTTACCGACTTCAAAAAAAGGAGGTTATCAATTCGACACGTATGTATGTAATAATATTGTTGGAATTGCACAATATTCACATAATATTATGTTACTCTGTATGGGCTTTCTAAACACGTGTACCAAATTTCATAACTATACGTAGGTATGTTTATTTGTATATTTGTATGAAACACGTATCGGCTTTTTTATTGGATTAAGTATCTCTCTTCTGAGGGAATAGTGCAAGTTTCATCAAAATCGGTTCAGCTGTTTTCAAGATATGGAACATACAACCGAACTCCTTAGCGACAAACAGCACGAATGTGTAGATTGAGTTTCTATTGGTATTTTGTTAATGCTTTAGGCTAGACTTTGCTCACTTTTTAGAGATAAGATACTAAAACTAAAAAGAGAGAAATAAAAGCTTTTCACAAAAAATAAACCGACTTCTAAAGCAAAACACAAAAAAATGCTAAATAACTTTCATTCCGGAAGTCGGTGCCTTTGGTACCTCATGTTTTTATAGTTTTTCGACACCGACTTCCGAAACGGAAAGTTATTTAGCACTTTTTAGTGTTTTGCTTTTGAAGCCGGTTTATTTCGTTATGATAATTTTTTTTTTGAACTCAGGACAGAGCAATGTAAGCGCGGATTTTATTCGCGCGAATTTTTATCCGCGTACTGAATCTAACTAACACGTACTGCGGATAATTTTCTCTGCGAGCTCAAAATTTTCGCGCGAATATAATCCGCGCCGCGGTGCGGTGGCTTCTGTGGCAAAACACGGCTTCCTTGCGGTATTATTTCCGCGCGATTTTTTTAATCGCAATGCGTACTTCATTATAGGTCGCAAAATCGCGCGAATGAAAACCTCAGTGCGTGCTAAGCCTTAGAGTAAGGGGGGACAGAGAGTGCGCCTGTGTTGGCGAACACACTTGTGCAATAAATATCTGCCACGTGAGATTAGCCGCCCTGGCCGAATTTCGGTCTGGACTTCTGGAGGACTGTCATTATTGCTATGTTGCCTTGTACTAGTTTTAAGTTTAAGAATAATTAATTACACAACTTTTAGTTTAAGGTTTTGACCTGATTTTATTAGGCAACACATTTGCGGTATTACCCTTATTTACCTGTGTATTATGAGCGATAAGATTGTACATTCAGGGCCAGATTTAGCCTTCTACAGGACTGAGGCCAGACAAGTCTAGAGGACAGGCGCCCCTATCAATCTTTGCTGTTTGTCGATAAGGAGTTCGGTTGTATGTTCCATATCTTGAAAACTGCTGAACCGATTTTGATGAAACTTGCACTATTCCCTCAGATGGGAGATACTTAATCCAATAAAAAAGCCGATAAGTGTTTCATACAAATATACATACATATAGTTATGAAATTTGGTACACGTGTTTAGAAAGCCCATACAGAGTAACATAATATTATGTGAATATTGTGCAATTCCAACAATATTATTACATACATACGTGTCGAATTGATAACCTCCTTTTTTTTGAAGTCGGTAAAAATAGCAGCTGATGCAATGATTGTAGCCACTAGTATTTTACTTAGTGGTGGGTCGTTGTCGTATTTTTGACGGGCGACACGCAACCATTTTCCCGACGCCGAAAACGGTTGCAGAAAACGGTCTTCGTCGCAACTGGTTTGAAGACGTCTTGGAGAACGAAACTTGGAGGACAGATCGGAACGAAACATAGGTTACTCTACTGGTAACATATTATCAACTGTATGAGATGGGCAAAAAGTTCACTTTTTAGGGTTCCGTACCCAAAGGGTAAAAACGGGACCCTATTACTGAGACTTCACGATCCGGCTCTCTGTCTGTCTGTCTGTCCGTCTGTCACCAGAAATATCTCATGAACCGTGATAGCTAGACAGTTGAAATTTTCACAGATGATGTATTTCTATTGCCGCTATAACAACAAATACTAAAAACAGAATAAAATTAATATTTAAGGGGGGCTCCCAAACGCTCACGTTTGGTGTATACCAAACGTGATTTCTTTGCCGTTTTTTGCGATAATGGTGCGGAACCCTTCGTGCGCGAGTCCGACTCGCATTTGGCCAGTTTTTTAATTGTTCTAATACCTACGCAGTATCGGAAATGGATAACGTTTTGTTTTTTTGCGAATTACTTTTTTACCGGGACTTTGAATTAGTCATGTAGGTTAGCGGGAAGAACGCGGCATAACAGTAAATTGTTTTTATCAACACAACGGAAATTGCATCGTCAATTTCCGCAAGATCGCACGATTTGACCCTCCAATTTTTTGTATGGAGCTTTTTTAATTAGACGTCTATGACAAGAAACTATAATACTGACCTTGCCAAACGAAAAGATAAAAGAAGTTCGGTTGATGTTAAATGAGATATGTAACTACTTAACTGACGTGCGCCCTAATTGCGTAATTTCAAAGAATGGCGCACGCGTGCGTAGCTTGCATACATTGCTTTATATGTGCAAAAAGCCGTCTACTCGGCAGCGTAAAACACGCTTACCAACCACTGCTTAGAAAAAGTTATTATGGGGCTGCACAAAACTGCGGCATACCCAATTTTATATTCAATCGCACCTTTAACGCCATTAAGTCCTGATGTATCTAATGGTACTACCATACGCGGGCGTAGTCGCGTACTCTACGAGAATATAATAAATAACAAATTGAAAATAAGATATTTACCTAACAAACTCTCCTGATCCACGCCAAGGTAGAATCCGAATATGATGAACCCGCAACATAAAATGCATTTGGAAGAGGTCCGTTGACCAAGTAGCACCCAACTGAATACAACATTGAACACTGTGGTCAAAGATCTTCCTACATAGTAGAAAGGTACTCCCACATACTTCAAACAGAGATTATTTGTTGCTATCATTAACGTGAACATTATTGAAAGTGGTATCACCTGAAAATAGAAACATAATTTCGGTTACTTTGGGTTTTGGTTTATTAAAATGGAAATTTCCTGGAATGTGCTTGTCATTTACGATAGAAAACATTCGTACTTTACAGATTACAGCACAGCATCATTACCAGATCGTCAAAAAAAAAACTGTTAAAAATGTGCCACTTTGAATTAACTGATTAAGGATAAAAATTACATGTAATGTAGTTACTTTGATAAAACAGTTTCATGATTAGGTTCAAAACTTATTACCATAGGGAACAGTTCCGATAATAGATTTTTTAATTAACAACTGTGAAACCGAATGAGTTTATATGATGTCCTTGATAGTTATCGTGAAATTAACACCCGAGTGTGTAATCAGCTCTTGTCGAAAGAGTACGACAGTTGGTACAACCTGCATCAAAAGTCTATAAGTAGCGGAATGAGGGTTTGGTCCCATTGAGATCTATTATCTAGTTTACCATATTTCTAAGCTAGTAAACCTTTCCATTTTAACCTTGTAGATCAATTTGCAGTGTAGCTCTTCTTGAACTACAAAACTTCCAGTTAACAAGCCAAATGGGCACATGGCCTTATATAGAGTTAACTGTATATGGCAATAATAAATAGTTATAAATTAAATTATTCCAATTCATACTTTTTACAAGTACTTCTAGATATTATGTTGATTGTAAATCCCAAATCGTTTATAGATCTAAAAAGGATGATTATGTTTACTAATATAATAAATATACCATTAGCGAAAATTGATGATATCAAATTATTTTAATTATTGGTAACATTATTTTTATATTATGATAAAATAGAAATGTTTTATGTTAAGATAGCCATCTTGATTTTATCCACAGAAAACATAAGTGTTGAATTAACTACAATCTGATAAGATTACAAGTGTTTATTTAAGTGGTTTATTACAATCATCTATAACAATGAACATAAACCGTCTTGTAAATGAATTTTAAAAACTAAGCAATATTTAAGTATAGTTCAATTTTAATATAGGTAATTAGATGGACTTTTGGATTTAAGTAATTGCAATCTAATAAATAAATAAATTAAAAAAAAAAAAAGTTTAATTATATGCTATTATATTATGTTAATGGATATTTAAATGACAAATTTTCAATTAAACTAATTGTAATCTACTAAATAAATATATACTTAGTCAAATAAAAGCCCTCTTCCTCCCTCCTACTTTTGCAGTGCCCGACAGGGTCCACAATTGTCTAAATTTGTAACCTACCATCTAAGTTCACATGTGGAAGGAATAAATGTATTGAGTATTGAGATCAAGTAATGGCTCATTACAAAAGTGCTCTAAAAGTATGAAATAAAAAAATATTCTTAACGGAAAGCCATAGTACATTCATACCGGTTCAGCTCATAACTCTGCTTTTGGCTTCGCCACGGTGACAGGTAATTAACTACAGATTGGCTTTTTGCCAGGGTTGAAGATCACATATTAAATTAATAAAATTATGCATTACCCTCTTCATAACATCCAGTTTCCACGGTGTACCCTTAGGGAATAAAAATAATCCTGGTATTCCACCAGAGCTACTCAAAATGTAGCATATACTGAAGGACACTATACATTGGAACCATGTTATAAACAATGGTGCTTCTAATGCTACCTCCTGGCTGCTAAGTAGGGTTTTATTGACAAATACTGTTGCTATTGATACAACCCTGGAAAAAAAAGTATATTCAATTTTGGATAAATGCTTAGGGAAAGACAGTTGGGATTTGTGTTATTTTTTAATAAATAAAATTGATTTAAGTATTGGTATTATATTTCCATGTTTATTGTTGCAGCGAGAAAATAATAAAAATAATTTACGACCGGCTTTCCATATGTGGAAGTGTAAGTGTGGTGCATGGATAAATTTCTGTAGATTCGCCGGCGAACGGGGAACTAAATGAACTAAGATTAAACACACATCGAATTACTATAAACCAGAATAGAAAAATATTAAACTTAATACACACCAGTAACAAGAAACAACAATAAAAATCGTTATGTATCTTGAACACAAATCTGAACGTTGATCCTTCATTTTAACTGTAGTAATTGAGACTCAATATGATTATTTCGTGTTTCTGTAGACCAAGTTACAAGTCGACAAACTGTTGAAAAATAATATAGAAAGAACCAGCCTCAGCCTTCTGTGAAGTGAACACGAATTATGAAAATAGTTTGATTGATTTGATTATTGACTTGACGGTCGGTCGGGCGGGCAGTGTCACTGTCAGTCATGATGACGTTGACGTCCCAGTGTTTGGTGTCAATGTCAAAATAACAATATTGTCAAGTGTCAAATAACTTTTTGTTTATGTTTACTTTTTTATTATGTCCATTTTCATCTCTCGGTAAACATGAATGTCTCAAAAATACACATCTTTACTTTTAAAATAAACATAACATGAAAAAGATTAATGCAAATAATCTAGAGAAATAGGAATAAGAAAATCTTTTGCGCAAATTAAAAATAAAAACTCTACTTCATCAACAGTGGTCTAATAGTAATGGCATATTAGAGTCTGATAATGGTAACCTAACATCTATGTTCACTTTTGGAAGCAATAAATATATTGAGTATTATAATCCATACCTGATTATTTTAGGGTCTATTTTTGATGCGTTGAAACGAAACGAGTTTTTTTTTATTTTGATTTTGATCTTGTAGTTTGTAGGGTTGACAGCGATAAAACATTTGATTGCGGATTTGAACTGTTAGAACGATGCTTAATGCTCTTGAGAGTGTTATTATGTAATTTTATTTATCACTGCATTTAGGTGGTATTTTTTACTATACACATGTTTTTATTTTATAAAATAATGTTCATAACGTAAAACTACTTTTAATTTTATTTTGGTTTACGACAGACAACACTAAAGTTGTCGCCTGTCGCCTCGCCGTTGCCGGAACGCTGACGTCAGTGATTTTAGTATTTTACATTTGCGAATGGAAATAGTTTTCTAAAATTTATACAATTAACCCCTATCATTTAGGCGCCGCGTTAATATTGTGTACAATCAAAAATGGCATCAGCGCCGGAGACAAAATTGCCGGAAACCGACAGCCCAGATGCGGGTTCTAGTTTCATAGAAGAGTTTTACAGTCCCGTAAATTTGATTATAATTGCGATTATCTTTGTGTTGATGTATAAAATATACGCAAAGTTTACAAAGGTGCCTGCAGAAACACCGGCGGTGGAGTTGCCAAAGATTCGTAAGGATATGACAGTTGCAGAGTTGCGTCAATATGATGGTAACCAGGCTGATGGCCGGGTTCTGGTGGCGGTCAACGGGTGGATATTCGACGTGACTCGAGGACGCCGCTTCTACGGGCCCGGTGAGTGCATCCGCACCGCTGTATATAAATAGAGTTGACATTACCATGACTCATTAATTATCCATTCAAATGCAGACTATGCACCTTGAGTAACCTTTTGCATTATAAAAACATTGGTCATGTGTTACTTGCATATTTTTAAAGTGTTTATAAATATTGATACATCCAATTGGAATTGTGTTTCACATGTTACAAGCCATTTGATCCAGTCATACCAGAAAATTATTTCAGTAATACCCTAAATTTTTATTATTTAAGTAATAAAACCAAACTATGTATGATTCCCTCAAATCCTCAACTCAAACATATATTCCGTAGGTGGACCGTATGCAGCATTTGGAGGGAAAGATGCATCAAGAGGTCTTGCTACATTCTCTGTGACGTCATCAGACAAGGAGTATGATGACCTCAGTGACCTGAACTCAATGGAGATGGAGTCTGTGAAGGAGTGGGAAGCCCAGTTCAGAGGTATGTGTAGTAGTAAGTAGATAGCGTCTAGTCAATCAAGAAAAATTAATCAACCAACCAATCACAGAACTCATTCATATTGGTGTGAATTTGTTTTTAATTAATTGGATCATCAAAGCGCCCACCTTTTTGTCATGAGAGAAGGCAGAATCTATAGAATGCCACCTGCTATGATATTACTTTGTTTTGGCCTTACATTCTGAAATACATCTATTTTTCCATTATTTCATTAGTGTCCTGAAAACTCCTTTTCATAAAGAACCTTTTATTATATTTAAATATTGGTAATCTGGATTCCTTGTAAATTAAGGGATCAGAGTTAAAAATAAAAAATATAGCATCACATAACAGGATTCTCAATTTAAATTATATGTATAACTGCTGGCACGTAACTTGGTAAGAGCCGTTACAAGCGCACAAGTTGTTTTTAGGAAATTTTTGGTTACCAAGCGGGACATGGGGAATGTTTAACACCATTCTAATTGAGCGATTGATTGGTCAGTTGACACAAGGAGCGCCTGACCAACCGCGTTGCATCCATGTTCCGTTCCTCTATATGGCGGTTCCTCTACACTATGCGCGAACTTACCCCTACAACGTCAAAACCGAAATATCAAAGACTGCTTATACCTAGTTACAACCAAGATATTAAAACTTTCAAAACATATCATTAGATTAAAGAATACCTATGGATGCATGAGTCATTCTAATTAGTGTAAATATAACAGTTATACTCATAAATTTTGGTGAAAGAAGGGCACGGGCGTTATTAATTAACAAATTCCCTTTTAGTGTGAAGAGGTATGTAGATTGTAGACCAAGTTCCAATTAATTTTGGAGTGTTACGGTAGAAATTTAAATCATAAATTAATAAAGATGGCATGCGTGAAACACAGTTTCTTTTAAAAGTTTGAGGTATTACAAAATCAATACTGTGTGTCTGGTGTATAAGGTGCAAAATAGATATGAGTCTTAAGAAGTATAAATATTACCATGTTAGACCTCTTAATTACTCTTTGATATAAAATAAGTCAATACCAATTTCTTAAAGATATGAAAATTTGCCGGCTTTGCTTACACATAGAAACTTGGTGTCTCCAAATACTAAATTGTATTGTAGGTATTTAAGTAGGTAGTATAAAAATAATATGTAAAAAGATGTTAATATTGTTCTCTGTGAGGTAAGTATCCTACTTCCTACAAATATTATAAAGGCGAAAGTTTGTGAGTGTGTTTGTATGTTTTTTACTTTCACGCAAAAACTACTGAATGGATCTGGATGAAATTTGGCACAGAGATAGATTATAGTCTGGAATAACACATAGGATACTTTTTATCCCGGGATTTTGTTCTCTTGGGATAATTATCGACATTCACGTGGGTGAAGCCATTGGCAAGAAGCAAGTACAATATAATTTGCACTTTTACTATGTACTTAAACCCATAGAAGTGCAATATGTTGTTTATAACATAATTTTGTTTCTTACCATTTGACCTACTTATTTGAATTCTGTGTACCTATTGCAATTGTAAATAACTAAGGGATTATGAGATTTCATGAATAATGCTCTATGTTAGGGCCCTTCAGTTCTTTTAACTGTCAGGGATTAGAGTAGCTGGACAAGAAAACTATCCAACATGTTGCATCTATTGTTGCAAACACACGTTTTACACGTTTTTTATTATTGTTTGTGTTTTGCTTATCTCGTGTCTCCTGTGCGGGTCACAAATAAATATTTTTTCTTTTTCTTTCTTTTTATTTAAATGTTGTGCATAGTACTAGTTTGGTCGAAGCCCAGGGGTGGGTTGCGCTTCCCCCCCCCCCCATGTATCCGCGCCTGCTCATTATGAATCATTTTCATCCATCTTAGGCTTAACACGCACTGCGATTTTTATTCGCGCGAATTTTATCCGCCCATTCTGTGACCTATGGAAATGTATGAAGCTGCACGCACTGCGGAAAAAAAATCGTGCTCAAATAGTACTACAAAAATCGCGCGAATAAAAATCGCAGTGCGTGCTATGCCTTACGTGTAAAATAAGACTTAAGATTACACTAGTCGAAAATTCTTCCATACAAACGTAGTCTAGGGATTATGCCAATGTTTGACGATGTACGTTCAAAATAAAAAGTGATATCAATTTGTCTCATCATTATCTAGCCCTGTATGTAAGCATAAAAGTGAAAAAAGTAAATATTTGAAAGTTATGAGCGTCGAAAGTTCCACATTTCGACACTAATTTTAACGCATTTTTGGGTGCGAATAAATACCATAAGAAGACGGAAAGTTGCAAAACGGCCTCCATACAGGGATAGATTAGTAGTTCAAAAATACAAATAATTTTATTTTGAACAGATACGTTTAGTCTTTTTTTCATGATATCCAGACTCCCAAAGCTCTGTTTATAAAATTTCGCGCGCTCGTTTTCGTCCTAAATCATTATCCATTTCGCTACAAATTTGCAAAAGTGTGTATTCGTACGCGAACTAGCTTCCTACTGCTCATCACAGCATCTATCTCTACCGCACGTGTTGTCGGTTGATATAAAATGCATTTTATCCCCGCGCACAAAATAGTTCGTGCCGTTGACTAGTGTAACCTTAAGTAAAAAAACTATCACAGAAATCATTTTTGAAATTGGGATAGAACTTCCAAAGATTACTTATCAGTTAGATCTATAAAATACGTATAAGGTGTAATTAATTTGGGGTAGGTGTTATTTTAAGGTACGTCAACAATACAAAATTTGCAAGTGCCAATTTGGTGTTAGACGCGTCCTACGGCTCCTACCTCCTTATTGCAAAATAATAAACGGTGGGTGCGTTAACTATTCGATCACGCATGGTTCGCTTTGTATCCTACATTCTTTTGTTTGACAAGTTGTTTTGCATTTATGAAGGTACACCTGTGTAAAATAATCCCTAACTTTTCCGAAGATGGGTTCTAAAATATTAGAGCTCGCATTGCTTGCTCTTGAGTTCATTCTTTGTTACGAACCTCATACTTCTATGTAACTGTTCAAATGACAGTTAAAAAATAATCAGCTACCGAGGCAGGTCCGCCAGTGTAGAATGGTATGTTGTGTCGATCATCCAGTGCTGAAAAGAGAATGCTCCCGCTAAAGACCTTCATTGCTTCATCCACTATTAATACGTCATTCGAATATCCTTGATTTTAATCTGTTTACACTTCACTAAATGAAACGTATGAGCCTTCAGAGACTTCGTGTCTCAAGTAAATATTCCTATATTCACCGATGTTCATGCCAATTTACATAGATGTTGTTCGATAAAAATAAAACGATAAAATTGCATTTACATAAATACAAAATGCATTCTTTGAAAACATTGTATGTTATTTCAATCAAAATTTGACTAGCCTTTTCAACCGATTTAAATTTGATCAAGATCTCACGAGTTATCTTAATAATGCGTATTTTCATGGCAATATAGGGTACCAAAACTAAAAAGAGAAAAATAAAAAACCTTTTTAACAATAAAATTAAACCGGCTTCCAAAACATAACACTACAAAGCGAAAAACAACATTCTTTGCAGAAGTCGGTGTCAAAAACGAAAAAGAATAGGTAGCAAAGACACCAACTTCCGAAAATAAAGTTTATTTTTCGCTTCGTAGTGTTTTGATTTGGAAGTTGGTTTAATTTTTGTTGTTTAAAAAGATATTTTTCCAACTATGTTAGGGTCGGCTTTCAGTCTAACCTACAGCTAAAAGTATTTTACATGGAGTTTCTACCTACCTGAAGGCGCAATTACACTTGGTGGTCGTTAGTCGTTAGCTCGTATTCGATTGCCTGTGGAATTCGGACAAACGACTAAGTGTAATAAAACGGATTCGAGTACGCCCACAGAACAGATATTTTATCTCTTCTGTGAGTACGCCCGTATTCGAACAGCTTTCCAAACCACTCCTTGTCCTCCACTACAATGTTAGGCACTTCTGAAGGAGTGGTTTGGATGCAAACTTGGAATGTAATTAATGCATCGGGTGCCCGAATTCGAGTAATGTCTTTCGTGCACCCGAATACGGTCTAACGACCAAGTGAAATTGCGCCATTACATTCACAACCCAGTCACTGGGTAACACGGTACCCCTTGGTAAGATTGGTTGCCTGATTTTCGGGCTTCTGAAGACCCGTAATGACTAGCAAAATCTACAAATGACAGGCCGTACCAGCGGCAGGGAGCAGTGGTGGCCCAGTGGTATCAGCCGCGACTTACAAGTTGTAGGTCGTGGGTTCGAGCCCAGGTAGGCGCTTTACTTTGTGTAAATTATTTCATCACCACTGCTCTCAAAACGGTGAAGGAAAACATCGTGAGGAAACCGGCATGTCCTAGAACCAAAAAATTCGAAGACATGTGACATCCACCAACCCGCAATGGGCCCGCGTGGTGGATTACGGCCCATTCCCTCACACAGAGAGGAGGCCTGTGTCCCAGCAGTGGGAACATTAATAGGCTGATGATGATGATGATGACCAGCGGCTTAGCCATCCCGCCATCTTCTTTAGAGTTTTGCGTGTTGAATGATGATCTGATGATGAGAAGTGCTTATTAAAACAAATTTTCTCGCCCTGATTGAGTAGTCCCATAGAAACCTGAGGGATCCGACCGATTACCGTTTGATCTCCACACCCAGTAGGTATCAGTTAATCGCAATATTTATGTTATCACTTTATCAGTCGAGTGTAGAAATCGATCAGGTAACACCTGGCTAGCCTGTTTCTTCTTACGCGTGAATATTGATAAAATAACAAAACAAAAAGTACACCTTAATTTTTATCGCAAACCTGTTTGGCGCAAATCCTGTTGACTACCAAAATGTCATAATGATACTAAATTGGAAACCGTTTAGATGGCATATTCTTGATGGCCGACTTTGTTCTTATTTGAAACGTGAATAATAGAAACGTTTGCTAAAACAAATAACTTGAGGTTTGAGATGTCTTTATTTCCCATAAGAAATTATTTCACTTACATGAGAAATTATTAACTAATATAAATATACATTTTTGATTTACGTACAGTTTTGGCAAAAAGAAATTACGATATACAAAAATAATCTAAAAGTGAAGGGTAATCGAAAAAAATTAACACAGTCAGAACAAATAACTTGACTAGATAAATCGGTGTTCTATGAGGTTTTACCCCCTTTAATTCAAGTCAACCTCAAATTGACGAATACAGCTTGCTTTTTATTGAAATTCATCGTGGGTTTTCCTTCGTTGTCATAGCCAGCGACTAAGTCGAGTGGTCTATGTCTTATCTGCCATTTAATTCTTGTTTATATGCATGTAAAAGACGGCATCATTTTCAGCTTAGAGGGTGACCAACCGAATCGGGGCCACTTAAGCCACTAGCGTGTTTAGCTGTACTAAAATACTCAGAAATAATCAGATAAAGGAACATAAAACAACAAATAATTCACAATCAATAGGTTTGTTTGGAGGTCACAGCTTGGTAGCTCGTAATAGGTGTGTCGGTTCGCTACCAATTAGGAATTCTGATTGAAAAGGTGTAGTTAACTACTTATTTATTTCAAATGGATTAGTAGAGGCTTTGATCCAAGAAGAAAGCCATGTTATCCCCCATGAGAAACATGAGTTACAATGGATTAAAAGGCTCCTATGAGTATGTATTATGTATAGGTAGTATGAATAAACGTTTGTCGCACCCTAAACATAAAGTCACGCAATCACTTTGACTGGCTCATCTTTTTACTATATAGCACGACGATTGTAAAGCTCATGACAACACTCGGGGGAAGGCGTTTATTAAAACTTTTTTTTTTCGATCAGTCAATCATAAATTCAGTATGCTGCGCTCCATCGCCCGTTGGTAGAACTTGACATTAAAGGTCGTAGGATTCGTAGCAGACTTATACAACACCGCTCCCACCCGGCAAAAAAAATGTTCATTGAAATGTGAGCTTCTGTGTGTCCCCTGAAGACATACTTTACATTGACAAAACAAATTAGCAGACAGCTTGCTGTAAGCGAGTTTACCGATAACGTACCACTCGACTCGCTTGAAGCACTTTGCTAGCTTGTCGAAAAAGGTAAGCCGATAGCGGTCGGTGCGGGGACAGCTAGTTAACTGATAGGTGTAAGCGCATGGACAGCTGGTTGCCTGCTAACTGTCGGTGCGTGGACAGCGGGCAGTCACCTCTGTTTAAGGCGGTGTTGTGCGGGAGCGGGGTGGTCCCGATCCAACGCCGCCTACCTTTACACTACCACACATATCGGCAAAATATACTACAAAAACATCAACACCAACTATCCTACAACGCGCAATCAAAGTTCTCCGAGCAATTTGAATATATATATACAACAACCCGACAACAATCATCGAACAGTCACCCACCAGATGAAAATACCTGTCTGGTCAGATGAATCTTCCTTTTCAATGGAGGATGCGGGACTTTCCGCCCTGTTGTGTTGTCACTTCTACTCACTTCTTTTCTGAGAATCTATCAAGTTGCCAAGTCAAGGCAACGGAAACTTGTATTGAATGTAGACGAAACAGTATCCAACTATCAGATTTTTGAATAGCACCATCTCTTTACACTTTTTATCCGCAAAGGACTCTTCTTGGCAGTTGTGTCTCTTAAAGGACTTCAAAACTTAGAATCAGAGGAGTTAAGAGACCATCAGTTGTAGCGAGCTTCTGAGTAATAGCCATCGCTAGTTTACTATAGAACTATCAGTACTGCACGATGTGGTGTGATGTTGTATAAAGAATTAATATTTGCTTCTGGATATTTACCATGTAATAATAATTAATATTAATTCTAATGATTGTGACCATGTCAGCTTAAAAACCCATGTTGAATAAAGGTTTATCTGTTCAATGTGGTCTTAGATGTAAAGCTTGGCTAACTATAATTATTTGATATGACACAAAAGCAGCTAGTTGGGTGATGCCCGTATTTCAGATAGCTTGGATATATATAGTCTACCCAATCAATTGCCAAACCTGTTTAGTGTGGGAGCGGTCACAATACTTACCAGGAGCCTATTCTATGCAGTTACTACTCGGGCAGGAATTGCTTCAAATGCTTCTTCCGTGACGAATTTCTCCATAGGTAGAGGGAATCTGTGTTTCCCGATAGCTACAATCTAGGGGTCTTTAAGTCAAGAGTGAATGGGTTTCTTCTAGGCAAGCGTGCGCCATCGTCGACCACATCATCGCTTACCATCAGGTGAGATAGTGGTCAAGCGCAAGCCTATAGACAATAAAAAAAATAAAAAAAAATATCCTCGTAAGTGTGTGTTGCATTCAGTGTGTAAAGGTCAAGGCTGGGCTATTTTGTAAGTCTCGATGAGCCATCCCATTTGTCTATGCTGTTTTGATGAAGAAATTCTATAAGTCTCATAGCTGCATCGCAGAATGATCTGTATAGTAGTCACAGCAGATCTTTGTGTCTCTGAAGTTGGCTATACGAACCATTGCACAAGAAACAGTTTGTCATCGAGGTTACTGCATAGAGTAAGCTAGATAAGTCGATGCGACAAATTTAAACGAGTGAAAGAGACAGTAATACAATGCTATCCTCACGTTCAACATTGACACAAAACTAGCTACTGCGCAGGGCCTTGCAGCCAACTTCAGAGACACAAAGATCCGCTGTGAGTATTATACGTAGGTACACTATAATATCGTAGTAGCATATGAGCCAATGTATGTCACGCGTAGCAACATGTGGATATCAGAGATCAATGCTACGTATAACTAATTGACTTGCTAATGCTAGACGATAGTGTCTAGATCACGGCGCCCTCCCCACGCATTAGAATTACTCATTCATTATCAAGTGATATTGAACTTGCTTGACTCTGTTCTTGTTGCTGCAATCTTTGATCAATCTTATCGTATGTTTTCGGATGGAAAGCGTTAGATATCAACCTTTTCTCGTTCATTTGTTGGACATTCATAAATGGCTTTAGAATGACTGCTCCTCATACAACACGCTCGCAGCTGTGGCCGATCCAGTGCTTATCTAGGGACTACAGTGGTTGTAGCTGTCTTCATATATCTTCCATCAGCCAGTACAATAGCAATAAGGCACTATTCATATAGGCGTAAAAGTGTAACTGTGTCAGTTGAAAATATTGTCATTACTACCCTTACGGAGTTTAGCCGGAGACCGCCAATTGGCAACATTGTCATTACTACCCTTGCGGAGTTTATCCAGAGACCGCCAATTGGCAACATTGTCATTACTACCCTTGCGGAGTTTATCCAGAGACCGCCAATTGGCAACATTGTCATTACTAGCCTTGCTGAGTTTATCCAGAGACCGCCAATTGGCAACATTGTTATTACTAGCCTTGCGGAGTTTATCCAGAGACCGTCAATTTAGACCAGCAAAAGGACTGACTATGGCTAACGTAGAAGATCGTAATGATCGTCAGTCTTCTGGCAATACCGAAAAATCCTTTATACCACTACTGGAAATACGCTTCGCCAATCCCCAAGCGTCGCCTCATTAACCTGTTTAGTAGTCAGGAATGGTTAAATAGGGACTGGCTTATAGAAATCTAAATATATTACACAGCTCAACACCTACACTTTTGAAGTAATAGTTTATCACAAAATATCCATAATATATCAGTCGTTATCTGCATATTGGGTAGGTGCAGCGTGTTATCAGCTCGTAATCACCCCGTCTAAATATACGACGGTCAGATTTAATCACGTTCGTGACGGGATCATCATGTTTGGTTCAGTTTTATAGCGGTGAACATATGGCACAGATCCGGCTGATATTAATTTCGGAATCTTAATATCACTTCTGCTAATACTTATTGACAATTTATTGCTTTTGGTCCAGAAATGTTTCTTTTATGGCTCATTAATGCATATTGCGCTTCATCATCTTTCCTTTGCTGTATTTTGTCCTTTGCCTTCGTCCAGCATTAGTACAGTATTGCCTAAAATAAAATATGTCCAACTTTTGTCCATGATCCCACGTTTTCGAGGGAATCATCATAGACACTTGCCTACCTACACTAACTAAACCTTGTCTTGATCCAGTACGGTGTCATGGTATGGATAAGTGATGCGAAGGAATGACGAAAAAAATCTTAAATAAGTTTGAAATTGTATAAAGCTAAAAGATCTGAGCTAAGAGAGAGTGTTGTGAACAATGACATATTTAAAAAAGGGTTGACAACCGAGAAGAAGACTAATTAAGTATTATGTAGTGCTTCCAGCGTCCTAAAAAAAATATAACTTGACGTAATAAGGTTGGCCTTCGTTCGTGAGTTAGAGAATCACAGCACCATTCAATGAAACACCTGAATCATACAATATCTAGCAATAGGTATCTAAGTGAATCAGGTCTAACTGTTTATTTACAATCTGATTATAATGATAATGAAAAAGCCGACTGCGATACTGAAAATGTATCGTACAGAGCAAAACGTGTTTCGAATACAAACTCTCATTTGTCAAACTTTGACAGATATAATGATATAAAGTACACGTGCACGTCGCACGTGAAGGCTTCGCATACTCGAGATAAAAATTGTACACAAAAAGTTATTTACATTTTGAATGAGTAATGTGCTGTCGACCATTATAAAAAGAGTATTGAACCGTTTGAACTCCATCTCGGTCAGTAGTACAATGTTTTAATGAGGTTTCTTTAACTTTGCAGAATAAGGGCAATATTACTTTATGTAATCCCCTGATTATGTATATTTTGGTGTCTTGGTTTTATTTTTGTTGTGCGCCATTATCTTTCTGGTCTTGAACGATAACTTTAAAAACAGTTCATAATATTTAGGTAGATATATTTATTGCTATCAGTAAATTATGTAAAGGGGTATTTAATCTTTATTTATCAAAACTAATTGGCAGCACCTTTCACCTAGACACGCCATTTTATTTGTTTTTGTGTAGAACTGATATGATTACTAGAAGTCATCTGAAACAAAAAAAATATTTGTGTAATTTCAGGAGTTTTGTATCGCTGTTCCATTAACTTTCCTACTATTTTTTTCAGCTCAATACAATATTGAATCTGATATATATAAAGCGCAATCCTGTTATTCCTAATATTCGGTTATTTTTAATATTTTATCTGCCTCTACTCAAACTGGCGAAAAGCCACACGCGCACCTTCAGCTGCTCTCACGGCTCGTGTCACCATCATGCCGTATTTCCTTCGATGGACATGACTTAAGTTTATGGGTTTGTGAAGGAGGACGCTGCGCCCCGTCCAGATAGAGAATGCAACTCCTCGTTTATCTACAAATCCCGTAACTGTTACTTTGTTGAGTAATTGCTTGTCGTTTTAGATATCTTTGTAAGTGAAGTTGCAAGGGAAAAACCATCAGCAGCCTTATTGCGTAATGAATTCAGGAAGGAGTATGAAAAATCGACCAATAGCATGCAAGAAAAAAAAAAAGATAAAAGACGCGATGTGGTTTTCCGTCTATATGATAAGTCGATTTTTCATTATCTTTGTCCTTTGCCTTGCCGAATACCTTACGCAATAAGGCTGCAGTTCTCATCAGATAGATGATTATAGTTCATGAAAGGTCATTTATGAGAAAATCTTCAATGGTTTTGTCGTACTTCAATAGCCATAAACCTTACAGTTTTCCTCTTCCCACAATGGCTTTTCAAGACAGATATACAGAACTTTGCTCTAAATACATCCATTGCTTTAAATTCTATCCACATTCTTTGCTGCCAGTTTTCAGTGGGGAAGGCCTACAATCACTAAGTTCTTAATCGCAGTGCGGTGTCGGTGTAGCATGTTGCGTAAAACTTAGCTGACGCATAGCCCCGGCCCGCTATTGCGGTTCGTGGCCTAATGACGCGCCTCCATTCGCTCTGAAGTCTGAACAATAAGATTTACTCGAGATCCATCGCTTTGTTTAATGATTGTAAAGTTGCTCAATGCAGTCCCGTAACTGTTTACTCTGTTGAGTAATTGCTTGTCGTTTTAGATATCTTTGTAAATGAAGTTGCAAATGAGTGAACATTGAAGTCGTTTTCTGTGATATTTGTAAATAACGAATACGTTTGTTTCTGACAAGCTACAATTTTTTTTTCTATAATCTAACTAGATATCGCAAGTCCCTCCATCTGAATGAACACCAAGCGTACGCCATGGAAGAAAACATTTCCAATGTCTCGGCCAACTTTTTCTGTACATTCTTTACACCTCAATATGGCATAAAAAGGCATTTTTCTAGATCTCGGTGGATTTCCGGTGCCGATAATGCTAAATGAAAAGCTCAGATTATGATCATAAATCGTAACTTTTACTTTACTACGTTTTTTGGCAAGCAAAGTTCGACCTATCCCTTTCATACCTAAATAAGATTGTATAAGTTCCGCTTAGTAAAAATATGATTACAAGAATCTATCCATTTCAGTCTAGAATAAAGAAGAGTAATAAAGTTCAATCTCGCTGAGAGCACGCTATTCGGCTTTTTTCAGTGTTCAACCATGGATATACAAAGTGCTTGCCGTGTGAAGCTATAATACATTACACTTCTAAGCCTATGGGAAGCCGGTTTCAGTAGGTCATGTCCCATCCACTGCAGTGTAACGGTAACGATGCCACAATACGCTGGTGTTCTACTTTCAAAAGTTAAGCCTCTATGGTTTTGAGCCAAGAATTTTAACCACAGTTTTAACGTTAGGCCCGTTCATTTTGCTATTCTTTAGAAAACTGTATCTTTGCTGTGATGACGGCTAATGGAGAAATAATACTTTTGCTTTTTTCTTGGTAATCATCCAATGACTTCTGCTCTGGGTGAAGCCGGCGTGTCGGACTTTCTGACTAAAACCCTCCCGTGATCCTTCAGTTGCTTGAGCTGGGGCCGCGGTAACTCTCTTTCAAATTTATTCGCGACCCAGACAGGCATCGGCCCTAACGGACCCTGTCAGTTTTGCTGACATCTCTTTGAGGTACGCGTGGAACACTATAATACGGGCCGTCGCGTCGACTCGGGCCTGATCCTTATCGGACGGTGAGCTAGGAGAAGTATACCTAGGTCACGAAGATAATTATGCCTAAGGCATTACTTGTCCGCCTTTGTACTTGTGCATACATTATTAATAAATTATTATATTGCGCCGATTCAAAATATACTGCCATAAAAATTAAAAAAAACTGAAATACAAAGTATGCGTCACAACCACGCAAAACGGCCATCGCCCAGCATGATGCTGTGACTTCGGAGAGAACATGTTCTATTTATAAATAAAATAAATGAGTAAACATAAATACGACAATAACTGTCCAAAACAAAAGACAGTTACTCCATTCAAATAATGCTCAATATCGCCACTCAAAAATAGGA
The DNA here is from genome assembly GCA_948252205.1 of Orthosia incerta. Lineage (NCBI taxonomy): Eukaryota > Metazoa > Arthropoda > Insecta > Lepidoptera > Noctuidae > Orthosia > Orthosia incerta. The sequence goes on from OX411752.1 coordinate 24,834,176, forward strand.
AATCTCCAGCGGATTCCCTCAACCTCACCAGGTCATCGGTCCATCCTAATGAGAGGCTTTCCAACGCAACATCTTCCGGTTTGCGGTCACCACTGCAGAACTTTCCGGCTCCATCGATCATCAAAACGATGGTGAAAATTAATATTTAACAGATCCTTTACTTAAATGCATCTGGTGGATGTTTGATAGTTGGTTTTATCACAAACAAACAGTAATCTGAGCAAAATATTTATATTCGCGCATGCATTGTCTGAATAGTTAATCGATTATTTGTATCTGAAAATAGAACGAAAGCCGTGTGGGTGGTTTAATGCATTACAACGAGATTGTTTATTACTAGTGACTCGTGTGAGCTGTAGGTAGACCTCACGAGATTATCTTTTTGATTTTTTAAATGACCTTTTTAATTCTTTTTAAATGAATTTATTATTGTAAATAAATAATTTTCACGCTTGCTTTTGCTGGCAGAATACAATGACCTTTAACTTTAGCCTTTAAGGTTACACTAGTCGATAATTCTTCCATACAAACGTAGTCTAGGGATTACTCCACTGTTTGACGATGTACGTTCAAAATAAAAATTATATCTTTTTGTATCATCATTATCTAGTCCTGTATGGACACAAAGTAAAAAATAAAAATATTTTAAAGTTATGAGCGTCGAAAGTTCCATATTTCAACACTTAATTTTAACGCATCTTTGGGCGATAATAAATACCATAAGAAGAAGGAAAATTGCAAAACAGCCTCCATACAGGGATAGATTAGTAGTTCAACAATGCAAATAATTTTATTTAGAAAATATACATTTAGTCGTTTTTTCATGATATCTTAGACTCCCAAAGGTCTGTTTATAAAATTTCGCGCGCACGTTTTCGTCCTAAATCATCATCCATTTCGCTACAAACTTGCAAAAGCGCTAATTCGTACGCGAACTAGCTTCTTAGTGCTCATCACAGCATCTATCTCTTTCGCACGAGTTGTCGGATGGGATATTAGGTATTTTAACCCCGCGCACAAAATAGTTCGTGCCGTCGACTACACAAGTGTCGTAAAGATCGACTGACACACAAATTGTAAATTGCTTGAACTAAATCTGAGCATTATTTTTGTAGTAACTTTTTTTTTTCGTATTCCGAGACTGTCCCGTTTGCGTATTGTTCGACTACATTATTTAGCTTTTGCCAGTGGCTTCGCTCGCGTGAAAATTAATTTATCATCCCAAGGGCACATTATACCGGGTTGAACAGTTGCCTATGTGCTATTCCAGACTATAATTTATTTCCGTGCAAAATTATATCCAGATCTGTTTTTTTTTTTATTATTGATAGGCTCGCGCTTGACCACTATCTCACCTGATGGTAAGTGATGATGTGGTCGACGATGTAGCGCGCTTACCTAGAAGAAACCTATTCACTCTTGACTTAAAGACTCCCAGGTTGTAGCTCTCTGGAAATACAGACTCCGGCAGGGAATTCCACTCCTTAGCTGTACGCATAATGAAAGTATTCCCAAAACGTTTGGTGCGTATGGATGGGATGTTCACCATGTACCGATGACACATCGCCGTACCGTACGTCTTGTAGTCCAATGATGGAAATTCCAAATTCCAACGCACTTCTATTCAGCTGTTTTGATTGAGTAACAAACATCCATCATTCCATCCATCAAAACTTTCGCATTTATAATACTAGCTTCTGCTACCGTCTTCGCCCGCGTGAAAAGTATTTTCTTATCCCAAGAGAACATTATACCGGGATAAAAAGTAGCCGTTGTGCTATTCCAGACTATAATCTATCTCTGTGCCATTTCATTCAGATCCGTTCAGCCGTTTTAGCGTGATTGAGTAACAAACATACACACATCCAAACTTTCGCATTTAAATATTAGTAAGATAATATGACTTAAAAGGAACTGTTAATCTCATTTGGGGAATAGAATCCTAATGTTTTTGTTTGTATTTCAATATGGAAGGGTCTACAATGATAAAAGAAACCAGGTAGCTTATGACCAGACGTTACTAAAACTTCCTGTGCATAGATCACTGGACCTTTATGCCAGTTAAGAATTAACTAGTCAGTACCATTAATGACATGGCATTCTTATTCTATGTTCAACATTCAACCTCGCATGATACTATTAATTTCGTATGATCGATCAATTTTATGTTAAAACTTTTCTATAACTTTGGCACTGCAACAGGTTGTATTGATTGATGACCTTTATGCGTCCTAATTAATCCAAGATTTGTTTTAATCACCAACTCCAAACCAAAAATGTTGTACCTAAGTAAACTGTATTCGCGATTTAGTTTCCAATCATGACAACAAACAAAAAACCCGACTGCTTAAAAAATAATGTAGGTACTAAAAAAAGGAAAAACAAGTACTATTAAAATAGCATTAAATATGATGAAGTGTTGCCAGTGTTGATAAACGGTTTTGGTAGGTTTCTCTATAATTTGTTTTGTTCCCGCCTCCAGCATCTCATAATATTTAATGTGTATTTTAATAGGTAGTACTTGTTTTGTTTTGTGTAAATATTTTTGGAAAGTACAATTTAGTAGCTTTCATACCCATATTGTTATGATATCGAAAAACTCTTTTTAGGGCGCAATATTATAAAAATTATACAGCCCATGTCACTCCCACTATTGAGAAGAATCCAACGACACCTCATATGTCATAATCCGTTAAGCCGTTTAGTCTGTAAAGCGTGCTATTGTAATGGACATACATACGGTCGAAAAACATTACCCTCTCGCAGTGGAGTAATAAGTGTTTTTGGAAAAACATCATACATAAAGTTAATTTTATTCTAATTCAAACATTAGATGGCTTTTTCTATAGTACCTACTACTAGTCAATGTTAAGGCGCCTCCCCGAGCAAAACACCGCGCTAGTCGAATTTTGTGCAGTTTTTAAGAGCTATCTACTCTTTATTTAAAAAGATATATTAATTAATAAAAATACATTAAATTTCTACATAATGTTGATTCTAAAATGGTAGTACACTTTTTTTTTTAAAGAGGTATATGTGTCACTAATCTCCTTCCAACAAAACCATAAAAATGTGAAATAATTATTGATAGCATGCATCTCCTCGTAAAGTGTTCATTAATTATTTTTTATACTAACACTAATGGATAGACAATTTGATAACGAACATTTTGTAAGTTTTATTTTTATCAGAAGACCAATATTCGATTTTATAAAGATTTTATTCTAAAATCTGGGCGTATTCACTACCGTAATTCATGCGCCATCAGTGCCGCTAGGCCAATAGGAATGCTCATATCTCATGCTGATTTTTTGGTCAGGGTACGGCCTTAAATAAACCTTATCTACACACATATGAAGTTGAAATTCGTTTAAGTGGAAATAACATCAATTGGAAACAAGGATAAGAGTCGGTCTCGATTAGTTGATATTATCAACGAGATGGACATATAAAAGTGTTATTTTTACTAATTTGAAAAAATAATACCATTAATCATGAATAAGGAAAAGCGAAAATGTTCACAAACTTTTTCCCATCAATACAAAAACTTAAGAAACCAAAATTTAAGCTTAGTTCTTTTCTATTTTTCCAGAGAAGTACGACCTCGTGGGGCGGTTATTGAAGCCGGGTGAAGAACCTATAAACTATTCAGATGAGGAACCAGAAGACACCGACACCTCCACACCCTCGCCGACAGAAGACAAGAAGGAACAATAAAATTACTAAATTACTGGTCTACTTACTAGGAATTAAACTGTTTGGATAGCAAACAAATATTGTGGTAAGATTTTCAAGGATGCGGCACTTTGACAAGGAGTGAAAATATTATATAGCATTATTTTTACTGAAGGAAAATTTAAAAATATCTCATAACCCATCTCTGTTCTCTGAAAAGTAAATTTTAAACCAGTTTTTTATTGGGTAACTAGATCATATATCTTAAGTTCATCAAGATCAACAATGATTGAAAAAATGGATCGGTCACAACTCGTTGAATGTTATTGTTTGTATTTCATCCCTTGCTGCAAAACATCACATTAGACATTAAAAGTAAAATAAAATACTCGAGGTTATTATGTTGATAGACAAAATGTCTAATAAGATAAACTTCTATTTAAAAATACAATAAAAGGAATTTTTCATAAGTTCCATCAGGTAAAAAGTCAAGTTAATAATATACTCATAGCATAGTGTTGCATCATATTGATGCCTCGTCCAAAAGTTATAGTGTAATCCCTTGTCCAAGTCACCATCCTTTGATAATCTAGTCGAAAATTATTATCAACGTTATGCAGTGTTGTACTAATTTTGATTGGAGCCAGATATTTAATTGCTGCCAAACAATTTGAGCCCTGCATATTGGGTCCATGAAGCTGTGCGTTTTAATTCTTCCAAACAAATTAATTCTGCCATGTAATACTTAGTTATGGTAGAATTTGATCACATTGGGTTTATAAAAAAAATACTCAAATTATATCCTGTTCAAATAATGAGAAACCTTTTTGTATTTTTAGACCTCAAGTATGAAAAGCCAGATAAAAAGAAATAATTAAAAATCATAGCTTTGTCGACTAAACAAACAAACCTTGGATAATGAGAAGGTGAATTTACTGTATATAATATTATGAAATCTACTGTATCATTTTCACTAATAATTATTGCTTATTGCAGATTTTTGAATATATTATTATATATTTACAGTTTCACGAATTGAAAGACTGAGTGATGGCATATTAATTTAAATGAATGATGGAATGGAAATCTAATAATTTATTGCACATTCCCAACATTATTTGGACAGCAAATTGTTTTATTTTTTGCCAACCAATGTTGAAGTTGATGCCATTAGTATTTAAATTAATATTATTGCTGCGGCAACGTCACGTGCGGCAAAAATAAGTTTTTTTTATTATGATTTGATAAATTTATTGTTACTTGTCAATCTTAAATAAGTTTTACGGGGATAAGGTGCTTATAAAATTGTTCGATAATACTAATTTATCAATCGATCGTCAATTTTGTCGCTCGCTGTCAAAGAAATAGTTAATATTTTGTAGACACCTTGAAATTTTATCACATCCACATGCTGTCCTTTATAATTTTTTGCCTGTAATTCTCGTGGAAATTTACAGCTTAAAGTGGAAATGTGAACAATCGAGCTGGATAATATTCTAAATTTTAAAGATTTATCGTCCTAATTTATTCTCTTATGATTTTGTTTTTATTGTGCATTTATATGTTTTGTAAAGAATGTGCGTGAGTTGACTGTCCAATGATTATTTAACGCCGGGTGGGGCAATGTCTAATATTTTTAATAACTTATTTATGATTTAGGATTGGTCTTTAAAATTATTTTATAACTTAATGTGACTTGTCTGACTAGCGTTGTTTTGTTGTTGGACCGTCACATGAAACATTGGCGACGACTGCAATCCAATTGGACCTGATATTCGGTACTTATTAGCAAACACGGTATAAATTATGTGTTGCAAGCGAAGAAAAAAATACAAAAATCAATAAGGAAATGTGCATAATATGTGTAATTAAGGATCTAAGTAAATGAAATATGTACTAATTTGTGGTAAAATGATGTGTGTGTGTGATTATTAGTTCGTTTCTTTAGTTTCGTGAGCGATGCGATATTTTAGGCAATATCATTTATTTTTTTCCGTTGGCAATCATCGTGTTAATTTAACGTCGCGTCCTTTTTTACTAAAGTACAAATTGTATGATTTGCCTCAAATATCTCTTTTGCTTTAAATTTTTAATTTGTCATACCTTGTTCATTGTTTTTTTTTATTAGTTTCTTTAAGTTTTTTAATATCCTCTGGTGTATGAATTATATTGGAATGGGATTACGGTAATTATTGTTAAACCTATGTTTTTGAAAAATGCTTTGGAAAACTGATGTTAAAATTTAATGAAAGAAAAAAGTAGGGCTTATTTTGCTTTGCTAAAGATATATTAATAACAAGCATCATTATTAACACCAATCGTTTGAAATATGTGTCTGTTTTTATATCATTACGAGCGTCAAGCATCGTCTATCGAAACTAATTTATATTTTGAAGTAAAGCACGCGTTGATAGCAGCTCATTAATCGGAGTTAACATGAATAACTTAATCAATATTCCAAAGTATTTTTAAGGATCGTTCATTTTAAAATATGCAGTAGTATAATTAAATTTTTGCTACTTAATCCAAACAAGCTTTATCTATGTTTTTGTTAAGCATTCATTTATAATTGGAAGCTTTATGTGCTGAGAATGGATTAGAGATTGCATTTAAGAAGTTATGACTATGGAGAAATATATTTGTACAGGAGACTGCTTATAAACCTTGGAATAGAGGTATATTTTTGTAAAAAGATGTTTATGATAATTCTGATTCTAAATATTTATATTATTAGATAAACAATATTCTGTCCAAATATGCAATTAGATGCTAGAAAATAAGCCAGTTAACACCCAGGCCATGTGCCATCGTCAGTGGTGCCATCTGTATTTATTTAATGCTGTCAATATTTTAACAATCATCAGTGGAGCTTTAATATAATATTTCTTGGTTTATGAACAGTCTCGTAAGATTAGCATCTAAATTACGAACTGCCTTCAGGCCTAACAAGATGACACATGGCATGTTGCTACCAACATTTTACATTCTATACATTGCATATTATGATCTCACTGAAAGACTGCCCGTTTCAGTTGCTAACCCGTGAAAGCTGATAGCAACACGTTCAGAATTACCGCATCTTTGGGCCTTATTTTAAGAATGGATGTAATCATTAGAATTTGGGCGAACCGTCACATTGAATTAGGTCCCAAATCTTTGTAAGATAATAAAAATATATAGATGTCAGAGTTATATAGCGAGGCTTGATAAGTAAAAGGAATCGGTTTGCGGCTAGTTTAAAATCTTCGTGTCGGTGGAAATTATTCCTATATCGTTTTAGAGAAAAATGTGGAGTATAATGATGTACGGCACTGCAAAATGTTACTAATAACTAAAATACCTAAAATGTTTATTTAACATTGTCACATGAATTTAATTAAAGCGTTTTACATAATTATTTTGTTTTATTTACAACGAGTGACTCGCCCCGGCTTCGCTCGTGACAAATTATATAGCCTTCCTCGTTTCTCACTCTTTCTATTGGAGAAAGCCGCATGAAAATCCATTTAGTCGTTTTTGCGTCTATCGCGTACAAACGCGGTGGGGGACTGTATCACAAGCTTGTTATTTACCAAACCTTGCAACTGAATTTTAAAGCAGTTATTCTCAACCGATTAAGATGAAATTTCGCATACACGTTTGGTTTGGATGACAATGCATGGTAAGCTAAAAAGCTTGGTTAAAAAAAGTTTTTTTTAATTGGATAAACTTATTTATACTATGTAGTGAAGCTATGCATATTACGTAAATGACGACTTTATGAACGTGAAATCCTCAAAACACAACGGACCATAGACTACTTAAATGCCACGGAACCGCGTTTTCTATTTGCCCGGGAATGAGATTAGTGCACGGAGCGTGGCTACCTTATTTTGACTAAATATCCAAAAAAGCACCATAGTAATGTAATTTTTTTACACCATCAGAAAGTAGGTAGAGATTTCAATTCCCATTCCGAATTCTCCAATTTTTAATTTTTATATCCTTGGTTTCCCTACCTTTGTCATTGGCTAATGCAAACTTCGCAAAGACAAAAAAAAAAGTCTACCGACTTTAAAAAAAAAAACAAATATTTTCGACTGAAAATTAGGGTGCTTTTTTGGATAATACCTAAGTCAAAATAAGGTGAAAAAATAAATATTTTTAATCATAAAAATTACAGTGTGTTTAGGACATAAGTAAGTTTTGCACCAAATACGGCGATTTTTTTTGTTAATTATAAAAATAAAAACTTGTTTATCACATAACCTCGAAATTATTTGAATTGTTCATAGCATTTGTAGTTTTGCCGGAAATCGAGATAAACCGTTTTAACCTTCTTTTATTTTTGTTATATTTTCATTTTCCTCCTTTTGCAATGGGTTTCATCATCCTACTAATTTTTTTTTTTCACTTTTTTTTTACCAGTTTTAATTGGCCTAATTGTCTTTGAGAATATTGCTAATAATTGCTACTACGCCCGGCTACGCAGTACGTATACTATTTCTTAGCGCTCCACTTAGACCAGATTAAAACTAAGGGCATTTTCTTTCTTTAATCTATCAAATTCCGGCTGGGTAGCGATGGGCGTTGAATGAACGAACTAGTTAATTCGACCGTCGACGTACAATGAACGATTCGACGGTTCACCGTTAATCAACGAACTAGTTGAATTCGTAGACGGCTAAACTGAGACTCTACTATGTTCATGTCGACTTGTAAGGCGACGACCGACGCGAGAACTTAGTTGGGTAGTACAAGTTAACAACGGACGAATATCGAGCAAATTAATTTGAACTCTAAATCTATGAGCAAAGAGTTGATATTTCTATGAGCCGAAAGCCATTTTGGAATAAAAATGCATTGTGTTAAGAAGAAAAGGACGCCAATAATTATAGTTTCACGTGTGCAAAAGAGTAAAGCGATTGACCGATCGAACGATGCGATATAAACTGGTTTGTACTTGTTTACGTTAAATCGGAAAGTTGAAAGTTGTTGTCGAACCGTAGACGCCGCGCGTCGCGTCGTCGCAAAGTTTACAAAGAACGTCTACTTAACATAGTTTACGTAATGGACTAGTCGACAAATTCAACTAGTTGATCGACTCGTCGATCAACGGAAATGGACGGTCTAGTTTCGTTAACGAAAAATACGTCGACGACCCATCTCTGCGGCTGGGAAATCCCAATGAAATTTGACTTCAAAAATATGTTATTTCATAGACTGTTTATATTGTGTATTATGCAATTAAGAAAATATAATTTCGAGTTCTGTGGTAATAAAATATGTTTTTCACTTCTCATGCTCTGAAATTGCTTATTTGTTCAGGATATAGGCTGCACAAAATCGATTTTTGAGCACAAGTGCATTAACGTAGCTACTTATAAATGTATCTATATAAAGGTAAAGAAAATGAGCCATACAGCCAAACACAATAAAAAGTTCACAGATAGAATTTGTTATTTTATAATATTTACATTAATTTATTTGCCTTTTATGTGTTTTTTAAGACATAAAAGATATTTAAATTAAAATACGGTAGGTTATTTAATAAATTTAAAAAATATATATATTACAAAATTAATTTAATAGTAGGCTGTATAGGTCTGCAGCCCAAGCCTAATATCAATGTCGTAAGATTAAAAAAAAAAGCGGCGGGAAACAGGTCTTGTTTTTTCATGTATTTATTAATTTCTTCAAATTTGCTAAAACAAATTTTACTTTGAATATTAATTAAAGAAATGTTATATTATACTACTGTTGTTCCTCGTTGTTCCTCGCAATTGAAATGAAAAGCAGAGTTTATAACTCGTCCACAAAACCATTTTATCCGAGACTATTAGCAGCCCGAGCCGAAGGCGAGCGCTGATAGTAATGTCGAGGTTCGCCTTCGGCTCACGTCGAAATTGGCTACATCGCTCATGTTAAAATCTTGACTTTGCTCAACACGAAATGTACTATTTTCTACTACCTTGTCTATTATGTAACACATTGCCTAAGAAATTAGTTTCGAAATATGAACAATAAGACACAAGATTATAAAATAAAAATAAAAAAATTAATGACTTTTGTATGGATCATTATGTAACTGACAGAATGATACAGCCCTGTTACTGTTACCTCTCGAAAAAGCGCGCGTTGATTGTGTGTATATAGTCTGTGGTTTTTTATCTGAACGTTTCTAATAAATAAATTGTTGTTGGAACTTATTTGCATTTAATTATGTAAGCTCATCAGGTAGTAGAAAAAGAATCGTTCGTGTCTCGCATAAAAAGGCTTTATTTTAACACTCGCATGTAGCTTTCGAGTTTGATTTAGCTTTGGCTACATCGCTCGTGTTAAAATATCGACTTTTTATGCTCGACACGAAATGTACTATTTTGCTACTTAATCCAAACAAGTTTTATCCATTGACATTATATATTACTTGCTTCAGGTCCAGGCCAACCGCACGACTAAATGGCACCTGGAACTTTCGACGCTCATAACTTTCAAATATTTTCTTTTTTTACTTTTTTGCTTCCATACAGGGCTAGATAATGATGAGACAAATTGATATCACTTTTTATTTTGAACGTACAATGTCAAACAGTGGAATAATCCCTAGACTACGTTTGTGAGGAAGAATTTTCGACTAGTGTACCCTTAATTGAAGACGTTGGTCAATAATATCTACAGGGGGACCAGATGTAAATGAATTGTATACATCTGTCCCTTTTTCACAGTCGAACCATGATAGTTTTGACACGTCATGGTACGGGGGCAGGTATAGGTTAACCCTCTTACTAATACCTAAACACAGAATAAAGTTATACCAAGTTTAAACCTATGAAAATGTAGATATGGTTATTCCTTTGTTATTTCTGGTATAACTTTATTCCGTGTTTATTAGTAAGAGTAAATAGTTACAAAAGGAAACAAATAAACTACAGAGTCATAGGTTCTGCTTTGCTGTGAATTGAAGATACCTCTCAATCATAAATTATATCTACAGTTAATTTAAATTCCTTAATTATTCCGTTAATCATGCATACAAGTTGTACCTACAAATTTTATGACGCTGCTATATACTATGTGGTATGTCCTTTCATTTGATGCTAATACATACACATTCTGGGCCTTGGATATACGCGAATATCAGCAGTTACATGTAGCTGGCTTTTCCAAATGCACCCCTGCTACCCTTGAGCTTTGTTAATAGTAATAGCAACACTAAGTTTGATTGGAAACAGGAGTCTTTTGAATTGAAATGATAGGTCAGTGGTGATTATTGGGATTTGACTTATGAACACGCCTTTTCTCATACCTGTTAATATATTGGTACCTATTATATTTTGCCCTTATTGTGTAATACGAAGCCTCATCCCATTACATAATCTAAATAAATATGTATAACAAAGTTTAAACCAAATCGGAAGCCGCAAAAGTTTCATACAAAGTTCTATTACTTTACCTATAGTTATCTTTATACTACTCGTACCACCTGCCAAAATTCAGCTTCATGAAAAAAATTGGTACGTCTTATCTTTACAACCCCAACCCAAACGGGGTTCAAAAACACTTTTCAATACAGTTGTTAAACATGGCGTAGGTACTTTCAGAGGCTATAATTATGATTCGAAAATTAAATCTTTCGCACAGGCATCTTTCTATTACGCGGTCGTGACTTTTGTTTACGAGCTCGATCATTAGTTTTGCAGTTGAGTTTTAAATTTATAAGTCAACTAGCTGACCCGCGGGGCTTCGCTCCCGTCAACTGGCTACCCAGCCTATCCAGCCAATCCAGCCTACCCTGCCTAACCTCCCTACCCTGCCTCTACCTACTCTTTCCACTCTACCTACACTACCTACTCTGCCCACTCAACCTACTCTACCTACCTACCTAATAATTTTCTATCTATCATCAATAGTTTTCTCAGCGCACGCAAATGAATGAATTTTATAGGCAACATTTTGCTACCTTGTTTTCTTTGTAATAAAAAAATATATCCAGTTGCAAAAACGCGCCATTTTCTAAATTTTTTATTTTTTGTGAATAAACAAATTTATTTCTTTGATTTGTTTTTACTATTTTCCACATCATCATCTTCCTGCCCTTGTCCCATGTTACTTGGGGTCGGCGCAACACGTTTTCTTCTTCCATACCGTCCTGTCCCCCGTCACGCTATCACTGACTCCCTTTTCTTTCATATCACTCCTCACACAGTCATCCATCCACATTTATATTCATAACTCTTCTAGTAACATGCGTTTCATCCCTCCTCATCAGATGACCATACCAGGATAAACGGTTTCCTTTCAACTTTTCTGTCACTGGCGCCACTTTCAAACTTCCTCTAATATACTCATTTCTCACTTTATCCATTCTCGTCACTCCGCACATCCATCTCAACATTCTCATCTCTGCTACATGCAATCTCTTTTACTATTTCCCACAACTGTATTGAAAAACGTCGTGTGATACACGGGTGTGTAGGTTATTGCAAACGAGCTGTCATTAACAAGCCCGAACCGAAGGAGAGGGTTAAAAACCCTGACACGACTTACTTTCCACCCTTGTATCACAATGTACTATTACAATGCATGTCCTCGAAAAGAGCGTTTTCCAAGCAGCCAAACTGTACGGAAAGTGTCACTTTTTTTTACTAGTGCTTTTTACTTTCCTGTACTTTTATAATTTTTAACTCCAACGTCAGCCCGCCGCATAGAGTTTTTATGATTTGAGAAAAGTTTTAAAAATTATAAGTACAGATTATCATTCATATAAAAGGTAAAACAAAACTATTACCTAGTTCATTTAGGGCGTTTTTAATGACTCTAGATTTAGATTTTGATCAATAAATTAATTTTAAATATTCATTAAATATGTTTGGCAGAATGAATATTTTGCTCGTGCCTTTTTGCGTTACAACGTGACAGCTATTTGCACGTTTGCAGTAGATATGCCCGAGTAACTATGAACTATTAGTAGTTAATCTGTGGATATGCTGAGCGCCCTTGAATAAGCGCCATTTTATTAATTTCTTGCTTGGTTCAGATATATTTTTTTATTTCCTCGCACAATGCATAGTAAAATTTTGTATGATACACGTGCGTAAGATGATTTCCGACTCGTGTCGATTTATCCACTCACTCGCTTCGCTCGCTCGTGAATCACCACTTATCGAAAATCACCTACTTTCCGCACTTGTATCATAAATAACTATTAAAACGTTTAAACAAACAAAACACTTAAATTATTTGTTACGGAAGTATTTCCGCAAAGTTTGAAGTGAATCGATCTCCAATTAAGAAATTTTATAGAAAACTAACCCCTTCCATTTCTCCCCTTCGATTTTTATACACCTCCCTTCTCATGGTCTCAAACTATCTCCATACCAAATTTCATCTAAATCGGTTCATAATAAGGAGTTGCATGATATGAAGTTACATACAAAATTAAATCTCTCTCCCATTTCTCCACCTTTCGTGTTTTATGCAAAAAGAAGTAGTCTATGTCTTTCCCAAGATGTCAAACTATCTCCAAACCAAATTTCATCTAAATCGGTTTATACTAGGAAGAAGTTGCACGATAAGAAGTTACACACAAAATTGACCCTTCCCCCATTTCTCCCCCTTCGTATTTTATGCTAAAAGAAGAAGCCTATGTCCTTCTCAGGGTCTCAAACTATCTCCATACCAAATTTCATCTAAATCGGTTCAATAAGAAGAAGTTGCATGTTAAAGACCCCGAAATTGTAGCTATCGGGAAACACAGACCCCGGCAGGGAATTTCACTCCTTAGCTGGTAGGTACGCATCATAGATATATTAAGGCGCCGATTACCTTGAGTAGCTGATTTTAAAATGAGAATCACGTCTAAATGGCTAATCGTAATTTTTTGAAAAAAATATATGTTATATTAGACTTTTTTCTTAATAATTTGATCTGAGCAAATTTTCAGTTTTCTTCGTATACCATAGTGTAATTAATTTGTAAAGTTATGTCTAAAACGGACAAAAAATCGACAATCACACCAAAACCGCTGGGCGTATTTTAATCAAATCGACACCATCTCAAAGACAATTTAATTATCTACATTTTGATCTGAGCCTTTTTTTTTAAAGTCATAGAATAAAAAAACTACAAAATTTTGGGTCGCGCGGGTGTGAAACGAGTGCGCGTTTTGTTCCCTCAAGGTCGTTGGCGTTAGTCGTCGTCTTAAACAAGGAGATATGGCGTGTACGAAAATATATCGGAAACCTGTGTCTCCAGTTTGCCCCTACCACACGGCAACTACTACACATGCAGTTCAGTAAAGGCAATAGATACGCAGTCGCGCACACACCCGCATTTCTTAAATCAGAACGTACTACACAGTCAATTATAAACTTTATCTCATCAACACAGCGTGTATTTACCATGCACCGTACAACTTACGCACACAAAAACATCGGTCGCTATCGTTGTGCTGTGCAGCAAAAGCAATTTATTTTACATTTATGCTAGTGATTGACTAAATCGGAAAGTTATCGATTCTCCCATTTACTATATTTTTTTTTTTTTGTAGTCCTGTAAATAATATACATTAAAAACAGCATGTCCAGAAAATATTATAAAAAAATAAACAATAAGTACCTAAAAATATAAATTATTAAGTAAATAAAAAAAATCAAACAATCAAAAATCTGGTTACGTTTGTTGGATAATGAAACAGGAGGTATTGTTGAACCCTGCTATGGTGTTTAGTCAATGACCTGTAAAGTGGAGGTATTTGCACTTGACACTTTGGTATTTTTTTATTTGGCATGCTGTTTTTAATATATATTATTAACAGGAATACAAAAAAAAATATAATGAAATATAAAAAAATGGGTGAATCGATAACTTTCCGATTTATTCAATCACACGTAAATACACGCTGTGTTGATGAGATAAAGTTTATAATTGACTGTGTAGTACGTTCTGATTTAAGAAATGCGGGTGTGTGCGCGACTGCGTATCTATTGCCTTTACTGAACTGCATGTGTAGTAGTTGCCGTGTGGTACGGGCAAACTGGAGACACAGGTTTCCGATATATTTTCGTCTACACGCCATATCTCCTTGTTTAATATATCTATGTTCCAAAACGTTTAGAGCGTATGGGAGGGATGTCCACCATGTAGGTACCGATGGCGCATCGCCGTACGTCTTGTAGTCCGATGATGAAACGGGCTTGGCGGAATTAGATCATGCAATTCCATCGCACACTGCTGCCCGAAATGCAACCGATAAAAAATCGACAAGCTGGCAACTCGGCGACGATGTTCAAGGCTCTGGAGCTTTGACTCAACCAGTGCCTCATTCCCAATGAGCCTTTCGTAGGTACACATCTTTATTAATATTTAAAGAGGTAAAGTTTGTAAGGTTGTTGGGAGTAATCTCTGGATCTACTGAACCGATTTAGATGAAATTTGGCATGGAGATAGTTTGAGACCCTGGGAAGGACATAGGATAGTTTGTTGGGATGAAAAGGAAAACAATTCTTACGCGGGCGAAGCCGCGGGCAAAAGCTAAGTAAGAAAATAAATAAATAGCAGCATACGCACTTCCAAATTGCTAGAAAAATAAATATGGATTCGCTACTAGTAGCATATCACGGCTTATTAGCCTCAACTTTGCGATATGGTATTATTTTATGGGGTTATTTACTGATAAAGAAGACATCGTTTTTAAGACACAAAAAAGATGCATGTGTGGTCTAAAAATTCATGATAGCTGTGTACCATTCTTTAAATCGCTGAAAATATTTACCTTACCTTCATTATATATAGGCAAGTATTTAAACGAGCGAAAAAAAAATCAAATTAAAGGTGTAAAAAATACTGAATATGGCTTACTGAAATACTAAGTGGGCGACAAACAGTGGGCGAATACAAATGTTTAAAACAGCGACTTGAAAATATAAATTTGTCGACAGGGCTCCTTTTTCTGTCTGCAGGGTCTAAAGTAACCTAACATGAAGGAGATGACGGGAGCTAAGTTCGCTCGCTTTGCTCGCTCACTTCAGCTCTCGTGTGTCCGTTACCGAGGCCAGATGTAGTCGAAAATGGTCATTTGAAACTTATAGATAATTAGTTTTGCGGCTTCTGTAATTGTTGCGCACATTTTTAAATTTGTTGCGCTTATAGTTTTTTAATTATTTCACAAAAACATTTCCTGCTGGGGTAACGTTACCCCAGCCAGACCTTTTTCTTTCTAATGGGAATATTTAAATAATTACTAGCTATAAAATTAGTTGTCTAGATGAAGTAAATGTTGTGCCTTATTTTGTATTTGTTCTTTCATCGGTTGCGAAGTTATTCGAGATTTTGCTGGGGTAACGTTTTTGGTTTTGCTAGATCTTTGAAATGGTTAAGCGGATTCTTATCATATTTTGTACATGGCTTCTTAGGAATTAGTTTAAATTTGTTCTGCAATAAAAAAAACAAAATAATACATAGCTTAAAGGTTATTTCATTAAATAGAAAAACACTTCAATTGGTCCCAGCACTCTCAATAAGAGCTCTAAAGACTTACTTTAAACGTTATTTTAAAGCTTGTAACTGCCTTCAAATGTATGTGAAGTTTCATTAGTATCCTGTAAGTATTTAACAAGTTATGATGATATTGAGTTCTTCACGAGCACGGTCTTGATGCGCGCGGTGTTATTTGGCCACTGGATTGGATATATGAACTGAATGTTATGTCAATTATTAGATTTTTAGTTCAGTTGTATATCAGTAAAATTTCAGCTCAGTACATTGGATAATTAATGAGATAATACGATTAAAGTCATCAGGAAGTGAATGACCGTGGTAACCCGACCTAGTTTAGGTGGTTACGAAAAAGCGAAAACGCAGAACATTATACTATCTTTTGAAATGTTTAGTATAATACACCTTACAATTTCGGTACAGCCGCGTACACTGTTAAATACATTAATAATATAATAATATCTGTACTATGAAAACATTATTATTATCTTCCAGTTGCACAAACTTATCAAAAATCACTGATATAACATGTCGTTCGGTGGGACGCGGAAGGGGTGGGGTGAAGGGGCGCATTGTTTGCATATCGCACTAAACATGCTCCGTAATCACATAATTCATCTTGTAGAGTGCGCATGCGTTTCGGCAGTTCCGTTTCCTGTTTTTGCAAATATTTGTAGAGTGCGTGAGAGCTAATGTAAAATAATAAGTGTGGCGAATTACTGCTAATGTGGAGTGCTTCTATTGATGATCATAGTTATGGTGCAGGCTGCTTGATGAATTCACGAACAAGGTAAGCTTGTATAATGTAACTACAGAAATAGTAGCAAAATTATTATTAATATGTACATGTTGTTAGGTACTTATCTAAAACTGTATTTTATTAAGGCTTAAATATTTAAATTTAGGAACTTATTATTTTCTTTTCTTTCGTACTTAATTATTACCTAGACTGGAATTCTCAACAATGATAACGACATATGTATACTTCGCTACATAGTACCTATAAAACAAAGTCGCTTCCCGTTTGTCTGTCCCTGTTTGCTTAGATCTTTAAAACTACGCAACGGATTCTGAAGCAGTTTTTTTTAATAGATAGATTGATTCAAGTGGAAGGTTTTTGTGTATATATTGTCAAAATATGACTTGAAACTTGATTAATGAAATTCATGACTTAGCGACCGATTTTTATCGTTATCAATGTCGGGAGTCGGGACTACCGCAACAGGTAGGTATTTATTTATTTCCACAAACTCCTTGGATACGTAGACTTTAAGAAATCCATAATTACCTTGTTGCGACACTCGCGTTGATATAAGCTCGCAAATAGATGACGATTCGAGTTTCAAAATTACCTGTCAATAAAAATTATTTAATAATCACGTAGTTTTTTTTTAAACTTGTGTACATGTCTGTACTAAATTTGTAACACTATCCTACATATTTTAGAAGGTACCATAATGTTTTGCGTTTTCGCTTTTTCGTAACCACCTAAACTTGGTCGGGTTACCACGGCCATTCACTTCCTGATGACTTTAATCGTATTATCTCATTAATTATCCAATGTACTGAGCTGAAATTTTACTGATATACAACTGAACTAAAAAACTAATAATTGACATAACATTCAGTTCATATATCCAATCCAGTGGCCAAATAACACCGCGCGCATCAAGACCGTGCTCGTGAAGAACTCAATATCATCATAACTTGTTAAATACTTACAGGATACTAATGAAACTTCACATACATTTGAAGGCAGTTACAAGCTTTAAAATAACGTTTAAAGTAAGTCTTTAGAGCTCTTATTGAGATTGCTGGGACCAATTGAAGTGTTTTTCTATTTAATGAAATAACCTTTAAGCTATGTATTATTTTGGTTTTTTTATTGCAGAACAAATTTAAACTAATTCCTAAGAAGCCATGTACAAAATATGATAAGAATCCGCTTAACCATTTCAAAGATCTAGCAAAACCAAAAACGTTACCCCAGCAAAATCTCGAATAACTTCGCAACCGATGAAAGAACAATTACAAAATAAGGCACAACATTTACTTCATCTAGACAACTAATTTTATAGCTAGTAATTATTTAAATATTCCCATTAGAAAGAAAAAGGTCTGGCTGGGGTAACGTTACCCCAGCAGGAAATGTTTTTGTGAAATAATTAAAAAACTATAAGCGCAACAAATTTAAAAATGTGCGCAACAATTACAGAAGCCGCAAAACTAATTATCTATAAGATTCAAATGACCATTTTCGACAACATCTGGCCTCGGTAACGGACACGCTCTCGTCATCCCCTTCGAACCTAACCTATCCGTGTCGGGGTGCGCTAAGTTGAAGTTCCCGAGCTCGCTTCGCTCGCTCTTGGACACGAATAAACCCGAACTCCCGCACTGCACAGTGATGTCGCCTCGATAGTTGTTCAGCTATTTTCAAAAGAATAATATGCTAAAATAGAAAAAATAGAACCCCAAATACAATTAAAGTATGTAACAATATTATTACCGCAGCTCACAAAAATCTCCTAAAAGGTATTACTCAAACCGGATAAATAGTTACTTACTTAGTATAATAGTCGCCCATCTTCAAATATATAAAAATGAATCGCAAAATGTGTTGGTAAGCGCATAACTCAACAACGCCTGGACCAATTCGGCCAATTCTTTTTTTTAAATGTTCGTTGAAGTTCAAAGATGGTTTTTACGTTTTTTTTTTTTTTTTGTTTTTTTTTTTTTTAAGTGTAGGGTAGGTGTAGGGTAGGTGTATCATGGTGTTTTTATGGCAAAACGAAGTTTGCCGGGAAAAGCTAGTTCAGTATATTTTTCCCTCGGTTAATAATTTCCCTTATATATATTAGAAATTTGTGTTTTCGTCAAAACAAACATGAGGGTATTCGATAAAGGTGTCGACGTAACGAGATGTTCCGATTCGTAGCCAATACGCAAACTCAATGCTGGGGCCGCGCGCGCTCTCTGTTGCACTGCGAGAGGTCGCGCCAATGAGGAAGGAAAATGGTCGCGCGGTGTGCGAGAGAGAGCGCCCGAAGTGAAGTTCGCGTTATCGCGATAGTACGGCCGCAGCATCAATCAGCGTTGTAAGACGTTAGGGTTGTAAGACTGTCATAAAGAGCGTTTTAGGCATGGCACCGCGCATTTATAATAAAATACCAGATGTCATAAAAAATTTGAATGTTACACTTTTAAAAAAGAAATTAAAACTGTTATTAATTGAAAAATGTTACTATACAACTAATGAATTTCTACCTATTTATATATATTTGACTGTAGAAGCAATCTTTAATTGAATATTGTGAGTAATTGTAATTTAAGATTATTATTTATACATTGACTGTAAAAATATTAGTATTTTATTTTTCTTTGTATTGATCATGTAACCATAATATTTGTACGTTTCTTGGCATAACATAGCGACCTACGAATTTTAATTTAAGAACTGTATTAAAATTTACGACCTTGTTACACAAATAAAAATAAAAACGGGCCAAATGCGAGTCGGATTCGCTCTCGAAGGGTTCTGCACCATTATCGCAAAAGTTTGTTGTATGGGAGCCCCACTTAAATATTTATTTTATTCTGTTTTTAGTATTCTTTGTTATAGCGGCAACAGAAATACATCATCTGTGAAAATTTCAACTGTCTGCTATCACGGTTCATGAGATACAGCCTGGTGACAGACAGATGGACCGCGAAGTCATAGTAATAGGATCCCGTTTTTACCCTTTGGGTACGGAACCCTAAAAATTTAATATGATTATTATGATAGTCTTAAACAAAATTATACGTATCAGCATTTTTCCTTTTTTTTTAACGCCACAGTCAGTAAAAACGAAAAGTTATAATCAATCAACATTTTTATTATTAGCATGAATGAACTCTCAATTATATTGATTATTAATAATCTTTGTTATGTAAAATAATGTACTAATTCATACTAATATTAATATTAGTATGAATTAGTACATACGCATTTTAATACAAATATTAAAATGCGAAAATAACTGTCTGTTATCTTTTCAGGCTAATCGCTGAACCGATTTAGATGAAATTTGGTCTGGATATAGTTTGAGACCTTTCGAAGGACATAGAATAGTTTTTATCCCGGCAATCATCCTTTAAGGGGTGGACAGGGGGGTAAAACTTTGTATGGTGAACTAATAATTTCTCAAGTAAACACCTATAATATTAAGGCGCGAAATAAAAAAGGCTATTCAAAGTACTAATGCTACGCAGACGAAGTCGTGGGCAACAGCTAGTAGTATATAACATAATAGTAGATAGCACTATACAGATGTAACGGTAAGATGCGAACTAATTTTTAAATCTGCTTAGGCCCATGTAAATGATGAACAACTTTACCAAGGATGACTTAAGCAAACCCCAAAACAAATTGACTTCCATACAAATTTTGGACAACTGACAATAACTAAGTAAGGGTACGTAAATAGAAACAACAGTTTATAATGATCACATAATTATATTATAAAATGATTTAATTACATAAACAGAATAAGTATCATAATGTACCTATAACACTACAAACAACTTACTTTACGCAGAAGCGGACAGGACAAATCCTCTCATATTTACATTTTGTACATTGAGCGCTCGTTTCGGTCATCGTAATACTTAATTTACGTCCCTCGCGTCGCTAACGACATCTCGATCAATAAATAGGGCGGGGAGGGTTACACGCTTGCGCCGCGGCTCTACGCTATATGTACACGCCGCGCGCGGACGTATGTACACTACAACTGCTCCACGAACTTCGTGAGCTGGTCCTGCGGCGTCATGGGCGGCAGCTGGTCGTCCGGCGGCTGCAGCGGCGCAGGCGGCGCGGGCGACTGGCGCAGCAGCAGCAGCTCCGAGGGCGTGGGCGGGCGCGGCGACGGCGTGGCGGGCGGCGAGCGCGTGCCCACCACGCCCACGCCGCCGCCGAAGGCGTAGCGCGCGCCCACTGCGCCCAGGCGCGCGCCCACGCCGCCCGGCCCGCCCGCCGGTGCGCCGCCGTACGCGCCGCGCATGCCCATCATGTTGCCGCCGACGCCGCCCTTGAACCAGCCGGCCGTGCCGTGCGCCATGCCGCCCACCGCGCCCACACCGGCGCCGGCGCCTACGCCGCCCAGCCCCACGCCCGGTACGCCGCCGACACCTGGAACACCCTGGGGGAAACACGTAAATGTTACAATGATGGTAACTACAGTTACTTCAAACTAAACTTGTCCTAATACTCCTATCTGTGGTAAACTTAGCTTCACTAAAATCGCACCACTCCGAAAATAACATTGAAGCCTGTCATGCCATAAACGCATCCAGGAAACCCAATTAATATTGGTATCCACTGTTAGATTTCATAAATAACACAATTCTTCAGAGCACGAGCCGTTAAACTGTTTTTAAAATACTCATTACAGGTGGCACTTAATTGCCCCACCCTAGAAGGGTATTAAACAGCTGATCAAAGTCAAATGAGGGTCTTTTGCCATCGAGACTTTGAATTGAACACAATTGAACAACTCTTATCAAGAAAAACAACGACGTACATAAAACTGTTCAGTGTATGTGTGTGTGTGTGTGTGTGTAACTGACTGTTCTGTTCGTATTTGTATGTTTGATGTCTTGTATACAATAAAGAATAAGAATGATAAACTGATTTTCTTCCATTCGTTAACCAAAAACCTTAACTTTTTCTGAGAGCTGAATAAATTGTCTTTCAAATGGTGTACCTATAATCATACTCTTATCATTGAGTTAATTTGGTTAAAATTATTTTGAAGAGGATTAGGAGAAAAAGGTGCACATCTGTGATGGTGAGTGTATGTGTTCATTCTGTGCAACCACCAAGCAAGGAGGTGTATTTTTTTAGCAGAGTTTAAATTGTTATATACATAGTTGCAGTATTTGAGAATTATTTTGGCGGAACGAATTTTCAGACATTGTTCAAAATGTTAATATTTCTCACGCCTTTTTCCCATGGGGGTAGGCAGAACCTGCTACGATCCTTACATACTTCTTTTGCTTCACTCACATTCATACATCTAGTCATAAACACACGCCGGTTATGAGTATTGCCGCACCTGACCTTTCGGAACAACATCACATCACCTATAAGGTCTATCTATGTCTTTCTTAGGACTTTTTATCACGAAATGTTTTACAAGTCCAGTGGGGTGGGCCACTGAAGCAAAGCCGGGCGTAAACAGCTCGTGTCAAATAGACAGAGTAATACGTACTTGTGTCTGCTGGGGCAGCATCTGGTGCATCTGTTGCAGTCGCTGCTGCTGCTGCGGCTGCATCATGTGCTGTAACTGCGGCTGCTGCTGCGGCAGGCCCACGCCGCACACGCCGCCCACGCCGCTCACGGCACCCACAGGCCCAACACCGCCCACACCGCCTGCTGATTGCTGTTGGTTTTGCGCGTTCTGGAATAGGTAAGTAATAAGTTGTAAAAGTCTGCTGAATTGCAACAGTGCAGATTTTTATTCCCAAATTAACTATGTATGAAGAACTAATAAGAACCAAACTTATTAAATTTTCTATGTGCGAAATTAATGTCTATGAATGATCAACTTTTTCTTTACATGTTTTTTTTTAGGGTTTCGTATCCAAAGGATAAAAACAGGATCCTATTACTAAGACTCCACTGTCCGTTTGTCTGTCTGTCACCAGGCTGTATCTCATAAACCGTCATAGCTAGACAGTTAAAATTTTCACAGATAATGTATTTCTGTTGCCGCTATAAAAAAAAAAATACTAAAAACAGAATAAAATAAATATTTAAGTACCCATACAACAAACGTGTTTTTTTTCCATTTTTGTGATAATGGTAGAGAACACTTGGTGCACTTGTCCGGTTTTTTAAAATATTTTTGAAGACGTCTATCTGTCATTACCCAAGCAGAAAGTCTTGAAAACAGGTTCCTACGAAGACTGTACAAACACCAATAAAAAGAGGTTGTGTAACAATAACTCACACACCATCGCATACCATCAGGTGAGATAGTTGTCAAACGCGAGCCAATAGTAAATTTATAAAAAATACTCACTTGTCTTTGTTTGATGAAGGCTGCCATGAGCGGTGGGTTGGACTTGAGTATCTGTAGGATCTCCTGCTGCTGGTTGTGACTGGTGGGCGAGCGTAACGTCGCCATCAGCTGCTGTAACGCTTTCTGATGGACTGCAGGTTGCGTCTGTTGCTGCTGTGGCGCGGGTGCTCTTTGCTGTAAAGTAACATATTCATGAAGTCCAAGGAGTCCAAAACTATTTTAGCTACAGCTTGGGGGTCTTTAATTCAAATGAACAGTTTACTTCTAGGCAAGCGTGTTTCAGATCATCGCTTAGCATCAGATGAGATAGTGGTCAAACGCATGCCTATCTATACTAATATAATAAAGCGGAAGAATTTGATTGGTTTGTTAGAACGCGCTAATATCTGGAACTACCAGTCGTGTTTGAAAAATTCTTATTTTATATGATAGCCACATTCCTGAGAAAGGCTATAGGCTATATAGCATTACGCTAAAGTTCTTAGTAAGCCTTAAAGATTAATATTTGTAAAGTAAGTCGGAAGAAAAAGCGCTATCTATATATAACTACAATCGTCCTATGTGGGCCCGTTTTAAGACGCTGTGAGCCGCCGAAACCGTTTAAATGTTCATGAAAAAAGAAAAAGCCCTCTTCTTAGTCCGCATTATTGTGCAACTACGGAACCCTATTACTGCGCGTTGCCCGACACTCATATGGCCGGTTTTTTTTTAAAGAGTATGTA
The DNA here is from genome assembly GCA_948252205.1 of Orthosia incerta. NCBI lineage: Eukaryota > Metazoa > Arthropoda > Insecta > Lepidoptera > Noctuidae > Orthosia > Orthosia incerta. The sequence goes on from OX411752.1 coordinate 24,858,114, forward strand.
ATGGGTATCGTTTTGCAGGATTTTCTAAGATAAGTGTCATAAAACATTATAGTTATTTGTCCGATCGAAGGTTCGGTTTCAATCAAACAGTGGCCGAATGAATATTTGGTTCGACCGAAACTAGCATTCTTGTTAAAAATTTACTGCATCGTTCGTCCGTGAGCGTAATCATTTGTAGGCTCGATCACAGAACAGAGAAGACAGTAGAAATCGCATATAGCTTTATTAGTATCGGAACCAGCGTACCCAAACTCACACATATACAGATTAATTGTATTTCATAACACTAAGAAATCTTTGGTGTGATTGGTAGTTTAATTTTTAGATGAAAGTAGAAAATATGTCAGTCGTCGCTTATTTGAAAATAAACCACAGCTTTATGACAATAGAGTTGGTTTATTGTCTATTCTTTTTGAGTATTTATTACTTTTTTCGTTTAAAGCGCACACGGAATAGATTAATGAGCAAGTTACGCTACCCGCCGCTAGATGTCACTATAGTAAATTCATTTAATTTAAAGCCGTATTTCGTTACCGATAAGATTTATATTTGCGAAATGAGGTCATTACTACTCGTCCTCCTGTAGTGATGTACCACGGTCGTTGTCTTATTTATCGACATTCCGTTTTATTTTCAAACAAAATACAGTTTAGTTTAAAAAAAAAAACGTTGCCCCACACTTGGAATTTTTCCTGTATCGTGGGTGCGTTTACAAACATATAATTTCACATACACAAACACCCAGAGCCGGAACAACTATTTGTAGATCATACAAATATTTGTTCCGTGCGGGAATCGAAACCGCGACACGCAGCGCAGCAGTCCATCGCTCAACCACTGCGCCAACCGTGCGCCCAATAACTAGAGTCGATAAATATTATTATGTTTGTAATCAAGTTTTTATATAAATTTATTCCAATACTTTATGGTAAACTACTGATCCGATTTTGAAAATGATTCTATTGATACAAAGATGGGCGTATCTTTGTATGTGGTGTTTTTGTTCTATCAATAGAATTATAGAATACAATACTCTTTATTATGTACACCATATAAGTTACAGAAAGTATAGACGAAGAAAATATTACACTGGGTGGCACAATGGGCGGCCTTATCGCTAAAAGCGATCTTTTCATGACAACCTTTGCATGGATTTAAAAAATGAAAGGAAAGACAGCATTGTCTTTGGTGTACTATTATTAATTACTAGCTGTGCCCACGGCTTCGCTCCCGTCATCTGTTTGCCAACCCTACCCTACTTACCTTCCTGCCTACCCTACTTACCTACCGACCATATTTGTTTCTATAGTCAACAATCTTTCGCGGAGAATCTTTACACCGTGATTCAGAAAATGACTTCAAATTCACAACGCCATCTATCGAATATCGAGTTCAACTCTCCGAGTATCTGAATTGCGTGTGTTGTGATAATTTTACTTTAAATTCATCTAACTTTTGATAGAGTGAACTGATTGCGATGACACAAAAACTAAGTAATTCTTCAAGTTACGCACAATGTTTATGTATAAAAGTTATTTACATTGGTTTCGTACATTTCACGTGATGCGTGCACAAATAAACAGACAAAAATTCCAAAAAGGCTATTTTTTTGGAAATATTTTCGATGTACAAAAAATACTTTTCTACAGATTTATTATATGTATTGATTGATTGATGATGATGATGCGATAGACTACACTACAAATGCAATACGTCCTACTGATATGGGAAGCTTACGCTTTCGCCTGCGGCTACACTCTTATTATGATTAGCTTGACTAACTCCTTAATGAACTGATGAAATTTAGGTCTATACACCAGTAGATCTTAAATTTCAGACTAACACATAAGCCACTTTTAAACTGACTTAAAAAAGAAGGAGGTTCTATGTTCATGTGTTATTATTATTACACTTTGTTGATTTTGAAGGCTGTTGTCTTTTTAACCGAATTCAAAAAAAGGAGGAGGTTCTCAATTCATCGTAATCTTTATTTTTACACAACTGCAAGGAAAGGGTTATGTTTTTCGCGCGTAAGAAGATTTTTTCGAATATTGTAAGTTTAAAGTATCGATAACTCATTATCGATATTGGTAATCTCTAATTGAGTAGCTGAATGTGACATGTGCATAGTTGGAATCTTCGAGAACAATGTTTGAGTTTTAAAGAAAGTAGACCTTAAATTGAACGTCATAAAATCAACTTTTACTTGTCTTATTTAATAAAATATTGTTTTTACATTTTTATCGAAATAAAATAAATTAAGACTTGCCGATGGTAAGATATACCTACATTTGATACAATTTTGGTTCTGCTATTGTGTTTACATTCTAAAACAGCACAATAAGGCATTTTTGTATTTTTTTTCAAGTTTTTGTCACCGTGACGGTTGAACCAAGACTATGTGCGTAGTGTGTGCACGGAAGAAAAAATATGCAGAACTGTGCAAAACTCGGGGTACGCGGGCCCCGCCCACTTGCGACTTCTATTGTAGTAGGCGTTTTTTTTGTTCTGTGGGCTCGATCCAGGCTTTTGACCGACCTGTGGGTTAGCACGATATAGATATAATGGATGTCATGTTCACAGGCCAGAAATTTGTATTGGAAAATCGCTTCTCTTTACTTCCGCGCAAATTAGTTGTTTGAACTCTAACTTCAAAAAAAGAGAATATTAATTCGATACGATGTATGATATATTGTTGGCATAGCACAATACTCATATATCTCTCTATGTGGGCTTCTAAAAAGCTGTGCCAAAGTTCACAAGTGTATACATGTATATTTGTCCACGTATTTCACAGAAACATAAAAATCGGGTTGCAGTTTTCTATTGGATTAAATATCTCAAGTTTCTTCAAAATCGGTTTTGCTATGAAACACATAACCGTCAAACAGCACGAATGTGAAAATTAAGTTATTATGGGCACAGATAATATAATACTAGCATACAGATGCCTCATCCCATACAAAGAAACCGTGCCGACGTAACTAGCGTTTTTCATCTGATTAATCTTGTTATTTTTTTGTACATCGAACGCGTTCGGTTCTGTTTTACGGTGATAGATAGATGGTGTTAGCAGCGACTTGCAAGTACAAGGATTTACTAGGTTCGTGAATATTTTTTTCTTTAAATACAGTGAAGGTTCGTTTTATAGTATTTTTTTGCACGTTTTTACAGTTTCTTTTGCACCAAAATGTGTTACAATGCAAATTTTAACAATGTAGTGGAATGCCTTAGAAATTTAAAAATGCGCCATCTATTGGCATGAATTTTAAGTGATCCGTTGAAATAATCTTTGAAATGTGAATTAAAAGCCCAATATTCCATAATTTGTACTTAGGAGAATTTATTAAACAAGAACATACAATTTTTATGTTGTAATTCCAGAAAATGTTAATTTTACACACATTCAATAACAGACAGGTGCATATAGCGCCATCTAGTGAGATTTATTTGAACCAAACTTTCTTTATTAGCAATGAGACCCCGTGTTATGGGTTTTCTGTCAAACCTGTATTATTGCACTTGCTCACTTTTAATAGAGATGCCGCAAATACTAGTTATTATTCGGGATTAGGCATTACTCGTTTTTTTTGTATTGTTGTCTAAATAAAAATCAACTTTTAATGAACAGAAAAACTATAGACTTAAAAAGTAAAACTTTACTTAATCTTTAAAAACAATACACAGTATTATTATTATTAATATAGAAGGTTAGACAAAAATCGTTGAGGTTAAGAAGTAAGGTTTTTTAATTAATAATTTAATATTTAAAGTCCAAAAGGGGCAAATTGTGGTCAGAAAAACTAGTTTTTCTGTACAGTAAGTAATGTAGTAAGTTCAAGAGACTAAAGTGTAATAATATAATTTGACGATAAATAAACAATTTTTTATATTATTTTTTTATGTCGAGTAATAATGGCGAGTATTCGACTATTCGTCATAGGGAATGGCGACTAATCGGAATTCGGCTATTCGCTTTAACAACTATTCACGGCATCTCAAATTTTTTTTAATTCTCAATGACACCCACTTCTGAGATGAAAGTAATTGTTGCACTTTTCAGTGTTTTGCTTTAGAAGTCGGTTATTTTTTTTGTGAATAAGTTTTCAAATACTTGGTCCTCTGGTTCGAGGAGATATGGGAGAGTTCCTGGAAGGACTTGGGGGAGATCTTTGCCTAACAGTGGGATAGGAAAGCCTACTTGCACGAAAAACTTAACTCAGAGTTACTAGCTAACACGAGGTTTAATTTTCAGTTTGTCATATAATATTTCGGTTAAGAATCTTTATTTCTCAAAAGAATTACAATGGTATTCACTTATACAAGGAGCTTACATATCTAAACAATGTGACAAGAAACAAAAATATAAAAAATAAAGGTTTAATTTATTGACAATCTAACCTAGCAACTAACACCGAGTTAAGGTTTGTGCAAGTGGGCCATAATAGACTAAAGAATAAAATAAAAAAAGCTTTTTTACCTGCATGCCTACCTGTAGTTGCTGCGGCGCGTGCGGGTGCGGGTGGTGCTGCTGCGGCTGCGGGTGATGCTGCAGCCGCGCGTGGTGCTGCGCGTGCGGCGGGTGGTGCAGCGGCGGCGGCGCCCGGTAGCGCGCGGCCCAGTCGGCGCGCACGCCCCCCACCCCGCCGACGCCTCCCACCCCGCCTACAGCACCCACACCCACACCGCCCACCCCGACACTGCCGGGCGGAGGACCCATCGCGGCTTGCTTGCCGTATGAAGGGGCTTGTTGTCTCGCTGCTTCCTCTTGGACCTGGTGGAAGAGAACATTCTGTTACTCCAGTCACACTTCCATATTGAGAGTTGACAGAGAAAAGGTAAAGCCAGACTTTAAAATGCTGATTTTGCTCCTGCCACCGTTACATGAATTTGTTGCTGCGCGCATAACTCGTGTTGCTCGCAAATTTTAAATCTGGTTGTACTCAGCAGTTTTCTGTTCAGTTGGATGCTTATCTTCTATATATATATAAAAGCGAAAGGTCACTCTCACCTATCACGAAATATCGAAAACCACTTGAAGAATAAATATGAAATTTGGCAGGGAGGTAGTTTATTGTTAGTAGACGTCCACTAAGAACGGATTTTGCGACAGGGCCGGCTTTAGGGTGCCTAAGGGCGGCTCTCGCAAGTTTGTATGAAAGTCCTTCATTTTTTGAGCAACAAAATTTAAATTTGGCTGGGAAGTATTTTATTGTTAGTAGATGTCTGCTAAGGACGGATTTTGCGACAGGAACGGGTTTATAGTAGTAGTCCTTAATTTTTTGAGCTACTAACTTAAAATTTGACACGGAGGTAGTTTATTGTTAGTAGACGTACGCTAAGAACGGTTTTGCGACAGGGCCGGATTTAGGGGGTTAAGGGCTCTCGCAATTTTATATGAAAGTCGTTAATTTTTTTGTTGAATACTATGAAATTCAAATGTAATCTATTTTAGTATATATAGTGTAATTGTCTAATTTTGTGTGTAAATTCAGATACAAGTTACTTGTTTATGATAAATGACAAATGACTTTCAGTTTTTGAGCTACAAAATTGAAATTTGGTAGGGAGGTAGTTTATTGTTAGTAGACGTCCGCTAAGAACGGATTTTGCGATAGGGCCGGCTTTAGGGGATCTAGGGCTCTCGCAAGTTTGAAAGTTCTGTTTTTTTGTTTATACTACCATCCAAAAATTTGGCAAGTCTAGAATTTATGAGTATGTGACATAAGCTAAGAAAGATTTTTGTGATACTCTATATTTTTTTTCTAATTGGTGCCTTAAAAAATGTTGCTTAGTGTAAGCTATTATAGGCATTTTCTGTTGACTGAAATTTTAAAATAGTTTGCGTTAAACATCATTAAACTTTATATCTTCATAACTACGTGGATGAAGTCGCGGGCAACAGCTAGTTACAATATATCGGCTTTACACTGTACGAATATTTTCGCGTTAGTATGAGAATGTATTTTGCAAATACCGTCCTACACTTGTGAATTCATGCGAATATTAGAAACTGGCTTTAGCCTTGGTGTTGTCTAATTAAAATCCTGTGAGCTGAGACTTGACAAAAACAATGAAAAACTATGTATAACATTATGGACAAAGATTATTCATGGCCAAATTAAATTCTTTTAATTATTAGGGTTGAGGAGTAAATATGGCAGTTTTCATATTAATTCTTTACATAAAACTAACTTAATAATCTATACTATATTATAAATTCGAAAGTAACTCTGTCTGTCTGTTACATTTTCACGCCTAAACCACTGAACGGAATTCAATGAAATTTGGCAAAGAGATAAATTGCATTCTGAGACATAGGCTACATCATGTATAAAAAAAAATGTAGGTAGGGTATGTAGGCTTGGTAGGTATGTAGGGTAGGGTAGGGAGGTATGTAGGGTAGGGTAGGTAGGTATTTAGGGTAGGATAGGATAGGTATGTAGGTTGGTAGGTAGGGTAGGCAGGCAGGTAGGACTGGTTGGTAGGGAAGGTAGGTAGGTGGGTAGAGTAGGTAGTTAGGTAGGGTAGGGTAGGTAGAAGGTATGATAGACTAGGGTAGGGTAGGCAGGCAGGTAGGACTGGTTGGTAGGGTAGGTAGGTAGGTGGGTAGAGTAGGTAGTTAGGTAGGGTAGGGTAGGTAGAAGGTATGATAGACTAGGGTAGGGTAGCCAGCTGACGGGAGCGAGCCGCGGGGGATCGCGCTAGTATTCTAATAATTCTTTAAATAAAAGACACATGTTTTCCAAATACAGTTCTCGCCAAACTTCTTGGCCGCCCAGTACCAACTTGAAGTAGGCTACAATGGCGCAGTAGTTAAGGAAAGCCGCGTGTACGTGTAAGTATAGCGGCACACATACCTGCTGCAACGCCTTCTGCACGTTGTGCGGCAAGGCGTGCGTGGCGGGCTTGGAGGGCGGCGGCGACGCCAGCTGCGCGCTGGGCGGCGGGGACGCGGGCGCCGCGCCGCGCGTGTTCATGGCCGCCATGCGTCTGCGCAGCAGCTTGGCCTGCTGCACCCTCTGTTGCACTTGTTGCTGCTTCAGCTTCTGCTTTATGCTGCTGCAGAAAGGCACGGAACACTTCGTCTCCTGGCAGTGCTTCGCATGGTAACAGCACAGAGCTATCAGCTGTTTGCAGATAGGACAGTCGCCCTTCGTCTTTCGCCGACAGATCTTCGTGTGCGTGACGACGCGCTTCATCTTCTGGCAGGACGGTAGGCGGCAGTTGGCGTCGCGGCACTGGCACGCGTGCACCAGGGACTGGATGCAGCGCTGGATGGACAGCTTGCGCGCTTCCTGCGGGTTGGCTTGCTTCATGTCGCCCGGGGAGGAGCCCACGTCGATGTCCAGGCCCAACTTCTCCATCTTGTGCGGGTGGCCCTCCTTCTCGTGGCACGGCACGCACAGGTCGAAGTCGTCGCACACGGTGCAGTGGTAGCGCGTCTCCACGTGCGACTTGCAGCTGTTGCAGGTGTACACGAACTTGTCGGTGCCCTGGTTGTGCAGCTCGTACAGCATGCACAGCGTAGAGAAGCGCGCGCGGCGCGTGGAGCTGAACTCGTAGTGGCGGTCGCGCGCCATGGTCAGGAAGGCGTCGCGCCCGTCCATCAGGTCGCAGTTCAGCAGCGGGTCCGGGTCTTGGATCGGCTGCAAGAACAAAAATACACATGTTTACCATCAAGAACATAGCTTTTGTATTTGTTAACTCAGATTAAATAACACGCTTCGACAGCACAAAATTGTGCATCCTTATTAGTATTTCAAGATGCGCTTTTAATTTTCATCATGCAAGCGAGTGCATTTTCATTTTTTTAAAGTAATACAGGTGGTTATGTTATGGACCAAATGATTAATACAGCATTATTCATAATGCTCAGACAATTTCAATAACATCCTCTTCATCGTCATCCCCTTCGAACCTTACCTATCCATGTTGGGGAGCCCTAAACTCCCGAGAGCTCGCTTCGCTCGCTCTTGGACTAATTCATTGACCATAATTATCGAATTGCCCAACCGTTACGGACCAATATTCATAATGTTCAGACAATGTGATAAATATAAAGTTTAAATACATTGTCCTATTTAACTTAACTTGATTCTTATTGCCCAGACATTATGCATAGTGTGTTGATTAATCACTTGGTCCATGACAGATGTATTAAATTATAATCCGAGTCTTTTGTACTTGTCACTATTATAATTTATAAAAAATAACAGATATTTTATACAGATAACAATATTGTTATTAAGTGAAACTCACCGCTAAGCTGGCAGCAGATTGTGCGGAATGTAGCCTAATAACGAAGAACACCTCTTTGTGCTTCTCCATGGTAGCAAATATCTTTGCACTGAGATCACTGCCTTGCTGCTGGTCGCTCTGCTTCTTACTGTTCTTGCGCTGCGCAGCCTTCGACTTGTTGGACTTCTTCGCCTTCTTCTGGCCTTTCTTCTTGCCATCAGGACCTTGCTCATTCTCCTCAGAGGACTGGAATATCTAAAAAACATGTTAGAACATATTGTCTCGTGCCAAACCCAAGCGATTATTTTACAGCATTGGTTAACAGATCCAAAACCAGTGCAAGTTAAATTATTTCAAAAATGCAAAAACTCTTTTTTCGTGCTTGTTAGAAAACCGTGCTTATTCTTCTGATTTTTTAATTCATATATGCCCATTTTGTCTAACACTAAGCGACAGTTAAATGCAAAAGTAATTAGGCATTCCGCCTAAATATTCTTGCACTGTTGCGCAGTGCACCAAGAGTGCGCTTTTATTAGACATCACGATTAAGTGAACGTGTCGCGTAGTGTTAGCGCAAACAAGCATTCGTGAATTTTAGTGACTTAATAAAAAACACACAAATCAAGGCAGGACTATTAGTAACAAAACTTGGCCACCCACACGGCCTGGTGTTATTCACATCGTGCACAAACCATCACACCATCATATACTTGATACTGACCACTGCCTCGGCGGCTTCGGCTTGTTTCCTCTTCTCCTCCTCCTCCTGATCCAACTCCTTGATGGACTCCTCAAGGACGTTGGGCCAGAAGTCGCCCTCGAAGTAAGGCAGCTCCGCCGCTGACGAGATATTGTCCTCCATTGCTTGCTTGAGTATGTCTTTATAATCTAGTATTATCCTCTCTATGATTCCCTTATCTAACATTTTCTTATACCACTCTTGTAACCTTTTAGGTTTAGGAATTTTTTGTTCGGGTGGATGGCAGTGGAAGATATAGTCGTCTCCTTCTGACGGTGGACACGCCCAGATGTGGGCCATTGTATAGCCCAGCTGCTTGGCGTAGTCTAAGTATCCTAATAAAATCTCGTGGTAGACCGCAGTCCTGTACTGCCGCGGTTGGAAGAAATGTACAGAGTCTAGATATGCTATGTAAACACGCCTCGTGTTAGGTGACGGACTCTCACTACCGTATTCCTGGAACAGAGATATTTATTATATTATTTAAATAGAGAAACCAGATGGTATGGTAAAGGATTGCTGGACATGAACAGTTTTAGTAATTGGATAATTTCAGAGCTTTAACCATTTAAAAGGGATTGTTCCCAGGCTTATTTCAATAAAAATAATCAAAAATGTAATACTAATATTTTAGTAGAGTTAGATAATATCAAAAACAAAAACCCCAACATCAAACCCAAATAGAATACATCAATAATGGGTGTAATTCTTGTGCAATTAACTAACATTGATGACATGGATGACTCACCTGCACATGCATGCCAAAGAAACAAATATCGGTGCCGTCAATCTCTTCAAATGCAAACAACGCTTTAGCCCGATACGGGAACTCGGCGCACAGTTCACCAGATTCTACGAACCTTGATCTCATCCCGGGTTTAACTTCCACCATCTGAAATATACAAGAGTTTTAGTCATTGTTCAAGAGAGATGAGTTGTGTGAATATTACACCTACAATGTTTCAAATATTAGTTACAATTTTTCTGGGAGGATAACAAGATTTAATGACATGCACTGAGTAACGGCCAGTTGTGATGTATGATATGACAAGCAACAAGTATTATAGGTAACAAACAGCGATAGTTTAAGCCAGACTCATCACAACAGAATGGAGGAAATGTGAAAAGCTTCATAACAATGATGCAAAAACAGGTTAGAATAGTGAGACAATTACTTAAAGGTTCAGCAATATGTAAGAGTAATGTAAATGTATGTTAGGATATCCCTTACCTTATCTGACGATGCAACTACCCTGATATGCACTTCGCCTGCGCCAGCCTCTTTTTTCTTAAGGAAATTATTGACTCTTGTTTCAATATAAATGCCAAGTTTGGAAGGAGGAAGTTTCTTTGCCGAGAATTTGTTCTCTTTCCGTTTAGCAGCTTTCTTTTTCAGACAATTATCACAGCAGAAGCCCTGAGGCCATATCGAATCGTGGTGCAACACGCATATTTGATGTTGTTTTCTTCCACAATCCATACATACAACAAATGGTTCTTGTTCAAGATGATCATTCTTCATTTCTTTGAATTGATCCTTCTTGATTGCACTGAAATATTCACCGCATATCATTCTTCGTGTGAAAGTTCTTTAAGCAAAGGTGTTTTTCTGTTATTAGATCACGTTTACAAAATTGATATTTCATTGAAACACAGACAGATAGAGATACTTACGTTTGTGGCTGGAGCGGGTCATCGCCGAGCGTGACAGTATCGCCTTGGATGTCATTGAAGCATTTCTGGCAGAAGGTGTATCTATCGGAGACAACCCCATATGCTTTGAGACTTTATTTCATAACGTCCATGTAGCAGTAGTGATGTGAAGCGAGCGTGTACAGGAACATTGTGTGCAGGCAAGGACGTGCGTGGACAGGGCGAAAAAAATTTAGTAAGCAATGAGAACATAAAAAGGGTTAATAGTTAGTAGTGGGCAGAGCGCACATGGCGGGTTATCGAAAGCCCTTGACATGAGACAGCAGCCCTTTACATAGACATATCAACCATTAGTTCTCATTATTTTGACTTATTTGCTATTTCAACTTTGAAATTAAAGTTGGGAGCTTTACCGAGTGCTTACTTGCAAAATTTAATCTGTCCACAATCAGAGAGTTTGTTCCAAAGTTAGCTTACAAATACCACCTTCCTGTATAAATGCACACTCTTACTTGCGCCAACTCGTGCGTGCGTGTAAACGCGCAGTAAAGCTCGCACCTGAACGTTGATTTCTTCATTCCAAATATTTAAAACCTACCGTTGTTGAGATGTCTATGAGCAAAATTTTGATGTGAAACAACAATTTCTTTTTTTTACAATTTTTTTAAGACTTCATCGAAAAGAAATCATTGTTTCAAACACATGATACAATCCAATCGTTTAAGCAGCAGTAATTGACATTTAAAGACAATAGGGAAGAGAGCACAGAATGAGTGTAATACATGTAATTGAGAACAATTAGTACTGTAATAAGTATCTCGTCTGGTAAAACAACATTGTTTCAAAGTAACTATATAGTGGATAGTGATAAATAGGTAATTGACGGGTCTAGTGAATGATCAATTTAATAAATGGAATAATAATAAATATTGGACCAGTCGGTTTAATTATTTTATTGTTGCGAGTGTTCAGTAGATGCAATACTTATTGCAAGGCAGTATGTGTGGCAGACATTGATTTATCTAAATTGTGAATTTATTTTGTTTTATATTTTAGAGAAGATTGTAAAAAATAATATAAATATATTTCATGGGTGAAATCGTAACTTGGCTAAATCGAATCTAAATTTTCTGTAGCATAAATATTTCCGTAGATATTATTTATTGGGTGTGTTTACAATTACAGAGAAAGGTTCGACGTAAAATAATATTGCGGCACTTAAAAAGTTATTAGATGAAGCTTTTAGTTTAATGGTCAAACACCTATTTTATGCCTACGATTCGAGCAAGGTCGCTTATTTTACTTTATTTTTCATACAAAGCGATTTTTTAAAATTACTAGTTATCCTAGTAGGATGTTGCAGTCATTATCAACATTTGGCGATCAAATCTCTTGATACATAAGACAATGTTAAAATTATGTTTAGAGTTTCTAATTGTCTAAATATGTTAAAATTGCTGTTTGTACTGTGGAAAGATGAGACACAGCAGGCTAAACGACATTACAAAAATATTTTTGAATTATCGGGATTTAAACGGTGCAACATTGAGAGTAACGGGCACTTTAAACCAAAACAAATCATTACTGAGACACAGAACTTTTAAGAGGTGATTAGTTGCCCGACATTTGAATATTTATTTTTGTTCACATCGCGTCGTTTGGATTTCAGTCTCATGGAGCCAAGTTGTAGTTAATTTTCTATTTATTTTATTTAGAAGTATGTATTAGCCATGGCAGTAATCCCTTCAATCACAATATTAAGTGAACCTATTCATCTATACTAATATTATTATAAAGAAGTAAAGTTTGTGAGGTTGTAGGGGGTAATCTCTGGATCTACAGAACCGATTTGGATGAAATTTGGCATGGAGATAGTTTGAGACCCTGGGAAGGGCTTAGGATAGTTTGTATTCCCTTGGGATGATAAAACACTTTTTACGCGGGCGAAGGCGCGGGCAGAAGCTAGTGCTATAATAAAAGCTTATAAAGTTAGCAAGAAAATAAAGGATTATAGTTTATTGTTTTTTTTTTTTTATCCTATTAAAAAAGGGAAATATGTATTTTCGACAATAACTAAAGGCTCAAATGATTTAATTAATTTCTTATTTCCAAACACGGTGAATGGATAGCGTGTCTACATAAATATAGAAACAAATGCACTGTCTATCAATTTTGTCACAGTACCGATGTTTGTACTTTCCTTTTACACCCCACATTAAACTTGAAAAGAAATGTCTATTTTTATCTGAGAAAATCGATGGTGACCGCGTTATAGTCACAACGTCATTTGGATTGTCAGGGATGACAAAGCGATGCATATACTATGTTAGTAAAATATTAGGCAATGTCAAATGAATTTGTAGCTGTTTATATGTTCCTAGTTGATTTTTATGAGGCCAATGCTGACCAATAAGCCAGCTAGTGCTAATGATACAATATAATATTTCAGAGAGTTGCGGCAAGATTTTCTTGGCTGCTTTGATAATGTTTTAAATGATTATTTGAGACTTATTTCTCGTACTATTAGTACCTTATATTACAAATTATAATAATTTGTTTTCACCTGTATTGGGCACATGGCTCGATTGTAGGCAGGAAAAAGGACATATTTTTAAGCCAAACAAACTATGGTTCCGGCTTTATACGCGAGCAAATCTGGGAAAGTCGTTAAGTACTCTATTTTTTTTTATTATTGATAGGCTCGCGCTTGACCACTATCTCACCTGATGATAAGTGATGATGTGGTAAATATTAATATTACTATCATAGTAATTTAACGTTATTCAGAAACAAAAATAGGACGGCATTGAATAAGAATACACTGAATTTCACCGGTGGGAAGTAGCAGCGGGGCGCAAATTTTTAATTACCTACTTGAAATTTTATAAAATTCGTAAAAACTTTAGCAAGCACCTACGGTCTAAATGGGTGTTCATTTACCGATGAATACCGATCTCATATTCCTTTGTTTCGCGACGGATATCAAGCAACGCTCAAGTTACAAAATCAACTAGATACAATCATTTTATCAAGTATGCCACGATGGCTATACCGAGTTGAATCTTCTGACTAAGTTATGCATTTTATTGCCGTTATTGAAAATTTGTTCGGCGTCAATACAATAAGGTTTTATTTTTAATTTCAGATTATTGCGCCTGACTGACTTATTAAGAATTAATTTAGATTAAATTTTTCACTCTTATTCAGTTTTCTCTGGACTTATTATTTACTGCCAATTTAAGTCAATAAGGCACAAATGAAAAGCAGTTAGAACATAGCAAAGTATTTGATTTGATCAATATTGCAGTGAAATTGTTCTTGTGAAAAATTAAGTTAAATATACACCACAAGCTGCAGTGGTCGGGTCTTTTTGTAGCAATTACGTGATTCACCAAGTTTTTATAGCCACATGAGGCTATAATAAAATTGTTATACTTGGTGAAGATCATTTCGAATTTTAGCTGTAAAGCTAAAACCAAAGAATTAAATATTTTTTGATAATTTTCATTTCTAATTAAATCAATTAAGATTTTAAGGAATAAAATGAAAATGTCTCATAGACAAGATCGCCTGAGTTGAGATTTTTTCCTCAACCCATATGGCGTTAGCAGCTTATTATATGAATAAGTTCGCACAATCCCTAGGTTGCATACAGTAAAGAAAACAGTAGGCAATACAGAACAAAAAGTCCAACCACTCGTAACAGATTTTAGTAGGCATCTTATTGCACACACAAAAATGAGGGTAGTTTAGTTACATTTCCCAAGATAATGTGGGTACACTAAGTAAGAACATATAAAGCTTGCGAAAGCATTAGTCAGAGTATATGGATAAAGCTGGACTGACATGTATTATGTATGTGTATCATGTATTGAGACTTTCAAAATTAATACTAATCATAGAAATCAACAAAAAGTTAAGGGGACATGTATCAAGAATTTTGACATTGAATTTTATTTACTTGAACATAGAGTCGTAAATAAATAGAGTAATATTTGGTAAAGATTTTATTCATATTATGGAAATCTAAAAATTTTTTAAATTTAATTTCTAATTGAAGGTTGTTTGAAACTCAGTTGTATAGCAAAAGTCCTGTCATTTACTTATCACTCCATTATTTTACTACTCCGGGCATCAGTCAAATATTGATCAAATTATTAAATGCTTGACATTAATATTTCTTTGTCTGTTCAGGAAAGGACAGGTTGCATGACACATGCCACTATATTATTCAAATCTTTCGATTATCGATAGTTTAACACAACAATTTTTAAATATTTCACTATTTTCAGTCCGTTGTCAGACAATAAGTGAATTCGTTCTGTGATGATATGGCAATTTATTATTATTTTTCTCGTAATTATTTTACTTGGTATGTTAGTAGTAAAAACTTATTTTTGGTTGTGTCATGCAAAGTATCCTATAGAACAGAGTATAAGGGACATTAATTAAATTACACAGCCACTAAACAAAATTGAACTTTTATCAGTGTGTAACAAGAAATCTTTTAGATAAATAATATGAGAGCTGTTCTTACCTATTCTGGTAACTGAAGTACTTGGCATCCCTTGGTATGGTACACAATTGTTTGCCATAACAGCATAGCACTTGAGGATTGAATGTGTACTTTCTACCACAGCAATAGCCTAGGCTTTGCATTACAGGATCTATTTCTAGCTCGAACACCTCCGATAGCTAAAACAACATATTTTATCATTAATATCGTAATATTACAGCTCTATGGGGAGGGTAATAAACAATTAAGACTGTGGAAGTTCAAAAATTTTAAAAACTATAAGAGCTTTTATGTCAATAAGAATGAATATCGCTTTACAATTAATATTATATGATAATGAAGATATAATTGCGCAGTGCAATTTTTTTCATAAGGTAAAATAATCCAGTACTGGGCAAAATAAACTGAATTTTGTAGTAAATAAAGGTGAAACTTACCTTAGTACAATATCTATAAACCCTTGAGTTCTTTCTATTGTAAAGCCATGCGTTTTCGAACATGAGCCAGACGTCGTCAACATACTCCCAGGGGTCTCTGTACTCCCCTCGGTCTAGCTTCAGTTTGATGGTTGATAAGTCAATGGGTTTGGTCACAATATCAAAGTAGTCAGGGATGCCGAGCGCTTGCGCGTCGACTGGTTGTCTAAAAGGTAAAGACTCAGGGTCTTGTCGGAATAATTTTTCTAAGGTAGGCATTAATGCTACTCGGAGCTCTTCGGGTTTAAATACAAAGTTTCTTCGTGCCCCTCTTTCTCCGCTCGCTGATTCTCCTACACTGCCAACACTAGTCTCTCCAGGTTCTTCCTTTACTTCTTGTTTGACCTCAGTCTTTATTTCGGTTTTCACATTGAAGTCGGGCCGCTCTGCATCTTTATCAGGTGTTTCATCACGCATACCCTTGCCTCCGCAATCTTCTTCTGGTTCATCTTTGATCCGGACATCATCAGGATCTTGTTTGATGCGATCGTCTTGTGGTGGACTGTATAGGAAATGGAAACATTTAGATTATTATTACTAAGACAAAATATTGAAATAAACACAAATGATTAAATTAATGGAAGCGAAGATATCTCTAGAATGGTTTGAAAATGCTAACGATGTAAGTAGTAGAGCTCGTACGCACCTATCATCGGCAGAGGAGCAGGCGGTGATGGCGGCCATGTGCGCGGACATGGGCGGCACGCGCGCCGGCGCCGGCGACGGGTGCTGCAGCGGTGTGGCGGGCGTGCCCGGCGCCGGCGCGGCCGCAGCGCTGGCCGCCGGCGACGGCGCCGCGTCCGCGCGCCCGAAAGCCGCGTGCCCGGGGAACGGACTCGCCACTGCGCTGCCCATTAGGCGAGCTTTGGCGTCCGGGTGACCGGGCGACGCCAGCGGCGCCGGTCCGTTCGATTGCATCGAAGGGTAATTCGGAGCCGGCGACATCATCGGCTGACCGAAAGGAGACATTCCCGGTGCACCGACACTTCCCACACCCACGCTGCCGCCGTTGGGCGTATGCGGCATTTGGTTCGGACTCGGGCCGGGCGGGCCCACGAGGTTGGACTGGAAGGTCATGCGGTTGGCCAGCGGTTGGTTGGACAGACCGATCCCGGGCGACGGGATGCGCATGGCGGGCAGGGCGGGCTGCGCGCCCATGGCGGGCAGGGTTGGTCGCGCCAAGCCGCCCACGCCGGGCCTGGGCCCTCCCACCCCCGGCAGCACTACACCCCCAGACATCACGCTCACGGGTTGTTGCTGCTGCTGCTGTTGTTGTTGTTGCTGCTGCTGCTGCAGCTGCGCAACTTGTTGCTGCTGTTGTTGTTGCTGTTGCTGCTGTTGTTGCTGCTGCTGTTGCGCCGCCTGTTGCTGTTGCGCTTGCAACTGTTGCTGCTCCTTCCGTTTTTGTCTCTTTTCCTCGAGTTCTTTCTGTATTTTGTATATCTTTTCGGCGAGCAGATGATAGTATTCGGATCGCGTGCTTGCCATCTCGTACATATCGCCTTCGACTTTTCTCGCATATGCGACTAGATTATGCATTCGCTTATCTAACATTGCAGTTGGGTCAGGTGTGGGGAATATTGCTTGCACCCTGTGAAAATAAACAATTGCATGAAATCACACTAGTAATAATTATTACATTTACACAAAAAGTTACAGCCTTATTTAGAAAGCAAAGTTGACTTACAGTTTGTGAACGAGGTGGTTTCTGAGATCAGCCGTAATAGAATGATGCCACTCTTTGGTGCCGGATACTGGGTTGGCGGTTACGGCCCCGCCCGGTAGTTGTAGTGCGCCGCCCATCTGAACAAAGGAGCAAAAGCATGAGCCTTACATACAACACGCGGTAACAGTAAGACGCGCAGTTGATATCCATGATAGACACCGTGACTCACCAACTGCTGCTGCTGTTGCTGCTGCTGCTGCATGTCGTTGGGCTGCTGCGCGAACAGCGCCTGCATGCTCTGCTGCTGCGGCACGACGTCGGACAGGCCGGGCCGCGGCACGGGCATGCGCGAGATCGGCGCGCGCGGGAAGCCGCCCCCCACCATGTTAGACACGGACGTGGGGCAGGCGATGCCTAGCGCCTCGTAGGCGCGCTTCATGTCGGCGCCCTGCGTGCTGGGCGCGGGCGCCGGCGCCGGGGCTGGCGGCGCTGGCGCCGGTGCTCCTGGCCCGGGGCCGCCGCCCATGACGTTGACGCCGCCCATGGCGTTGCCCGCGGCGCCCACCCCGCCCACGTTGCCCACGCCACCGACGTTGCCCACTCCGGGAACCGGCCCGACGCCGCCGACGTTGCCGATGTTGGCGTTGCTCACTCCCGGTGTTGTATGAGTCACTGCCGCTGCTAATATAATAAAAATGTAGTCAGTGGTGTTCTTTCAAGGTTAACAAATAATAAAGTTGGTAGTGAAAAAGGTTTCTTACATAACATACCGTTCATGTTTCTAGTCCTATCGGCTTGTTTCAGCGGCAAACAAACAGGACAGTCATTCTTATTACAATGTTTCCAATGGTTAATTATTTGTCTTGATGACGAGCAGTGCGGTACCGCACAATTCTTGCCGGCCTGTAAATGTTACACGTTTAGAGCGATTCCAACAGAAGAGAAATTAAATTTATTGCATTTTTCATGAATAATACAATACCTGGCACGACATCATATGGTTGAGAACTCCCTTCATAGTCTTGCAGTGCGGTAGCGTGCACTGCCACGTCTCGCCGTTAGATTGGGACTCTCGTCTCTGGCACTTGTGTGCGTGCAGCAGAAGTACTAGCTGCTGCTGGATAAGTTTCCGCTTCTCCGGGTCAGCGATGGAGCCGGAGGTGGGGGGCTGCGAAGCGCCGGGCGGTTGCGCAGGCGGTGCCTGCGTGGCGGCCTGGGGCTGCGACTGACCGCCCGCGGGTGCACCCGGCGTCTGCGGCGAAGGCGCGGGTGGCACGGCCTGCGCCGCGCCGCCACCGCCAGCGTCGGCCGGCGGCCCGAAGCGCACGCCCACCTGCCCCGCGGCGCGCTGCACGTGCGGCACGCCGGGGCCCTGCGCCGACTGCGCGTAGGGCGGCTGGTAGGGCGCCAGCGGGTGCCCGCCGCCACCCGGCGCCGGCATGCGCGGATGGTGTTGTAGCGCGGTGCGCATATTCGGCGTACCCATACCCACACCGACGCGCCCGCTGAGCGGTCCGTTTTGCATCGCCTGCAAAATGCCAACATTTTAGTTTGCTTCATACTTTGACTAGATTTCGATACCTCATAATCTCCTTTGGAAATTATTCTGCAGCACATGCATGAAAGAAATAGTCATCTAGACATCATTTTAAAATATTATGGAGTGAGGAAAACTTACCTGGGCATGCGGATGGTGCGGCGGCGTCCCGTGATGGTTGGCGCCCATCAGTGTGGGCAACTGCTTGTTCACGCTGTTTATGATCCCGCTTCCGAGCATACCAGCGCCCGTCATATTGCTATTTGTCACTATCATGTTCCCGCCGACATTAGTCACGTTCATTCCTCCCTGGATCGAACTCATCGGCATTGTGGAGTGCAACTGATTTGGATGACTCGTATTTGGCATTAGTTGCGGGTGCATGCCACCCATGAGGTCCTTTGATACAGACACATTTGGAGGTGACTGTAAGTTTGGACTCTTACTACCTAAATTACTCAATCCTAATGGATTGTTGTGGCCTACTAAGCCTTTGTTGCCCTGTGAAAAGACCAATACACGACATACACTATTAATATGGCCTTTTAATAAATATGTTAAATGTTTTATATTATATCCTAAATCTGAATTCATGCTATGCTGCATTCAAATTGAATTTACATTGAAAATCACAATACAATCAAATCAATAAAGCTATGAGGTAAATAAAATTACAATGATTTTAACATTTTTCTTAATATGATAGCTGCCTACTTAATTTTAAATAGAAAGATTAATTGATAATAATAATAATAATTTTTAGATTTTCCTACAGGTGTTTATGTATTGTATAAATAGCAAATTGAGTAAATAGCTCTACTAAAAATTTTAAAAGTGTGGATAGTATTTTATTTGCAGCAGCAGTGAAAAAATTGGTTGAGGAAAAAACTTGATTAATTAGTTTTTGCCTCCATGTTTTATGTGTTGTGGTAATTTTAAATATCCTTACTTAAATAATATGAATTGGATTATATTTTACATCAATACTGATATGTGACTAAAAACTAAAACTATTATTTTTCAAATATTCCACCAGTCCCAGGTACTCACTTGTTGAATAAGGTGATTGTTGATTTGCCTGTGCATAGCAGCCGTTGGGTCATCCCCATTGAGCTGCTGCTGTTGGGACATTTGTCCCCCAGGACCTGGACCCTGGGCAGGGGGTTTGGGGCCCGTAACCCCAGGTTGTTCGCCCCAAGCACCTCCCATCAACTCATCTGGGAGGTCCTTTTCAAGGTCGAACATGTCAAGGTTAGAAAACCCATCTGCTGGAACAAAAAAGTGGGACAATATTTTAGTAACTTAAGGATAAAGTTTACGATTTTGATTTAGAAGGAAATTCTCTAGTAAAGATTTGATAAGATACTAATACAGGTTAAAATTTGTGGCAAATAAACTTATTTTAAGTGTATTTATTTCTTAATTTTACTCTCGTTCTTTTTTTTTTTTTTATTTGTTTCTGTAGACATTTTTTCGTCTTATTTAGATGAGAAATTAGTATTTTGTGTTGTACAATTATGGTATGGAAGAGGCAAACGTGTTGCCCCAACCGAAAGTAACATGGGACAAGGGCAGGCAGATGATGGTGTTTGGCTAGAATTAAGGAGTTTGTGTGAAGTGACAAATTGAAAATAATAAAATGTTTTAAAATTGAATAAATCAATTTATTCCATCTATTATGGTGAATACAGACTGTTCTTTACAATTACTTATTATTATTCTAATGTAAGTCCAGATAAAACATGTAGATCTTTATCTTTTTTATTACTTTAGTTTTATAAGTTCTTGGATATTTATTTACTAAAATTAATTTTTAGTTTTAAAAAATCAGTGTCCATGCACAATGGTCCACCTGAAGGACTAAGTGCGGAAACCAAACCCCATAACATAGAATCAGTGTCCAATTTTTTTAAAGAGATTATACTACTTTGACATTTATAATTGTATAATTATTAATACTTATAAATGAAGGGAAATTGTAGCATTCAAACACTGTACAAAGATACTGAAACAAAATAGCAATTTATTTGGTCTATTATAATCAAAAGTTAGATTAAGACACTTATGACAATAATAATATATAGATATAATAAATTAATAACTTATATATAAAATAAAAAGAACAAAATATCATGAAAAGTATCATAAATGTGGGCAGGCTAAGCTAAGACAGAACATGATAGCAAAACACCAGCTTTTTCAGACAACTAGCGTTTACTTAGCATTATTAAAAGTTTAGTTTGAATTTTTGCTTTCATGTAAATTTTTTATTAATAAGATAAACCTTAAAATATAAATACAAAACACAAAATTTAATTACAATTGAGAATCCAAGGTAATTTAGTGTGCATATTTATATGATATGTAATGTGGTTGGTACATACAATTACTTTTAAATTGTTGAAAATGTTCGGGTTTTAATATTATGGCCTTGCACTTTATTTTGTCAGCATGCAAAATAGAGGTTATGTTCTTATCAATTTACACAACATTCAATAAAACATTACATGTGGATATACAATCAAAGTCTATCTACATTCATTCAGTTTGGATGAAAAAACTACTTATGTTATGTTACCAAAACTTAATGTGGGTCACCAATATTATTGTATGTCAGGTAATGTTATGAATTAACAACCAATATTTCATAAATAATATTATCATCTTGTAAGCCTACTTGCAACTATTCTACGAATATTTCGTAACATTTAGTTCTTATATTCTGCAAAATGTATGGTGATTTGACCATACAATATTTTAGCTTAACTTACTTGTCAAAATAAACCTAAGATAAAAAACGAGAACTTGATTTAAAATAACACTACAATAATATATATATATATATATCTATTTTGCGGAAATATGTACTGGTAACTGAAATCGAATAGCTAATTTGCTCTTCATTACAAAATTTACACCCTAAAACAATGTCATGAAAGTTGCATTTTGTTCAATAAAATAAATGAAATAACAGAAACACATGAGAATTTCATAATATAATACCTCAAAATATCGAGTAAAGCCAATATTTTCTCATTTCTTGAGCTAATACACAATAATACGACGCAAAACTTGCGAGGCGCTAACAAGAACGAAGGCAAAATGTCAAAATTCAAAGAAAGATAATATGACAGAACACTGTTCCGACACTTTGCAAACTCCGTGTAAAACAATAAAATACTCACCCGCGGAGTCCGAGGGACCCTGAAAAGGGTCCCGGATCATCTTAGGCCGCTTGTTAGGCGGCTCATCGGCCATGGCTCTGTTTACTAAACGTAAGCCGTCGTGAATATTTCGGCCCGCCGATTTAAAAAACACTTTTATGTCTTATATCTTCAAGAAATAACATTTTAGAGCGATTTGTCATTCATCATAATGTAATTCACCCACATCGCGATCGTTCGATGTCCTTCGCACCATTGAAGGCACATATTAAAATTTCTCACTCAAGTATTCGCCATTACAAAGCTCCGAATCGAAGAGCTACACAGACCCTCTCACCATCTTCCGTCGGAACTAGCACAATAAATGAAAACAATATCACCAGATTTTAGCTACTTTATGGAACTTATTTACGCTATCGAATAACACGATTTCACTTAACACTTTAAAATACACGGAATGGTAAAGTTTATGATAAAATGATGTAAGAAAAAACAGAAAATTTACACGACAAATTCCGAAATTCTTCTCAGTCTCTCCAGCGCAAAATGGCGGCTGTTGATGAAAACTTTTTCTACGCTTGTCAGAAAATGTCGGCCTATATAGAGTATAGAAAAGCGTCCTGATTGGTCCGCGCGCACCACGTGACTGCCGGAAATACCGATTTGACGCAGGATCGGTCCGATTATTCTGACGTCAAGGCGTACGAAGCCGAACATAGCCGAAGAAAGCCGAAGATGATTTTTCCATGTAAATGCATTTATTACATTAAAATCTATGCAAATGTTGTAGTTTGACAATACTACGAACTAAACATAGATTAGAACTAACTATTCTGTGAAATTTATAACAATTTATTAGTGCCTACATGATAAAAAAAATGATTAAAAATATAAATTTTTGAATATTCCCTCCAAATCGGGAGTGGCCATCATCAATACGACGTGTCTCTATAGACTGTCTATGATATAGAGACGACCAAAAATATTTTTTTAACTTTTATGTTTTAAGTGAGCTCTAGGTCAAACACTTTTCAGCCTAAATTCCAACGACAGGTTTTATTAAGGTTTTTTATATTTATTTATTTATTATTGGAAAAATGTCAATCAACTCCACTGTAATTTAAAATAATTGAATTGAATCAAATTTTACCAATTACTTACACCACGTCCAATGCGGTTCATGAGCTAAATATTTCTGATGTTTTAACAAAAGAAAATGCTTGATAGGTATTGTATTTAACAACTATACCTACGGAGCTGAAAAAAAATGAGACAGTACCGGAAAGCGGTGATATTTTGAGACTCAGAGTTAAACTCGAGAAATTGTGACATCAGTGGACTTACGTAGTAACTATTTAGTAATCTGTGCTTACGTGCTCGAATGTTCGTAAATGTTTACTTTGCAAATAAGTTTTCAGTTTTATAATTTACCTACGTAGTTTTATAATTATCAGCACTTAAAAATAAATCTCTTTTTTAATCTTTCAGATAGTCCACACATATAGTTGCTTTTTGCTCTGCAACAATTTTTCTATGTTCAGATTTAAACAATGAAAAATAAAATAATAAAAACATTCTCTAAAAAGATTTTAGATACAATTGTTTAGACTGAAATAAAAATATACATAATAAAAACTATGGACTTATGATAAGCTTTATCTAAGATAATAAGGTAATTATATTTTCAATAAAATAAGGTTTTATATTTCTATAATGTTATCTGTGATACATTCTTTACAGGATACGGATATTTCATAATATTGGAGGGAAATCGATTAAAATCCTGTTCCCGGAAGGGTAGACATGGCGTAATTTTCAAAAATGTATCGCTTGGTGATTTATCTGTGTCGTCGACGTGTCTGGTCGAAGCGTTGCTAATACAGAGAGGACTGCTGCCTTAGGGTTGCCAGTGGCCAACTCAAAGATTACTTTTCGGCCGACTAACATCGACCGTTTGAGGCGCTCGAAGTTCCAGCTTGGTTTTCAATTTATTCATCAACAAAATTTAGAGTACAATGATCATCCTTACTACCATTTAAATATAACAGATGAATGAGGTGCGTTTCAGCAGAAGGCAGAGCAAGCCCCAGTCCCGCGCTAGGAATTAACATGTGTTACAGGCACTGGGCTCCTACTCCTCCATCACACTTGCAACACACTTACAAACACGTTAGTAGTAGGAGAATTATTTTGACTCTCAGATATCCCAGTTAAATATTTCCGTTGTTTGTTTGCCAAGTTTTAGAGACACAATGCTATTAAAACTATAATAATAGTAACAACAATATTCCTACTAATTGCTACTAAGTATTTAAGTTTTATTTTTACTAAAGGTTATGAAAATAAAACTGTTTAAAATTGTAACAAAAATTTTCATCTACTTTATTTAATAAAATGTCCTACTGACTGACTATTTACATTTCTTTCAAAGGTCTAATACCCAAAATCTTTAATCCAGTTTTAACAACTGTTCTAGCACAATGGAAAACAAGTAATCTTTGTGCTGCTAAATCAGGGCTAACATCCTTTACTCTTACATCATTGAACATTCTGTTGACATGTCTTGCTAGGCGGAATAAATAATTAACAAGAATACAGGCTTCATATTCTTCTAAAGACTTCTGTAAAATGTTTTCAAATCTAGCTAATTCTGCAATGACATCGCCTATTACTTCTTCAGACAAGTGACTAGCGTCACAGGTGTCAGGTAAAGATACACCACAGTTTTGTTCTAGGCTCCACAGGCGGCAGTGAAGATACTGCAGTTTAATAGCACTGTCACCCTCAGTTTGAAGCACTCTGTCCCAGTTAAATGTGTAGTCCTTTTGCCTTCTCTGCTTCAAATCATTGATTAATACTGCCGAAGTGCCCAATATGTCACAGGTCTCTTCATTCATTGCACCAGTTCTGGTATCTGAAAAATAGGTATTAATTGTTGGATAAAGATGAATAATATGAACCAATATGGAAATGTATAATGTGTAGGTATGTGACATTACTCTTTGATAGAATTTGTTTATCATGCATTTTCCTCTTAGCTTCATCCAGAATATCATTGAGGAATACAACATTTCCAGTCCTGGTGCTCATCCCTTTTAGTCTTCCAAACTTGATGTGTTCACAGCCAACAGTGCATTTCAAGTCAATTTGTTTGACAACTTCAAATACAGCTGCAAAATGATCGGTCTGGGCATTATCTACCACATACAGCATTTTATCAAATTCATATTTTTTGTATCTGTCCAACAAAGCAGCAATGTCTCTAGCTAGATATAGCGTTGAATTATCACTTTTCAATACAGTTACATTTTTATTTTTTATCTTTGTAATCTTCTTCCCCACTTCATCAGTTTGAATAATGTTGTGTTTTTCTAACAAATCCATTACTGGTTTAATGGCTCCACCATTGTAATCTGATTCCCAGTGGTACGCATCAAATTGTATTCCTAACCTTTGATATATTTTTTCCAGTTCCTGTACAGTTACTTCACGGATACTTTTCCAGTTATCTAAACTCATTCTCCCTTGTTCTATATCTGAGAAGTACTTTCTGGCTTCTTCTTGTACTTTTTCATCTTTTGAGGCTAATTTGTTGCCATATACATATACATCATACAAAGTTTTGATTGGATCATTCTGCAAATCCTTAACATCAATATTCTTTGATTTTAGTCCATACTGCAGCAACCCAAACTGTGTCCCCCAGTCTCCCAAGTAATTTAGTCTGGTAACTTTATTGCCAAAATATGTATTTATATTAGCGATAAAGTTACCTATGATTGTAGATCTTAAATGACCAGCATGGAAAGGTTTAGCAATATTTGGTGAACTGAAATCTATGACTATTTTCTTTGGTTTAACTTGCCGTTTTGGTTTGGGTGCCCTAAAACTTTGCAGTATATTTTGTATGAATGTATCTCTTTCTATATGAAAAGATAGGTCATTACTTTTGTCTACATTTTGTCCAGTATCTTCGTAACTTGGACCTGTTTTATTAAGGTTACTAACAGAGTATTTACTTTCATTGTGCTTATAAAAAATGTTCATATTTTTCAGGTTTCTTATTATACTGCTTCTACCGACATTGCGTGGAAGTATCTGCAATGCATAAAGAAATCATAAACTGATGCAGATTGTTGTACTTTTAATAGATTAATACAATTATTTAGATAAATATCATATAAATTGTAAAAATGGTGCTATGTCAAACAGACAAACCTTGTCAAATAACATAATTTTGGGTTTCATTCCACTGAAGTAGAATTAAGGTTAGTAATTATAAGTGCGGTACAATAGAAAGTCGTAGGTTCAATCTAATTTATTTTAGAATTTAGAAAGTAAAGTTGATGGACAACCTGCCTGCCTAGCATGGAAGTGACATTACTGACATTTTGTTTGACATTGACACTTGACAGTTTGACACATGTGTAAATTTGACGTTTACAATATATCATGTTTTTAATTAGTAAAAATGTTGCCGCGATTTTTCACTAATGAGAAGATAAAGGTCAGACCGCACTAGGCGTAACTGCGTTTGACCTTTAGGGATCGTACTGAAAAGTTAAATATTAGGTAAAAACTAAGGAACTAGAGTTTCGATCGGTAAAAGCACTCTTCCAGATATATAAAATATAATGTACTATAATGCACACCAATTTATAGTTAAATAAGACATTAAAAAAATATTGGGTGAAATGGCAGTCTTATCGCATGAGAATCAATTAATTACATACCTTCCAGATACACAAAAACAAAGACTATTTGAAAAGAATATCACTCAACCCGATATATCAGCAAACAACGTTATGCTAATATAATTATCGCCAAACTTCTTGGCTGCCCTGAAGTTGGCTACAATGGCTGCGCAGTAGTAAATCTCATACAAAAACAGCACCGATAAGTGCGTGCCTTACACATTGGAAAGCAAACTTCAGGACTGCTAAGAAATAAGTTTGGCGAGAACTATTACTATATGTATATAACATAATGTAAAGTTCGGTCATGACGGCTAGCCAATAAAAAAACGCAGAAGGCTTTTATTCCCACTCTCATAGTACGATGGGAAGACGGCAACACGACACGAACGGTACCAGATTCAGAAGAACCAACGGCTTAACGTGTTCTCTGACTGAGGGATTCTCGATATGATACGAAACTGGTCAAAGTCACACTCATGATTATCATGTATCATGGACTGACCTCAACGTGCTTATATTAGGTTCTTACCTATGAAATTCGCGTTTTGTCGTACTGGTCACTTTGATCTCAAATATAGGTCATTACTTGCTGCAGTGCTGCAGAAACGGCTCGAAGGATTAATGATGTATATGGCGACGGTGTCGCAAAAGAAAACACAGTGCGTTTTTGGTTCCAAAGTTTTCGTTCTGGAGTTATCGACCAGCAGAACAAGCCCCGTGGACGGCCGGAGACCAAAGTTGATAATAAAGAATTGAAGGCTATAGTGGAAGCGGATCCATCGCAAACCACGTCCGAGTTAGCTGCAAGCTGCGGTGTTAGTGATAAAACTGTTTTAATCAACTTGAAGCAAATTGGGCAGGTGAAAAAGCTTGAAAGGTCATGAATTGAGTGCAGCAAACCGACAAACGCGCGACGACTGCTGCGTTACATTACTCAACCGGCACAATAATGAAGGGATTTTAAATCGAATCATTACCTGTGATGAAAAGCTAACTGCTAAACAGCCGAGGCTGGTCAATCGCTCTCGGCCACTGCTGCTTCAGGACAACGCTAGACCACACACTGCACAACAGACGGCTACCAAATTAGAGAAGCCTTTGGTTCTTCTGCATCTGGTACCGTTCGTGTCGTGTCGCCGTCATCACATCGAACTATGAGAATGTGAATAAAAGCCTTCTGCGTTTTTTTATTGGCTAGACGTCATGACCGAAATTTACATTAGAAATTATAATTGTTATCGCGCCATGTTTCACTAACTACTAGTAGATCAGTTTCAGCATAGTGTCTGATAAATAATTTAATCGTCTGTAACATTCCGCTCAATTTGATAAAATATTGTAGTTAACTGTAGCAAAATTTTAATTTTCATGGACAACTCACGCTTGAAAAAATTTGACTATGGAAAAAAAAATCTCACAACAATAACATAGGATTCCTCATATTATAGTTTCAAAGGATTCCAAATTCCCCGTTCTGAACCAGTCAAGGAAACACTCTTTTATAGATAACTCGACTTCTAGGCGGTGTATCAAGATAAAACATGTACCATAATTATTTTAAGTTCAACCAGCAATAATACAACTGTGAAAACCACACCCAGTTTCGTGCAATTGTTTCTGCGTCAACCGCGTTCTCGTATCCTCGGCCTCGGTGACAGACAAACAAATATTCCAAATATATTATTTTTGGCATCTATTGCTGATATTAAGACCCCCCGTATAAAATGTTCTTAAATATGTTTAAAACACTGACATCGCCGAGTTACAATTTGATTAAATGTATATAAGATGAGACGAAATATCATTATGAAATGATTACCTTATTATTATTTTATAATAAAAAACCGGCCAAGCGCGAGTTGGACTCGCGCACGAAGGGTTCCGTACCATTATCGCAAAAAACGGCAAAAAAATCACGTTTGTTGTATGGGAGCCCCTCTTAAATATTTACTTTATTCTGTTTTTAGTATTTGTTGTTATAGCGGCGGTTATTAAAATTTCAACGGTCTAGCTATCACGGTTCATGAGATACAGCCTGGTGACAGACGGACAAACAGACAGACAGACAGACAGATGGATCGCGGAGTCTTAGTAATAGGGTCCCTTTTTTACCTTTTGGGTACGGAACCCTAAACATATAGGTAATATTTGCAATCACAAAACTAGAACGTACAAAGTAGGTAGAGGCGGGCAGCCCTAACGCGAATTTACGTGACGCGCGCATGTACCTAGGTAATTATTTTTCCAAGGACAGGGGGGTGGTCATAAGCTCTTAGAGCGGTATCTATATAGTATACAAGTCATATACATCTGTCCCTTATTATTCGATCTCAAATTGATACCGCTCTAAGAGCTTATGGTCACCCCCCAGGGCCGAGTCACAAAAGTCACTCTAGTGGTCTCGATTCGATCAGCAAGGTGACAGATACCGAATCGATAGATATCGTTTCGATGCACTGACTTATAAACCTATGGACTTGCCATACCTACGAAATTAGCGTGCTTACCTACATAAATCGGGCAATTAAGATGGCTGCCCATTTGCCAATGAGGTAGGCCATTTGCAACTGTTTGACAGCACAACTACACAGAAAAACGTACATATACGGCACACAACTACCAATTTTACTCGGCAATTAACATGGCGACCGGTCACGCATAGACATG
Source organism: Orthosia incerta (assembly GCA_948252205.1). Taxonomy (NCBI): domain Eukaryota; kingdom Metazoa; phylum Arthropoda; class Insecta; order Lepidoptera; family Noctuidae; genus Orthosia; species Orthosia incerta. The sequence goes on from OX411752.1 coordinate 24,887,470, forward strand.
ATTTTGACGTCACTCAAAAGTGTTACCAAGTTTAGTCCTTGACAAACATTTAGATGTCTCTCTTTTCATATGCAGCTGTTGGTTAGTTAAAAAGAGACAAAACGCTTTTTGACATGCGTGTGTCGATATTATAGATATTTGTATAACTACTCTTCATATAGTAGAGTATGCCGTCTCCATAGTTATCCTACCTCATTGTTTCGAATTTTCGATGAATGCGATGACTTGTGCGCTATCCTATTCCTATCTGAGTTGTGCGACAATACTGGCAACCTTGGGTCATGGTCGGCATCAAAATGATTTACAAAAATCCACACTAAAATAATTTTTCATCACATTAAATATACTCTCAAGTTAAAAGAAAAATAAAACACCGACGGATCCTAACTCTGTTTTTTTTTTTCATGCTCTTGTTTTCGATCAGAAATTTGGAAACGAAACTTATAAACGGAAACATTCATTTTGATAAGTAAGTTGCCAAGCAACGAAATAAACAACAACAAAAATGTATTTTCGAACAATAATCACGGTCCGTATATTTAAAAGTTTCTCTGTGATAATCACATCAAACTTCATACCTGAATAACAGGCATGGGATTTCATTAATTTTAAATACTTAGAGTGGAGGATACAAAAACTGCACAGAAATGACTACTCCTAAAGTAAGTAGGTAGTTCTAATAAGATCAGCAGGTTTCCATCAAATTATTTATAAAAAATATTAAGAAAAATATCACTAAATACTGATAAGAATTGCGTATTTTCCTGATCTGATTGTATATAAAGGAGGTTATTTTCTCCCCAAAACCTTACTTAATTTCAACATGTTTCATAATGTTTCCAAAATTCCAGTTGCTATATACTATAGAACAGCCCCATGGTATGGGTGAGCTGTACTTTCTGTGGCAGAAGGGAGAGTCACACTCGTTGCTGGCCACAACTGGGACAGATGCCACTGTAGCCATACATGATAGAACTGGCCAGCTGTTGGAAAGAATGAAGCTGCAAGGGTGAGATAACAATTGCAACTAGGTTACAAACTTGCCTGTACTTTGTTTATTGTTAACTAGGTCTTTCCTTTCTTTATCTATGGACAGAAAGTCTGCAATAAACATTAAAATCTTGACAATCTAACAAGTCGTTGACATTTTTCATTTTACATGCTGTGATAACTTTGTACGTAAAAAAAAGAAAAATCATATTCATAATCCTAATTAATTACTATGTTACCCATACACAAAACAACGAGTATCAGCAACTAGTTATTTTTATAGCTGTCAAATCAGACTTCATAGATTGTCATGACTATAATATAATTTTAATTTGCTCATGTGGTCTACCCCGCAACAACTATGCATGTACCATGCACCATTTTTTCTGGGAAGTAAGGAGCCAATAGCACCCAGTGATTGTTTTTCAGTGTTTTAATTTGGAAAGTGATCAGTATAGTAGTCACAGCGGATCTATGTGTCTCTGAAGTTGGCTGTGCGAACCATTGCACAAGAATCAGTTTGTGATTGAGTATAATGCAGTATGCATAGAGTATGCAAGCTAGGACGATGCGACAATCGTAACAGAGTGAAAGAGGCAGTTACATTGCTATCTTCACCTTCAACATTGACTAGACTATTTTTGATAGCTACTGTGCAGGGCCTTGCAGCCAACTTCAGAGTCACAAAGATCTGCTGCGATTATTATAACAAGCTTTTATATTAATAAATTGTATTGCCATGAGAAACAAATGTGTTTGTAAATAACTTAATTAGTCACTGGGAAGTAGGTCAAATTTAACTTGCAAGATTTTATTACAGACACCAGACAGGTAAAGTAAATAAAAGCTTGTAAAAACTGGCCAAGTGCGAGTCGGACTCGCGCACGAAGGGTTCCGCACCATTATCGCAAAAAACGGCAAAAAAATTACGTTTGTTGTATGGGAGGCCCCTTAATTTATTTTATTTTAATAATTCATGAAGTGAATATACAACTAAATATTCTGTGAATATTTCAAGCGTCTACCTGTTGCCGTTATTAATATCGAGCAAAACGGCAAAAAAAACACGTTTGTTGTATGGGAGCCCCCCTTAAATATTAATTTTATTCTTTTTTTGGTATTTGTTGTTATAGCGGCAATAGAAATACATCATCTGTGAAAATTTCAACTGTATAGCTATCACGGTTCATGAGATACAGCCTGGTGACAGACGGACAGACAGACAGACAGACGGATCGTAAAGTCTTAGTAATAGGGTCCCGTTTTTACCCTTTGGGTACGGAACCCTAAAAAAGGTTAGAGTATTTTGTAATAAACATACTATACAATTTTTCAGTCTCTGTGCAGGCATGGAATGGGACCAAGACGGTGACTACTTAGCAATCATTACACCAAACAGTAACACGGTATTGTTATGGGAGTGCCATGCTAACAAGCGCATTAACATAGAGACAGGGCTCCGTGAACCACCATCGTGCATTGCATGGGCTTACGGAGAGCCTTTGTTAGCTGTTGGAACGCAGAAAGGAAATCTGGCACTGTATAACCATCATACAACTAAGTATGTATTATGTGAAATTTTATAATGTTTGTTATTTTACAAATCTACTAATAAATGGGACAAGGTGCAGATTCTTCTTTTTTTTGAGTTGTTGGCTTATATTTTGTCTGACTGTGACCAGTTAGTAAGTAGCAACTTGGATGGCATTATCTTTGGCCTCATTTAAGGCCTGATGCAGATAGTTGGGCATGACAAGAAGCAGCTCATTTAGACCCTCAAAATGTAATGGTTTATTTTGAGTAAGGAACTTAGAAACTTGACACCAACCGAAAGGACTGGTCTACACTTGCCCAAAACCAGGAGAAATGGTAGGAGGAAAGGGCTTTGTCCAACCGTTGGACAATTCTGGCTGAAAATAATAAATAATAACAATAACTTAGTGTGGAGTTACTTGAATTTCATGTCCTAAAATTTGTTGGATTCAAAGAGTTCACAATATTTTCTTAAGACAACATTTAAACAAGCCCTAAATACTTTCATTTTCAGGAGAATACCAATAATAGGTAAACACACAAAGAAGATCACATGTGCAGAATGGAACAAGGACAGTATTCTAGTGTTAGCTTCAGAAGACAAGAGTCTGTCAATCAACAATGCTGATGGTGACACGTTGAGGATGATATCTCTTAGGGATGCTCCTAATGATCTACAGTTTTCTGAGATGAAGACTGATGAAAGAGCCGCTGGAGAGAATACTGTGAGATTTTGAAGTAAAAACTTTTTCGCAAAAAAATTAACTGACTTCAAAAACAAAACGTCGGTCTCTTTCGTACCATACGTTTTTGCAACACCGACTTCGGAAACGAAAGCTATTTTGCACTTTTTAGTGTTTTGTTTTTGAAGTTGGTTAATTTTTTTGCGAAAAAGCTAAAAAGTTTTTATTTCTCTTTTTTTAGTTTTGGTTCACCATCACTACAAATTGAGCAAGTTCCATTGTAAGGTACCTAAACGATTGACAAAATACCCATAGTAACTAAAACACATTCGTGCTGTTTGTCGCTAAAGAGTTCGGTTGTATGCTCCATATCTTGAAAACTGCCTAACCGATTTTGATGAAACTTCCACTATGACCTAACTTCCGCAACTCCACGACCAAGCGCATATTTTGTGTTAAAACTCTATCTAAGGTCACTATGACCTAAGTTGAGAGATACTTAATTCAATAAAATAAGAATGATCATGATCCGATTACTAATTTCGGAGAAATCCGTGGACAAACATACATACATACAAACATACATATAACGGATCCATGAGGACGACGTCACATGGATACCTCCAGAATGTAACAAATACTTTCTGAAAACCGCATCAAAATCGGTTCAGCCAAAAGCGAGAAAATCGCGGACAAACAGGTACATACGTAAAAACATGCGGGTTTAACCACTGGGAACCACTTTTTTTCTCGTGTCTCGGTATCTATAATAAAATCTTGCAAAATAAATTTAACCCACTTCCCGGTGCTGGATTAAGTTAAAATTTTGCACACGTTTGTTTCTTGTGACAATGCCATTTTTTAATTAAAAGCTTGTTTAAAAAACTTCTTTTAATATTTTTTTATAGGTATGATAGATAATACTTATTATTAGTATCTGAGAGCTAAAGCTGGCTTGCTAAAAGCTGAGAAAGGCGAAAGTTTGTGAGTGTTTGTATGTTTGTTACTTCTTCATGCTTAAACGGCTGGACGGATCTGATAAAATTTGGCACAGATAGATTACAGTCTGGAATAGCACATAGGATACTTTTCATCCCGGGCATATGTTCCCTCGGGAAATATGTTTTATATGGTCTATCTTACTTTATCATTCTTATCTATCCTATACTATATTATAGTCATACTGTAAAATCTGTATAGATTGATACTTTTCATACATAAAGATACCATAGAATTGCCAAGCATTGTATGCTGCCAAATATAATCGTTGACTTAAAATTGGTGAGGTTGTCCTGCTCCTAATACTTTCCATAGGTAACAAAACTAATCTTTCTAACTAAACGAGCAATTCTTGTATATACATGCAGGGCCTTTCGGGGGCGATAAATCGATCTAGTTTTTTTTTTTATCGTAGATAGGCTTGCGCTTGACCACTATCTCATCTAATGGTCTCTATTTTCATCCGAGCAGAGCTCGGTCGCCCAAGAACTGTAAGTTAATAAATAGAGATCTCAATTTTGTAAAATTTAATTCTGTATTATTAAACCTTATTTTATCTGTTCCTTCCAGATAAGCTTAATAGTAGGCAAAAGAACGCTTTACCTGTACAACCTACTTAACCCGGAGAACCCAATAGAGTTAGCATTCCAACAGCGCTACGGCTCCATAGTCTCATACAAATGGTACGGAGATGGCTACATTCTCATAGGATTCAGTGCTGGGTTCATCATCGCAATATCAACGCATATCAAGGAGGTTGGTGAGGAGTTGTTCCAGGTGAAGAATCATAAGGAGAACCTGACTGATGTGGCAGTTTGTAACGGACTGGCAGCTTCGTGTGGAGATGGACAGTAAGTTGACAATACATTTTTACTTTATAAAAAACTTTCTCTTTACTTTACCCATAGATTACTCGTAGTAAAACTGGAAACTAAGATGTTGCAATGATGTTTTGTGTATTGTATAAGGCAGGCAGATTAAATCAGAGTCAAACTAAAAGTAGTCTACTTTTTGTCTCAGGGATTAACAACAGCGAGCGAGGACCATGATTGCTTTTTATTATACATAAATACAAACTATATCTGAATATTATAATTCCAGTTCATGAGTAATTTATCTAAGTAATACCTATTTCAAGCAGTTCTATTATGAGGGAACTAAGACAGATATCTGGAAGGAATTGGAGAAGGTCCTTGCTGTGGGACAGCAGTGGCAAGACAAAAAAAGACTGCTTTTTGATGCATGTTTCAATTTATTTTTATCTACATTCTTACTAATATTAAAACCGTCTTCAATTCCAGGCTAAAACTAATCGGCTTATGGAACAACGGCGAGGTAACAGGGTCGGTAATGCCCGCTGGTGGTGCAGAGCGTTGCGCGTGGAGCTCAGACGGACGTCTGCTCGCCACGGCCGGCCGGGCGTATCTGAACGTGTATGTGACTGCCCTGCCGCCTTTGTATGCAGCTTATGGCACCAGGGTCATCACACTCACTAGTCTCACTGAAGCAACTGTGTATCAGTGTATTGCTGTTGGAGATGAGTCGGAACCTGTTAATAAATGTAAGTTTTAAGTTAGCCCTGACGGCCATGGAAAATAAATAATATCTGCTTTCTCAAAACAGTATCCAAATTTGCAGAGAAACCGAAAGGGGCGAAAGCTATAGCCAATGACACGCTTCCAATAGAACCAAGCTTGACAGCACTGCGCTACTGCTGTTCCTATTATGTGACACAGCTGCAGAAATATATATCTTTAACAATTATTTTGCCACCGACTTCCGATTCTTTTTCATTTAACATTAAACCATAACCTTTTTGAAAACTGCTTGCTGGCTTTATGTCATCAAGAGATTCTTTTCTGTTCGAAATTCGTAGCGGAACTTCACCCTTAGTCACGTTCACGCTACCAATAGAACCAAACGTCATAGCGTTAGGCGGGAGTCACGTATGCTGTGCTAGTAGCACGCTGGCGTGGTTCTACTCGTTAACTATTTTTTATACCACTAGTAACAATACCCAGTTAGAGTCTAGCAAGATCTATACAATGTATGTTTTCCTAATTCCCAGCGGAACCATCACCCTTAGCCACGTACACACTACCAACAGAACCAAGCGTGATAGCGTTAGGCGGGAGTCACGTATGCTGTGCTAGTAGCACGCTGGCGTGGTTGTACTCGTTAACTATTTTTTATACCACTAGTAACAATACCCAGTTAGAGTCTAGCAAGATCTATACAATGTATGTTTTCCTAATTCCCAGCGGAACCATCACCCTTAGCCACGTACACACTACCAACAGAACCAAGCGTGATAGCGTTAGGCGAGAGTCACGTATGCTGTGCTAGTAGCACTCTGGCGTGGTTCTACTCGCTTACTATTTTTTTACCATAAGTAACAATACCCAGTTTATGAGTCTAGCAGGATCTATACAATTTACCTTTTCCTAATTCGCAGCGGAACCATCATCCTTAGCCACGTATACGCTACCAACAGAACCAAGCGTGATAGCTTTAGGCGGGAGTCACGTGTGCTGTGCTAGTGGCACGCTGGCGTGGTTCTACCCCCTAGCGGGCGGCGGCGCGACGCGCAGGCAGTATCCGGCGCCTATTGACGTCATCACGCTCGCGGGGGAGTATGCTGCTGTGCTGTTTCAGGGACGGGCTATGTTGCATGCGGTGAGTGACAACCATAAGCATTTTGTATAACACTTTTTTAAGAACTAACCTATTCACTCTTGACTTAAAGACCCCTTGGTTGTAGCTATCAGGAAACAAAGACTTCGGCACAATGAAAGTGTTCGCAAAACACTTACTTAACTTACTCGAAAACTGGCTCCTACCCCACCGCTTTTAGGCACACAATGTAGTGTATTTTGCACTCGTGCGGAAATGTGCCCTAACTATTCAATTTATTGTATTTGTAATATCAATTTATTTTATTAATCTATCTAATTATTTAAAATCCGTGCCTCGGAAAGCACGTTAAGCCGTTGGTCCCAGCTGTCATTTGAAGATCTTTGACAGTGGTTACAGGTAGTCAGAAGCTTGAGATCTGACACTAGTCTTGCCAAGGGGTACCGTGTTACCCAGTTACTGGGTTGTGGAGGTCAGATAGGCAGTCGCTCCATGTAAAACACTGGTACTTAGCTGAATCCGGTAAGACTGGAAGCCGACCCCAATATAGTTGGGAAAAAGTCTAGGCAGATGATGTATTTGTAATATCAATTTGGTGAGCTGTTTGCCGGTCAGCACCCACGAACATCGACATTGGCTCACGAAATAAAAGGCATTTCTTACAAACAATTTTTACTAAATATTATATTTATAAATTTTTAATATTTTTTTCGAGTAATTGTATAGTTATAGCTTGGTAAATACGTACGTGGCACCCCCATGATCCGCGCCATGACGCGACGACGCCCCCGTCAGGAGAACCCCGTCCCGCTCGCACATTTTACCACCCCCGCTGTCTTACGTCCCCCGCGCCCGCGGACTATGGGAGTACCACGTACGAATTTGCGAAGCTATAGTATGATGTGATATATTTTTTGCACTCAGATCGATCAAGTTGAGCCGCAGAAGGAAGCCATCTTGTTTCCCGAACCACACATGGCGGGGGCGAAGATCGTCGACATTCACCTCACTAGTGACTTCTTTATATTCGTCACTGATGTAAGTATATAAGTTAGCTTAGTACGAGTTTTAAATTATCGCGTTAGCGTAAACTACAATTTGTACTAAATCTGAAGTGCATCGTAACAATTTTATTTGTACCATCCGTTACAGTTGTAGATTTATTTATTAATTTGGCTCGCGCGTGGTTTTCTAGCCAGTCACTTATTTAATGCAATGTTCCCGCGCGGTCCGAAATAGAATTACAATAGCTCATTAGCCATTCACCTCATACATTCGTCGTAATCGATTTTAGCGATGCTATTTTGGAACATTTACTAACAATATCCACATTCCAAATTCAAATCACTTTTAGTCCCTAGGGATTAATGAGCTATTTTCTGTTTACGAAGAATAAACTAGCTCTTCTTCAATAGATGTGATAAAAATGGGTCCATATTGGCTCAACTAAAGTTCTTTACCCGAAATTGGTCTTCCTAACGATTTGTAATCCGAATGATCACTCTTCCTAAAATTTTTCATCCTAAAGTTTTCATTCATACTATTTGTAGTGCTACCGGCGATGTTCATAACAGTCGTGTTGCCGATTTTTTTTATTAATAATATCATTAATGTAAATATATTTAAACTCCTACTGTTTTTTATCATAACGCTTTTATCCCTAAACATAATTACCATAACATTTTCTCTCCTACTCAGAAAGAAACATTTACCAAGTGTAATAAAAAACATATGAAGCACCAAGAACATAATCATGAACCAGATGTTGTTGTTACATACTTATTACTTACTATAACTATACCTGAGATAATTATGTCTAAAAAACCAACTGCTCAGAATGATTAAAGGTCGTTTCACAGATTTTTGTCTTAAATGAATGAAATTCAGGTCAGAGTGTCGTCTTGGGGTCACTATGAAAAAAATACTTACATAAATTTCGCGACCAATTTTGAGGTAGCGCTCGCCGGCCGCTGCCGCGGCACCGCTCGCTTCGCTCGCTCGGCTCGCGAGTAGTTGGTCACAGTTCTAACCTAACCTAACCTATGGATATCTTTGCTAATATTAAACTAATTTGATTGAGATGTGTATTTGAAAACATGTATTTAATTACTTGTACCATGGTACTATTATTCTTATATGTTATACATGTTATGTGAAAATAAAGTTACGCAAAATTAATGTATATAATACTGATTATTATGAATAAAAATTAATCTAAACAAAAATGATATGACTTTGAATAATAGTGTAAAAGATGGTTATGTTGAGAAAATATAGGAAAACAAATGAAAGTATAATAGATGTTTATTGCTACTGACATTATGAAGTTGAATGCTTCGGAATTATGAACATTAGAGACAGAGTAGTTAGGAATTGTGATTGTTAGGATGAAAAATGTTAGGAAGAACATTTTCGGATTTCCAATTATCGGAGTTGAAAATTTAGGTGAACTTTGGCGCACCCAACAAATAGTAGATTATTGCATCGAGCACAAAGTAATTTATTAATGCACCGAGTGCCTGATTTAGAGCCCGAGCGTTAGCGAGGGCTCTAAATCATATATAATGGGACTGAATAATATTATCAGACGAGTTAGATGGGCCTGGCTGATTTGTTACAATGAAGTCGTTATCACGGGAAGTAGATGGGCGCGGCCACGGGCGCGGCGATGTCGAAAATCACTTTTTTAAATTTCTTTCATTTTTAAATCAGAGTTAGCAGCAATCATTTTTTAAATTTGGAACAAGTAGGATAGAAACGAATAATACGTACGTAAAAAAAAAAGTATTGATATCGGCTGGCTGAATAGAGCTAATCCATTGAGATTGGCACCTTTTGGTGCGATTAAAAAAAAAACTGTGCAATAATGAAATTTCATACATTTTTATTGCTCTAGAGCAATAAAGACTCGCTTTGTACTGAGTTTTTAGTGTGATTGTGATGAAATTAAAGCATAGTTGGAAGAAAAATAAATTCTAGCAGACTCGATCGAACTTCGAAAACCTTGTATTCTCCCCACCAGCAAGGCCACATCGAATACTTCGGCGTAGAAGAGTGGCGTTCATGCGCACGCTACAGGCACGTGTGCGGCGTGCGCGGCGTGTACTGCGACATCGGCGGCGCGCGCACGTGCGTGGCGGACGAGCGGCGCCGCGTGCACGTGTACTGCCCCGCCGCCGACGACGTGTGTGCGCTCAGCAGGACGGCTACTGGTGACGTCAGGTAACAAACCTTAATACAGATTAAATACTTCAGTTTCCAGTTGTCTCTGACTGCATCTACAGCAATTCAAGTCCAGAGGCCGAAATGACGTGTCAAAATTTGCATGGTTCTACTGTAAGACCGAGCTATGTGTTTTGTATATGTTTCTGTTTCTCTCTCAAATGTAACGTCACGGTTAAGACGCCTATCCTTCAGAAACGAGTTTAGTTTTTACCACCATGCAAAAGAAAGCACTATGCGAGCGCGAGCGGAGTGAGCTCGAAATTTTTTTTAGCACCTACGTCGTTGTCGACTTCTACCAGAAAAGTTACGGTGTAGAGGCCCGTTTCTGAATCAAGAATTTTAAATTAAATACTCAGTCTCTACTTTTACACGAAAATCTGACAAATTTAAGCATTAAGGGTACACTAGTCGAAAATTCTTCCATACAAACGTAGTCTAGGGATTATTCCGTTGTTTGACGATGTACGTTCAAAATAAAAAGTGATATCAATTTGTCTCATCATTATCTAGCCCTGTATCGAAGCAAAAAAGTAAAAAAGAAATATTTGAAAGTTATGAGCGTCGAAAGTTCCACATTTCGACACAAATTTTAACGCATTTTTTGGGCGCAAATAAATGCCACAAGAAGACGGAAAATTTAAAGACGGCCACCATATAGGGATATATTAGTAGTTCAACAATGCAAATAATTTAATTTTAATTTTGAACAGATACGTTAAGTGGTTTTTCATGATATCCAGACTCCCAAAGGTCTGATTATAAAATTTCGCGCGCTCGGTTTCTTTCTAAATCATTAACCATTTCGCTACAAATTTGCAAAAGTGTGTATTCGTACGCGAACTAGCTTCCTACTGCTCATCACAGCATCTATCTCTTCCGCACGTGTTGTCGGTTGATATAAAATGCATTTTAACCCCGCGCACAAAATTTTTCGTTAGTTCGTGCCGTCGACTAAGTGTAACCTTTAAGCACGGTTTGACAAGTTCTTAACTTCAAATACTCAATTCAGAAATCGGCCATAAGTCGCTATGATTCTAGAAAATTAATTCTGTTATAAATTCCGATTTTTTTTCTGTTTCAAGGGGCATAATCTGGGACATCTGCCTCTCAGACCGCAACGTGTTCGTCATCTACACAGACGATTCCATAGAGACTTACTACTACTCTGCTAACTCCATCAATGGTTCTCACATCGACCTAGTGCGTACCACGCCGCTCACGGCCGCGCATATACCGCTCATACTCTTCTCTGGAGACGTCTACTGCTACGCCAATGGAGGATCGTGAGTTATTTTAGAATATTAATAATTATTACTTTGAAAAATCTTTTTAAAAACAAAGTTTTTCGAATTATTACTCTCAGCAAACCCTTTCATTTGGTACCCAAAGCTCTCCCAGTGCATAAATAATATTGGTCCGCCATCTTTGAGAGTCTACCAAATTGCATTTAGATTGATTAACTTAGGTAACCATGTATTTTCATCCAAACCAAAATATATGCAAAATTACAGCTCAATCGGTTGCGAATAAGTTTTAAAATTTAGTTTTAAGATTTGACTTATACATGTACTAACTACAATAAATAAAAGCGTGTAATAAAAACCGATCAAGTGCGAGTCGGACTCGCGCACGAAGGGTTCCGTACCGTTATCGCAAAAACCGGCAATAAAATCACGTTTGTTATATGGAAGCCCTTATTAAATATTTATTTTATTATGTTTTTAGTATTTGTTGTTATAGCGGCAATACATCATCTGTGAAAATTTCAACTGTCTAGCTATCACGGTTTATGAGATACAGCCTGGTGACAGACGGACAGACAGAAAGACACAGACGGATCGCGGAGTCTTAGTAATAGGGTCACGTTTTTAACCTTTGGGTACGGAACCCTAAAAAGCAGTGGTGGTCTAGTGGTAACGGCCGCGACTTAGTGTCTTGGGTTAAAACCTAGGCAGCAGGCGTTTTACTTTGTGTAAATTATTTCATAACCACTGCTCTCAAAACGGTGAAGGAAAATATACCTATATAATATAATAGAAACCGGCATGTCCTAGAACCAAAAATTTTAATACATGTGACATCCACCAACCCGCACTGGGCCCGCGTGGTGGATTACGTCCTATTCTCTCTCACAGAGAGGAGGTCTGTGTCAGAGCTGTGGGAACATTATAAGGCTGATGATGATGAATAAAAGTCTTTTTTTTTTAATCTTTGCCCCACACTAGGAATTTCTTCCTGTATCGTGGGTGTGTTTACAAACATTTAATTCAAATACACAAGACACCCAGAACCGGAACAACTATCTTTAGGCCGTACAAAAATATTTGTTCCGTGCGGGAATCGAACCCGCGACACGCAGCGCAGCAGCCAATCGTTCAACCACTACGCCCACCGTGTCGTCAAGCTTATGTAACCATTCCATTTGGAATTTTTAGCTAGTCTCATGAGATATCTCTATGTAAAAATAATTCCGGCCGGCTGTGTAGCGTTGCTGGCGTTGCTGCGTGAAGGAAGGAAAACCCAGAATACACATTTTTACGTTTATAATATTAATAGGAAGTAGGACATTTGTTTTACCTCAATGGTTTAGTGGTCAAGCACAACTGTAAGGCAAAGTTTTGTCGGGTTTTCTATAAGGAAATAGCTGGCCCGAGAATGGATTTGGATTAAACCCTTGAGTCCCTTGTTGACAATAAAGAGCTAAAAATGTTATCACAAAAAATTAAAAACAATAAGTGTCACAATCAGTAATTTACTCCATGTAAATAATACGAAATAAAAGCTAAAAGTGGCATTATAGTTCCATGGCACGTGTGATCAAGTAGTGGTGCTGGTGGTATCGTAGGTCGTGGGTTAGAACCCAGGCAGGCGCTTTACTTTGTGTAAATTATTTCATCACCACTGCTCTAAAAACGATTAAGGAAAACATCGTGAGGAAACAGGCATGTCTTAGAACCAAAAGTTCGAAGACATGTGTGACATCTACCAAACAGCACTGGGCCACTGCGGATGCTGATGTAAAAAAAAACAAGAGACAGACGGTTAATTAAAGCCTGGCTATCCTGTGACATTTTTGTCATACAATCAGTGGCGGCTGGTGGATCATAGTAGTGGTAGTGCACTTTGCCGTCTCACTGGGTAATTGTGTTGGATTTGCTAAAATTCACAGGAGCCTATGTAAATCGGCAAACCATCTCGCTAGCGACTTCTAATTCGACGCCAACGCCATCTAGTTACGTCGTTGTACAACTTTTAATGTTGGTACTCGACCCTAAGATAAATTTCGTTCGTCAAACCTCGCCCGCTCTCGGTAATCTTCGGTTCGCTGGTGCGGCGCACGAGAATGATCATATTTCGCCGTACATTTTCTATTGAACTATCTCTGTCTCACGCGCCAGGCGTTTTCGCTTGTTTCTCATAGAATTGTATGAACTCTCGCCGTGCGCTTTAGCCTAGCGCACGGGGAGTATTTATTACAGCAATATACGTCTTATTACTTTAGCAAAGAGCTTAAATTTGTTCGTCATAATTTCGTAAATATTGAATAGATCGTTAATCAGATATTATTAAACATTTTTATTTTATTTCTAAACCTTTTTAAATCTGGCAGTTCAGTGCACGAGTGAACTTAAAGTACAGCCGCCTCTGCATACAATATTAAACTTTATGCTCTATTCACCAAGTACATATATTTTTCAGAATAATAGACTGGCGTTAGGACGAAGAGGAAGTACATTGATACAGAGTCGAAGCGTAGCGACGCGTCGTTCTAAAAATGTACATAGCATATTGACCCCTATCTCCACAATGTAAAGTCGGTTAAAAGCGACGCGTTAAATTTGGATAGGATGTGCACGTTTTCGCGCATCTTAGTTTATCTTGATAGGAATGTGTGCATTACGTGGTGGAGATAGAGGTCAATATGCTATGTACATCTTCGAATCTGTCCGAAGTGCTTTGCCATAGCTGACTTTAACACTGAAAAACGCTTAACCAATAAACGACCTTATTGAAAAGTTGTTTGTATTGAAATAATTTTGTGAAGTTAATACGAGTATGTCCCAAAAACCTTTGTTAAGCAATATTCAACTTTATTTCGACCTCATATAATTTAATTGCCTTGACAGAGTAATAAAAGTGCCGTTAGACTCAAATACCAGAAGTGGTCTAGCCGACGACGCTGACACAGAAAAGCGACTAGCCAATCAACTTCGCAATAGTTATTTAAAAGTTTATGTTTTTGAGACGGTTTAGTGAAACTTTGCCCTGCTGTGGCTTATTAGTTAAGGAAAATTCAACATTATAATCTATTAATAAGGTATCATTAACTCCATAGGGCTATCATTGTGTCATTAGACTCGCCTAACATAAGTGTCTAGTCGACGCTGACACAGAAAAGCTACTAGCCACTTAACGTCGCCATATTGAAAAATTATTGCTTTGAGGTGGTTCAGTGTTAAGTTAATTTGTCCCAAAATTCTTTGTACAGCAATAATCAACTTTATTTTCCACCTCGTAAAGTTTAATTTCTTTGAAAAGTAAAAAGCCGCCGTATAAAAGTGCCGTTAGACTCCCATAACACAAGTGGTCTAGCCGACGCTGACACAGAAAATTGTCTACCCAATCAACGACGCCATATTGGAAATTTGTTGCCTTTGAGACGGTTTAGTGAAGCTAATATGTCCCAAAAACCTTTGTTAAGCAAAACAAACACACAAACTTTATATTCACCTCATAAAGTTTAATTTCCTTTACAGAGTAATAAAAGTGCCGTTAGATTCTCACAACACAAGTGGTCTAGCGGACGCTGACACAGAAAAGCGACTAGCCAATCAACGTCGCCATATTGAAAAGTTATTGCTGTTGAGACGGTTCAGTGAAGCTTGGCTGTTCTGTGACGCAGTGGATGAAGAGGATCTATGGAGGAAGATGGGAGAAGCTGCTATAGCAGAACTCAATGTGGAGTTTGGTGAGTTTATGCAGATATCGTAGTTAATAGCAGCAAGCTATATCTAGTGAACCATTTTATCACAATCAAACTTTAAAGGTGCCTTTACCTGTGGAAAAAAAATTTACAAGAAACTCCATAGTTAGGTACTATATTCAATTAAAAGTTTTGTTTATTAACATAACTGTATTTTGATGTTCAGCGATTCGGGTCTACACAAGACTAAGTGATGTTGCAATGGTCTGGGCGCTGGAAGACGCTTCACATATTGAAGATCTGTCCATATTGTGGTGAGTTTTTACTATACACTAGCTGAGCCCGCGGCTT
This sequence comes from Orthosia incerta, assembly GCA_948252205.1. Classification (NCBI taxonomy): domain Eukaryota; kingdom Metazoa; phylum Arthropoda; class Insecta; order Lepidoptera; family Noctuidae; genus Orthosia; species Orthosia incerta. The sequence goes on from OX411752.1 coordinate 24,902,809, forward strand.
CGCTCCCGTCGTCTGCCTGCCAAGCCAACCCTACCCTAATTACCTTCCTGCCTACCCTACATACCAATTTTTTTTCTAGGGTCTTTCTTTCGCTTATAATCTTAACACCATGGTATAATAATATACTCCGTATAATGCTTAACACCACCATTCAGAAAATGACTTCAAATGCACAACGCCATCTATCGAATATCGAGTTCAACTGTCCGAGTAACTAAATTGCGTGTGTTGTGATAATTTTACTTCTTGAACACTTTAAATTCATCTAACTTTTGATAGAGTGAACCGATTGCGATGAAACACACACTAAGTCATTCTTCAAGTTACGCACAATTTTTATGTATAAAAGTTATTTACATTGGTTTCGTACATTTCACGTAATGCGTGCACAAATAAACAGACAAACAGATAAACAGACAAAAAATCCAAAAATGCCGGAAATAGTTTATGTTGGTTATCCTTTAACACACTGGCTATTTTTTTGGCGATATTTTCGATGTACAAAAATTACTTTTCTACAGATTTATTATATGTATATTGATGATGATATTGATAATTCGTTTTTGGATAAAAAATGCTCTACGATGTTTATATTTATTAACAGAATTCTTGTAAAACAGCCCACTTTTGAAGTTATCTAGTTACAGATTTTATTTTTTCTCTTAAGTATAAACTGCAAAAGTAAAACCGTATGTCCTAAACCTACATTTCTGTCCGTCAGCGGCATGCTCTGCGCATGTCTGTGTAAAGGCGAGGCCGCAGCTCGCTGGCTAGAGAGCTCCAGCGCAGGATCTCTACATGCATTAGAACTTCATGCCGCTCGAGGCGACTGGGCGCGTGCAGCAGAGATAGCGGCCGTCAGCTGTCCCGCTAAGGCGCCCGCCATCACGCTGCATAGAGCGCAGCACTTGGAGCTCACGTATGTAGTGTCCTGTAGGTGTTTCCAGCGGCATGCTCTGAGCATGTCTATGTAAAGGCGAGGCCGCAGCTCGCTGGCTAGAGTTCCAGCGCAGGATCTCTACACGCTCTAGAGCTGCACGCGAACCTAATCCATTATATTGAAACAAAACGGTTAATCGAAAGTGATAAAATGTAAATTCTCCATACAAACAATTGTTTTCCATGCAAACCCTCTATACCTCGGAGAAGGGCAAGACTCCATAGTATTCTGGGCCCAGGTGTTAACTCAATCAAACTAGCTTTATTTGTAAGAGGATATAATAACAAGGCTTCGCTGAAAATATAGTGAAATTTGGCTATCCAGGAATCAAGTTGTATGAAATATACTATAAGTGAAGTTACAATATAACATTGTAGTTTTTCGAACGAGTGCCGGTTTATTTTTTTCTGCCTGTCATCTGTCTGTCAGCATTCAGTGGCCAGTACCTATTGCTGACTGATGAAAAATTAAAGGAACTCGATTCGCTATGATTCGTATCCACCAAACGACTGATAAGCACTTGTCACTCGATTTTCAAAAATTAGTTTGAGATTTTACCAATTTTTAATCGATTAGGTATTTAGTTTCATAACTTAATTTAACTTTTCTCGCTTCCTAGATAGAAACATGGTACTTTTTTTTGTGATTTCCCTTAGAAAAATATAACGGATTTTTTAATACACATTTCAACTAGTTAACTGCTGGGCCCAGAAATGCCCGTCTCCTTTACTTTAAGACTGTAATCAGCCTTCAGTAAAAATAAAACCAAATCAAGGCAGAATAATGTTGATCGGATCATCGGATAAGCACCCTTATTGCGTTTTTATTTTACAAAAACGGCGCGCGCGTTTGCTTTGCTTGCATTCATTGCTGTATATGTTTAAAAATCTGTCTATTCCATAGCGTAAAACCCGACATGAATACTGTTGAATTGTCAAAATGAAAGACTATGCGGTCGATTCCATGAATTTATATGTTAATTAAGCTGACGATATTTAGATCCCGATGGTACTACCATCCCAACTAGAACTCACGAGTTTCCACTGGTCTAATGTTAAACATGCCTCCTTCGGTATTTAAAAACTTAAACCTAAAATCTCTTATTTTGTTACCCAACAGAGCAGACTACCATGAAGCTCTAACAAACTACGAAAACAGCCTCATATCAGAAAACGCAGACGATATTAAAATCAAAGAACATAATGACAAATGCGAAGCCGGGATCGCACGAATGGCGATCAGATGTGGTGACGTCATGCGAGGCTTAACAACTGCTATGAAACATTCTCACGACATAATGCTGGTTAAAGAATGTGCTCAACTGCTAGAAGATGAGAAACAATACAGCCATGCAGCATCTTTATATGACCATGCAGGGAACACAGAAAAAGCCGCTTCTTTATACATCAAACTCAAATCCTGGCTCAAAGTTGAGGCCCTACTCCCGAAGATTAACTCTCCAAGCATACACATACAGTATGCAAAAGCTAAGGAAGCTGAAGGCAGATACCACGATGCTTTAAAATCTTACTTAAAAGCACAAGATTACGAAGCTGTTATACGCCTAAATCTGGACAAACTAGACGATATTGATGAAGCAGTCAACTTAGTACAAGAAACGAAATCCATACAAGGTGCAAAAATGGTAGCGAATTACTTCCAAAACAGTGACGATCCCACTTCTGCTATAAAATTCTTAGTAATGTCTTTATGTTATGATGAAGCTTTTCAATTAGCAAGAAAGAATGGGAAGCTACATTTGTATGGAGAGATATTAATACAGACTTCCCAAGCAAGACCTGAAGATTTCAAAAGCTTGGCTTTACATTTTGAAGGGGAGAAGAATCATTTACTTGCGGGCAAGTTTTACTTTCATGCGGGAGAATATAATAAGGCTATGTCGCATTTGTTGAGGAGTGGGGGGTCGGAGGAAGATGAAAGTGAGGCGATAAGTATTGCTATTGATGCGGCTGCTGCGAGTGATGATGAGAGGTTGACAAGAAGGTGAGCTGTCTTTCTGTTACTGTATCTGTCGCAGGGAAATGATGGAAGCCGAGATTTGATCAAATCCCTAAGGAAGATGATCAATTCCCGGAAAGTGTTCAAATAATAATTATAAGCGATACATAGAGCTGTGCAGGTCTTGCAGCCTAATTGCGTAGGTAAGTGAATTCGGCAAGGTTCGACCACAAAGACAATGAACAAATTGACCAATCACATTCACGGGGTTAAACCGTTTGCCTTGCCGAATTCACATACGCGATTAGGCTGCTGATTTGTTCAATCAAAATCATTTTATTTTTATTTTACATAGGCCTACATGGGGACTTATAAAAAGTCGACAAAAGGTGCACGGTTCGGGTTAATTGTTTCCTATGGAGAAGAACCGGCAAGAAACTCCATGGTTACTCTTTTAAAAAAATGGTTTGGTTTTACAATATTTCCATGTTACAGCATTTCCGAATTTCCGACAATAAGTCGTAAGACATAAAAATAAAAAGTACAACGAGATAAAAAGTTAACAAATGTTAACAAGCATCTAGAAATCTAGAAGGCCTACAATGTTCACACATTCACAAAACAATCGGTAAAAGAATCTATATAAATGTAAAAAAAAAACGAATAAAAAATAATGACTAACAACACAAAATTTAACATGTGGCACAAACGTTGTTATCAGTGCTGTAACTATTCTTAGCAAAGGGCTATAAAGATGATTGAAAACCATTGTAAAAAGTCTAATTAAAAGAGAAAAAATGAGATTGAGAATAGTTAGAGACATCCACATATTTGTGCCGTTTATGAGTTACCAGGGAAGCCGCATGCGAAGAAGTAGCTAAAGCCAAAAATTTTATCTTCAACGTAGTCCTTGATTTTATAATCCTCCTCTTCCTCGCGTCGATTCCCCAATGCTGGGGGTCGTGACCACATCATGGTTTCAAAACCTTCTCTATGATGATGTTTCTCCACCTGCTCCTATTCTCAGCAACATGCACGGCTTCTGAGGCTTTGATGTTCAGCGAGGTTCGGATTTGGTCTGACCAGTGTATAGGACTTCTGCCTCTAGACCGTTTGCCCTCGACTTTGCCAGTGACAATTACCTTTAGTAAGTTGTCACCAGGTTTACGGGCAATATGGCCATAGAAGATAAATATCTTCCGGAGGCACACATTCGACAATCTAGGCCTTTTTTCAATTTTGAGGTCCTGCAATATCGAGATGTTCGTCCTGTGCGCCGTCCACGAGATACGCAGCATCTTCCTGTAACACCACATTTCAAAAGCCTCGATGCGTTTGCGATCAACGGCTTTTAGAGTCCACGTCTCCGCTCCGTACAAGAATATGGAGAAAACAAGGGAGCTGACAAGTGACAGTTTTTTCTTGTTCGAAATGTTGCGGTCCTTCCATACTCTCTCGAGTTGCGACATGGCACTCTTTGCCATTCCAATACGCCTGCGAATCTCATCTTCACACGATCCATCGTTACTTATACTAGAGCCCAGGTAAATAAAGTGATTAACTGTTTCGACGTCGTGTGTACCACTGAGCCCTAGTTTGGACGTGCGGTCCACCACCATGATCTTTGTTCTGGTTTATGGAAAGCCCCATCTCACCGCTGTATCTTTCCATCCTGTTGAAGAGAGAGCTTATCTCGGATTCGTCTGCTGTAAACAAGATGGTGTCGTCTGCGTGGCGCAAATTGGTGATTTTATTGCCATTGATGTTAACACCCCTGCCGTTCCAGTCCTCACAGGTCTTACGGATTATGTACTCCACATAAATGATGAACAGGATGGGTGACAAAATACAGCCCTGGCGCACTCCCTTGCCAAATGAGAAAGTCTTCGAGGACGTGTTGCCCACCCTCACCATGCCTAGGCTGTTTGAATATAGTCTCTGTAACAGAGCAATAAGGTATTCAGGCACCGCCATTTCCCTTAAAACCCGCCACAACCGATTCCAGTCCACACAGTCAAAGGCCTTGCTATAATCAATGAAGCACATCATGACTGGTACATGAAACTCGTAAGCCTTCTCAATGAGTTGCCGGAGATTGAGAATCTGCTCCCGTGTGCTCTTTCCCTTTACGAAGCCAGCCTGCTCTTGTGGGATCTGCCAATCCAGGTAGTGTCGGATTCGGCTGTTTAGAATGTGGAGGAGAATCTTACTGGCGTGTGATATAAGTGATAAAGTGCGGTAGTTTCCACACTTCCGTGTTCCCTTTTTGTTCAAGGGGAGGACTATTGACTTTGTCCAGTCCAGGGGCCATTTACCTGTGTCCCAAACGCTACTGCAAATTCTGTGCACCATATCGACACCAGCATCACCTAGCGCCTGCAAAATTTATCCTGTGATCTCATCAGGGCCGGGGGCCTTCCTGCTTTTCAAGCTAGATATAGCTGAAATCACTTCGGATCTCAGAATGGAAGGTTCACGGTCTAGTCTTTCAAAGATAAGGGGCGACTTCATCGTAGGCGATGGGTTACTGTACAGGTCTTCGCAGTATTCACGCCATCTGTCGGCCACTTTTTCTAAATCGTGCAGGGGCTATCCGTACTTGTCTTCAAGTACCCAACTGTTCGGTTTGAATTGCCTTGAGAGTAAACGGGCTTTTTTATAGAGGTCAGAGGTCTAAAGATTTTATAATATGCTATTTTAATAAGGACGAATTTCGTTTTATATTATCACTAAAACAGAATTGGTATTTGATCAAAATTATCAAATCCCGTACTTTCTTTAGGGAAATGACCCTACAGAATTAGATTAAATCGATAAATAAGGTAGGGTAGCGAAGCCACGATCTTCACATGCTTGCTGGAGTAATTATATCAGAGGCCGAGGATCGAATTAAATGGCGTGTGATTGTAGATGCCTTTGTCCTGCAGTTAACTATAGGCTTATGGTGGTAAAATTACCAATCAGATCAATTAAACCTGTCCTAACATGGTAAGAGAAGCCTTTGCAATATAGTACGAAGCAAGATACTCATAAATAAATTAGTTATTAAAAAAAACCTTTTTTTAAACAAGCTTTTTTCGTATTTTGCTCAGCAAATCCTTTCATTTGATACCCATATCTTCTCCCAGATATTCAGATGGTAGTGCACACAAAATAACTAGCTTGCCATCTTGGGCCGTCCGCCATATAGGATTTGCAATGACCTCACCACAGATAATATAATACTAGTATACAGATGCCTCATCCCATACAAAGAAACCGTGCCGACGTAACTAGCGTTTTTCATCTGATTAATCTTGTTATTTTTGTAAGTTCATCAATCGCGTTCGATCCCGTTTCACGGCAATAGATGGTGTTAGCAGCGACTTGCAAATAAAAGGGTTTACTAGGTTCGTGAATATTTAATTCTTTAAATACAGTGAAGGTTCGTTTTATAGAATTTTTTGCCACGTTTTTACAGTATTTTTGCACCAAAATGTGTTACAATGCAAATTTAAAAAATCGGGTGGTATGACTCAGAAATTTAAAAATGCGCCATCTACTGGCATCAATTTTAAATGATCCGTTAAAATAGTTTTTGAAATGTGAATTAAGAGCCCACTATTCCATAGTTTTGTACTTAGGAGAGTTGATTAAACAAGAACATAAAATTTTTATGTTCATATCCAGAAAATGTTAATTTTACACACAATTATTATATTCTATTGAATTTCGTGTACATGTCGCGCCATCTAGTGAGATTTATTTGAACCAAAATTTCTTTATTAGCAATGAGACCCCGTGACCTCACTTAGCTAACCATCCATTGTCATCCAAACTAAACGTGTATGCAAAATTTCATCTTATTCGGTGGAGGATAATTGCTTTAAAATTCAGTTGCAAGATTTGACCCGATAACACTTACATACATTCATACATACATTGCAAGTTAAATAAAACCTTGTAAAAATGAGTCGTTTCAAAAAACTTTTGGATAAGGAACTGGTTCCTATATTTTTACAGACTTATTGAGTTTCTTCTTGGTGAGACGGATGGAACCCCACGTGAACCACGACACTTGTTCCGCTTGTATATGGCCAAGAGGCAGTTTGCTGAAGCTGCCAAAACTGCGGTGAGAATCATAACTTTTCATTTTTAACCGACTTCCCTAAAAGGAGGCGGTAGGATATTTCTTTTTTATGTGTTTTCGCGGATAACTTCGTCGTTTATGAACCGATTTTGATGATTATTTTTTTGTTGGTAAGGAGATATCCCAAGGGTGGTACCATGATAAGGAAACGAGGGTCTGATGATTAGATTCTAGAGAAATCGAGGGAACTCCTCAAATATTATAGGCATACATATAGCGATTTTGGTATTATCATCAATAATACAATCATTTGCACTCAGAAAGTATCATTTAGTGAAGTGGAACTGATGAAGAAGACCACAATGGCCACTAAATCGCCGAAATAAAACGATGTATCCTAGTCACCGTTTATGTTTCAACACCACTGCTCGCAAAACGTTGAAGGAAAACATCGTGAGGAAACCGGCATGTCCTAGAACCAAAAATTCGAAGACATGTGACATCCACCAACCCGCACTGGGCCCGCGTGGTGGATAACGGCCCATTCCTTCTCACAGAGAGGAGGCCTGTGTCCCAGCAGTGGGAACATTAATAGGTTGATGATGATGATGATGATCCTAGTCGTGTTTTGGCTTATTGGAATCGTCATGAGATGTACTTTTTCTATAAATGATTTTTATGTTAATTGGAGGTACCTACAAAAACTAAAAAGAGGAAAAAAAAAAAAATAACAAAATATCAAACCGACTACGACTTCCAAAACAAAACACTTCAATGCGAAAAATAACTTTCTTTTCCGAAGTTGATTTCGAATAACGGAAAACAATGGGTACAAAAGACACCGACTTCGGAAAAGAAAGTTCCTTTTCGCTTTGAAGTGTTTTGTTTTGGATGTCGGTTTGTTTTTATTTTTTAAATTTGGTTTTGTAATCCCTCCTCGCGTCGTGTTCCTCATTCAGAGATCAACTTTTCTTTGATGATGTTTCTCCATCTATGTCTGCCCTTGGCGTCGTGGAGTGCATCGTGCAGCTTGGTGTTCAGCGTTTTAGTAGTATAATGTCATAAATGTGGATATTGTTGCGCGTGAAAACTGTCACTTCATAAGGGAACAGCATTCACATTCGGGTTTCTTGTTCGTACCTCCAAAGACTATTAAGATTTTCCAACTCTCTTTTATTTATTTACTAGCTTTTGTCCGCGACTTCATCTGCGAAGCATTCGTATTTCGAATATTCAGTTTTTTTATATATTACTAGCTTTCCCACGCGGCTTCGCTCCCTTCAACTGGCCTACCTACCCTACATACATTATTGTTGCGTAACTTAAACCGTTTACGCAGCGCATGCAACGGAAGCTCTCAAAAAGAAATATTTTTGCCCGTTTTTGCAACATTTTTCATTTATGCTCCGCTCCTATTGGTCGTAGCGTGATGTTATATAGCATATAACCTTCCTCCATAAATGGACTATCCAATACAAAAATAATTTTTCAATTCCAACCAGTAGTTCCTGATTAGCGCGTTCAAACAAACAAACTCTTCAGCTTTATAATATTAGTAATAGATTAGACCGCCTTACTTGAGAAATTATTGGTTCACCATACAAACTTCCTTTAGGATGATTTACTGGATAAAAACTATCCTATGTCCTTGCCAGGGTCTCAAACTATCTCCATACCAAATATTATCTAAATTAATTTAGTGGTTTAAGAGTGAAATGGTAACAGACATACAGAGTTACTTTCGAATTTATATTATACTAGCTTTTCCCGGCAAACTTCGTTTTGCCATAAAAACACCAAGATACACCTACCCTACACCTACCCTACGCCTACCCTACGCCTACCCTACGCCTACCCTACGCCTACCCTACGCCTACCCTACGCCTACCCTACGCCTACCCTACGCCTACCCTACGCCTACCCTACGCCTACCCTACGCCTACCCTACGCCTACCCTACGCCTACCCTACACCTACCCTACACCTTTTGCGATTCATTTTTATATATAAGAAGAAGATATATCTACAATTGTTTCATGGTTTAGTATAATATACAAGCAATATGATACAAGCATAGTGTACAATATGACGCAATGATGAGGATTACAGGTATTATGATAAATAACCTGTTACACCATCAGGCAGCATTTACCCCCTTCTCGTGGTTTTATGTTATTGGACTACTATAATTCCATATTTATTTCCAGGTAATAATAGCTGGCGCGGAATGCCGAGCCGGCAAGTACCGCGAGGCTCGCGACGTGGTGCGCGCTATGTGCGTGTCTCTGCGCGCGTCTCGCATGCCGGTCCCGAGAGACATGCGGCATGCCATAGCTCTACTGCACAGCTACATACTGGTAAACAGTAGCCATTAATAATAGCCGGCAAGTACCGCGAATAAACATTCTTCACTCTATCAGGCGTATTCATGTTCTTTATGTACACAAAACAAAGATGTACAGATACAGTAGGACAAATTATGTACAAAGGTGTGCTTAACCCATAATTGGGCGCCGTCCTAACAGAAAGCGATAATCGCGCGAATACGCGATCGTCGCGTAATCTGTTTGAAAAAATCGCCAAGCGCCCTCTGTGGGCACGACGAAGCGATCGGCAGGCTTATTACGTATCTTGCAAGAGCAAAACGATAGCGATTTTTGCGCAATTATTTTATTGCTCTTCAATACAAAAGGTTCTGGCGGTTTTTTTTAAATAAGAATTTGATTGTGTAGGACTTACCATACCTACACTGTAGGTAATGCCGACTTTTATGACATAAAGCGAATGATCGCGCGGTTATTGCTGATTGCTGTTTCTTACGTAATAAGGCTGCCGGTTTGCCATAACGAACGCTTATTTGCTAGATGAACGGTTTCTATTAGGACGACGGACGCCTCAGGCTACAAATTCTGAAACTGGATTTAAGACATTATGTCAGTTAGGTCGACTCAGATAAAGGCAGGACAATGCTATTTTCCAGTTAGTGGACAAGTTGCCGTGCCGTGGAGTTGTAAGGCAATGGGCAGAGCACATTGCTCGCAGAACGGATGGTTGATGGGGAAAAAAACTTCTGGAGTGGCAACCGCGAACCGGATAACGTTGTTTTGGGAGGCTTCCTACTTGGTGGACCGATGATCTGGTGAAGGTTGCGGGAATCTGCTGGATGCAAGACGCACAGGACCCTTGGCGTGGCGACACTTGGGGGAGACTTATGTCCAGCAGTGACCGTCTTTCGGCTGAAACATAATGATGATGAATATGTTGCTTAAAATACTCTGTTACTAAATAATTTGACTATTTTGGCAACATTTCGTGCCTCTTTCTCGCTCTGACATTTGTAGTCTCAATTATGTTAACAAGTTTTATTATTTCATTTGAAGGTTCGCACTCACGTCAAACGTGGTCGTCATGACCTGGCTGCTAGACTTCTGCTTCGCACTGCTGCCGATGTTACTTTCTTCCCGACTCCACAGCGTAAGTTCCGAGCAGTATCCCTTAATCCGTTCACGCAAATTGACTCCACGGAGTCTTGCATTTGATAGTTAATAGGGAAAATTACTGCCAATTGCTCCCGCCAGATGGCGCTTGACGGCTCTGAGTAAACAAAAACATAACAAGATGGCGTCTACTACTGTTTGTGGTTACCGAACTCTTTTTTTACTGTTTTTAAGATAACTTGTGTTCAAAAACCAAATAATAATATTGGGAAAGTTAGTTAGCTTCATTTTTCTTTCACTATTTGTTTTATATTTTGTATACATAAACTGCGAAATTTTGTCGCTGGACTTTCGACAGTTTGGTTTTTTTTTAGGGATGTGTCCGATATATCTAAACGTAATTTATATCGGATATGTGTTAGATATCATATCATATCGATATCGATATCAAAATAACCGTTATTACAAAAGCTGTAACTAATAAAAACCTTACTAGCGTGTGAGAACAAATAATTCAAAACTTAAAACCGTAACAATGCGAAAACTTACGAACTACGAACAAAACGCAAACATCACAAACATTAGGATCCATATGCGCCACCTATCTTTCTAAGTATTATTTCGTGTTCGTTGTTAGTTTGCTCATCTAAATAACATTTTAACTTTTGCAAACTGTACTACTGATATCGATATCTGAAAACCGTTTTCGATATCGATATGAAAACACATACATAACCGTTTGCGAAAAAAACCGAAAACGCCCTTCTCTAGTTTGTTTACGCAGAAACCTGTGGCGCCATCTGAGCGCAGCTTTGCGGATAGTTCCCTATTGAGACATTATTAGTCACCGCTTATAGGTCTATTAAACCCTTGAGTGCCCGAAACGTGAATCCACGGGGGATACAATGGCTTCTTAATTGTTTTGGTAATTACGGCATTCAGCCGGTAAAGGACTGAGTTGTGAAAGTATTTATAGTTGGGTAATCTATTGAGATCAATATACCACAAAGTGGGTTCCGGAAAATGGCGACATCGTGGCAGACCCAGGTGAAGGTTGCGGGACGAACTTGGCATCTACAGACAGGGAATGGTCTGCACTTGCCCAAAACCGGGAGAACTTGATAGAAGAAAAAGAGACCTTTGCCCTGCAGTAGGACAACCCGGGCTAAATAGTAGTTTTGTCTAGGGAAAAAACAGGGCGACTGTTTTTTTAATCCAGAGCGTAGCGAGGGTTTCACAGTATGTCACTCGAGCTTGAAATAGTGTTGCTCCCGAGTTGGACACTACTTTTTATCACCCTCTATGAGAAAATAAGTAAGTGCAACTTATAAACAAGAACGTTACGTTTATTTATTTACATACAATTAGGAACCATAATAAATAACATTGAAATAATTAGAGGCTAATTTTTATATTTGAACTATTATGGAAGTGCATAGTAACAATTTTATTACTACCATCCGTAGATTTATTTTTTTATTTGGCTCGCGCACGGTTTTCCAGCCAGTCACTAGTTCAATACAATATTCCCGTGCGGTCCGAAATACAATTGCAGACGCTGGTTAGCGATTCACTTCATACATTTGTCGTAATCGATTTTACCGATGTAGTCCTATTTTGGACCGCTTTGCTGATCGGAACATTGCTAACAATATCCACATTCCAAATTCAAATCACTTTTAATTCCTAGGGATTAATGAGCATTTTTAGTCCCTGTTTATGAAGAATACAATAGCTCTTTTTGAATAGATGTGATAAAAAAAAAAAAAAACGAAACGGAACAAAAAATAGAATTGGTTTTCTTTGTTTAAAAGGTCTACAAAAGTCTAGTTAAACTGTTAAATTTATGCATTTTGATTTTCTTCATGTTAGACTTCTTTGTACGATGATTACAGATCAAGTGTCGATATTGACTTCGACGGTCATCGAGTGCAGTCGCGCTGGGCTGAAGCACCAGGCGTACCACTGGGCTAGGGTGTTGATGCAGCCTGAATATCGCTCTCAGGTATTTATAAATAACTATTTGTCAAGTTCTCTTATTTGCAATTAACCTACCTCTTAAAAAAAAATAATGTGTTAACATCAGAGCTAGTGCTCAATTTATAAATACTTGTAAAAATCTTCAATCCATTTAGAGAAAACTTTTCTTCAAGATAAAGGATTTTTCTAGTTTGAAGGCTGTATCCATTTTTGTACCCAATGAAAAGAATGGTGTAACAAAAAATAAAATAAAAACATTTATTTTTAATTTTTTTATTTGTGATGAGCTTGCTCTTGACTCTAGTCTAGGTCATAGGAATAATAAAATAATTAACAAAAACAAACAACAAAACAAAATAAAATTATGACTTACTTATTTGCAGACCCCTCAAACGTTGTTCTGCCCAGGCTCAAACTCCCAAACCCGATTGCAGCGCCACCTAACGGATCCAATTGTGAATTTAACCCATCCATCCATCTCAAACACAAAAAATTTCATCAAAATCGGATCAGCCTTTTTCGACTATGAGCTTAGCTACACATTTAGCCTTTTCTTTTTATTTATATTGATAGTTTATGTTTGACTGGTTATATTATCACAAAAGTTTTTTTTAAATCCTTTTGAATCCTATAAGGAATCCCGTCCTGCAAAATCTTGTGCCCCCTGCACTTTTTTTTTCGGGTTGGGAAATCACGCCCTCCATATTCACCCAGACTAGCGTGACCCAGACAGGCGTGTCAGACTTTTACTCACTAAAACCCACCCGTGTTCCTTCAGTTGCTTGAGCCAGGGCCGCGGTAAATCCTTTTCAAATTTATCCGCGACCCAGACAGGCATCGGCCTTAGCGGTCCCCGTCAGTTTTGCTGCAATCCCTTGAGGCGGGCGTGGAACACAACGCGCCGTCGACTCGGGCCTGATCCTTATCGCTCTCTCTCTCGGGCCTGGGTACCCGTTACTCGCCGTCCGCAAGACCGCGCCTACGGTGGACGGGAGCATTACTGCTTCGCAGAAGGAGGAGTCAGCTTCCCATGCCCTCTCGCCCCGTACCATGGCCTGAACCAGGGCCGGACGCGAGAGATCGCCACCGCCGATCGCATAGACGAGAACACGGTGGTGCTCCGCCTATGCGGGGTAGACCTCCACGGTATGCTCCACCGTGTTGTTCCTCCTGCACTAGGGTCCGGATTAATCAATGTCAACTGATTAGGTTATATTGTACTTTTCGAATGCATTCAAAGTGCGGCTGGTTTTCTATTTCCCATTGAAGTATAGTAGTCACAGCGGATCTTTGTGTCTCTGAAGTTTGCTCGGTGAACCATTGCGCAAGAAACTGTTTGCTATCGAGTACACTGCATACAGTTAGCGAAATAGGACGATGCGACAAACGTAAGCGAGCGAAAGAAGCAGTTATACAATACTATCTTCTACTTCAACTTTGACATAAAAATTGCAACCGTGCAGGGTCTTGCAGCCAACTTCAGGGACAAAGATCCAATATGACTACTTTAGTCAGCTGTACAATACAAATGCAAGGTTCACTGTTACCAAGACAAACACGAAACAGTCAGCCTAACCACCATTACCAAATCATATTTCTATTGTCTGTACAATATAGTCAATACACGAAGATCCAGTGAGTAACACTTTCGGCTTTTAGAATTGAGTTCATTTTTGTTTGACACTACAATGCCAGATAATGTTCCAATTGTACAGCTTACTACTTCCATAATTTTTCCAACAACATTCTTCCACCAGATTGACCCAAAATACGTGAAGAAGATAGAGAGCGTGGTGCGTCACGGCGCGCGTGACGCCCCGCCCCCCCCTCCTGCGGCCCCGTGTCCGCACTGCGGGGACGAGCTGCCTATAGCGGAGCTCACCTGTACGCACTGTGAAGTGGATGTGCCCTTCTGTCTAGCTACGGTGAGTTTATTTTTCCACTAATTTGTTTATTATGTAACACATTGCCTAAGAACTCATTTTAAAATATGAATATTTAGACACAAGATTATAAAAAAAAAAATACGCATCAACAGTTTTATTATGTAACCGATAGAATGATACTGAACCAGTTACCTCTCAAAAAGGCGTGCGTTGGTTGTGTGTATAGTCAGTGGTTTTTAGTCTGAACGTTTCTAATAAATTGTTGTTGTTAATTATTTACATTTAATTAAGTAATCTCATCAGGTAGTGGAAAAAGAATCGTTCGTGTCTCGCATAAAAAGGCTTTATTTTAAAATCTATTCACTACTATTTTTATGCAATAGAGTTGCAAACAAGCAGGCGCCCACCTAAGGCCTCGTTTACGGAGACGCGGCGCATCACGTTCAGCGTGGTGGTATCTCGCTCCCAGGTCATTGGTTCTCCGTAAACACTCTCATGCAACGCCATATGTTCGAATTTAGTGCGGTCCGCACCGCACGACGCCCCGCGTCTCCACAAATGAAACGCACTAAAGGTAAGTAGGCTATGGCAATTTGCTATACTAAGGAAATCACAGGTACATTGCCTGCCCTTTTTAAAGAGTCTTCAATTTTGTTTGAAGCAGTCCATGTCGCAGCACCATGGAAAGGCCCTATGTTACTTACATTAGATATAAAACGGTCTTGGAAGTAGAGAAAGATACAGAGAAAGGGCACATGGTACATTCACGTATTAGCTGGTAGCTGGAAGATAGCGTGGTGCGGCACGAGCTGCCTATAGCGGAGATCATCTATACACACTGTGAAGTGGACGTGACTTTCTGCTTAGCTACTCATAGTTTCCTATGGCATTTCTTTTCATTCCTGATGAGTTCGTTCTTGACTCTCATCTCGCCTGATGTTAAGCTATGGTTGATATCTACAATAGAGTAAGCCTAGGAGATGCCTGTGCACTTTTGCTTTGAAGGCAGACTGTTCATAGGACGCAGATTCTGGCAGAGGGTTGCAATGTAGTGGACGAATGCTTAGTGCAACTAGTTATCTCAGCCAAGTGCGGAGGTGAACGGCCCTAAGAGCAGATTCAGAAGTAGTGCCTTCACCTAGAAATCTGATAGCGTAAAAGATACAGAACGTACTACGTCAAGACGCGCGCGAAGGTAAGTTACACCTACATCTTACAGCTATCATAAACGTGAAAGTTTGTGAGGACCGATGGATGGATGGATGGATGTTTGTTACTCTTTCACGCAAAAAGTACTGAACGGATTTTGAAGGAACTTTACAGAAATACAGCTTATGCATCAGAATAACACATAAGCTGTAGATACAGATTTAAAGGAGCTCCTGGTTTAGTAATAAGTAATAACGGTCGCACGGGCCAATTTTCAAGGTTAAGTAACGCTTTCTAAGGTCGGTCCGAGGATGGGTGACCATCCGTTACCTACCTAGTCTTCTCCGTGCCTCGGAAAGCACGTTAAGCCGGTGGTTCCGGCTGGAATTTGTAAATCTTTGACATTCGTTACGGGTAGTCTAAGACAGCAAATCTGCCGAACAGACTTGTCTTCATTTTGATAAGTATTTTGACTGTAATAGACAAGCACTAAACTTGTTTTACGATTTTAAAAATGTTTATACTGCAATGACTTATCTTTTCTATTACAGGGACTCCATATTGTGAAGGATGATCTGACTGCGTGTCCAGAATGCGACTTCCCAGCGATTCTCACTGAATTTGTTGAGTAAGTATTAAGTACACTAAGTATTCCTGTAACTCCAAAGATGTATAACTATTCTGGGACGTATGTTGCCTAAGGTAAAATATATGCCCATGAAACAATTATAATATAGCATACACGAGGAGCTCGTGGCTAAATAATAACAGCCGCACGGGTCGATCATCAAGGTTAAGCAACGCTTGACAAGGTCGGTCCGTGGATGGGTGACCATTTCAACATAGAGTTTCCTCCGTGCCTCGGAAAGCACGATAGTCCCGGCTGTTATTTGAAGATCTTTGACAGTCGTTACGGGTAGTCAGAAGCTTGAGATCTGACACCAGTCTTGCCAAGGGGTACCGTGTTACCCAGTTACTTGGTTGTGGAGGCAGATAGGCAGTCGCTCCTTGTAAAACACTGGTACTTAGCTGAATCCGGTAAGACTGGAAGCCGACCCTAATATAGTGGGGAAAAGGCTAGGCAGATGATGATACACGTATATTAGAGGAAGATTGAAAGAGGCGCCAGTGACAGAAAAGTTGAAAGGAAACCGTTTGTCATGGTATGGTCATGTGGTGTGGAGGGATGAAACGCATGTTACTAAAAGAGTTATGAATATAATTGTGGATGGATGTAGAGGGAGAGAAAGGCTAAAGAAAAGATGAATGGACTGTGTCTGGAGTGATATGAAAGAAAAGGGAGTCAGTGATAGCGTGACGGGGTCAGAACGGTATGGAAGAAGAAAACGGGTTGCGCCGACCGTTTACTTGTAACATAGGATAAGGGCAGGAAGATAATGATACATACAGTGTATTTGCTATCAACATCCTCCTGACGTTATACCTATTCATTCGGGGAGCAAACTGTGGAAAGAGACCTATCCTCCTCCACCTCATGACTTTGTTAAGCCCAAAGAGCACCTGCCTGTCGCAGATGTCCGTGACTACCGCCGGACCACCAACGCCAATCGCTTCCATATTTGGTAGATAATTACTACCTTCATCATCTGCCTAGCCTTTTTCCCAACTATATTGGGGTCGGCTTCCAGTCTTACCGGATTCAGCTAAGTACCATGTTTTACATGGAGTGATTGCCTATCTGACCTCCACAACCCAGTAACTGGGTAACACGGTACCCCTTGGCAAGACTGGTGTCAGATTTCAAGCTTCTGACTACGCGTAACGACTGTCAAAGATCTTCAAAATGACAGCCGGGACCAACGGCTTAACGTGCTTTCGGAGCCACGGAGGAAACTCGGTATGTTGAAATGGTCACCCATCCACTGACCGAC
The DNA here is from genome assembly GCA_948252205.1 of Orthosia incerta. Taxonomy (NCBI): domain Eukaryota; kingdom Metazoa; phylum Arthropoda; class Insecta; order Lepidoptera; family Noctuidae; genus Orthosia; species Orthosia incerta. Next base: position 24,920,120 of record OX411752.1, read on the forward strand.
CTCGTCAAGCGTTGCTTAACCTTGATGATCGACCCATGCGGCTGTTATTATTTAGCCACGAGCTCCCTTATTGTTACTAATTAGTACTAGAACAAGAAAATTGGTACCTTAGTAGTTTGAGGGTGGTCCGGCGGTAATCGGGCTCCCCCTTCAGCAGGACCACCATGAGCCGACTACGGCGAAGCAAACGGGAGGGTTATGTTTTTGACCGGTATGTGTGTTTGTATGTATGTATGTTCATCTGTTCCCTCATAACTTTTAAACAACTTATCATAATTTGACAAATGAGGTGTCATTGGGAGCGTCTTGTTTGTCCGCTGGTTATAGGCTATGTAACGTCTAATTAAATTGATATGGCGCCCTCTAGGGGAATAAAGACAAGAACAAAAAAGCATTTCGCCCCACCCCATCATGTGTGCTGCCATTGAAGAGGGATTTTAAAATTAAGGTAGTTTTCATGACTTTGATGGGATATGTCTCGCACACGGTACGCTTGATAAAATATGATGTACCAAATACATCATATTTTGTCAAGCGTACAGTTTGCGAGACAAAGTCATGTAAAAAATATCCTGTCAAAGTCATGAAAAATATTTTTTTACCCGACTACGGCGACGCAAAGCGTTTGTTGATCGTTATGTAAGTATATATGTATGCATTTTTTTATGTTCATTTGTTCCCTCAGGCTCTGCAAAACCCCCAAAATACTTTAAATAATAAACAAGTTCAAAAACTAAAACCCGACTATTGAAAAAGCACGCTCTAAAAAGTGAGAATCAAGAAAATATTCTCTTTAATTTACCGTGGTCGTAGCTACTTTGTAGAATGTATTGATTTGTAACGGTAAGTGGTATATGACCACGGTAAAGGACAATGGCAGAAGCCCATACATTGTTTTATCTGAGATTAAATTCCTACGACTCTAAATGAAAAATATCTGGTTTAATTCAGGATCATGTTCAGAATTAGTTTGTGCAAGAATTTTTTGTTCAAGAACGCTGAGAATAATAGATATTCAGTCATGACATTTTGTAGGTTATGTCTGGGTAACTTAAAATGTGTTTAATAGGTAGGTAATATTATTCAATTTCGTGGAAGTAAAAGGGCAATATCGCATTAGTAATTCCCTTTCCTAGTTATTTCAGCATATATTTATTATTTAAAGAGTATATTTATTTATTTATCGATCTCGACGTGTAAATTACGTTTACCCGAAAATAAACCCGAGATTATTCTAAACTTTTAATTATTAAAGTTAATTACAATTAATTATCCTAGGAATGTCCACTCCAAGTCGAGGTTGGAACATTTTTTTTTTTTTTTTTTTTTGTTATTCGAGATGGGTTTGCTCTTGACTCTAGTCTAGGTCAGAGGTGACAGAGACAAAGTCCACAATGGAGTGAGCTTACCCAGAAGAAGCCTGTTCACTCTAACTTTGAAGACATTCGGGTTATATGCGTTCGGAAACACTGACGCAGGCAGTGAGTTCCACTCTTTTGCAGTGCGCATTATGAAGGATGTTTGGAAGCGCTTGGTGCGAATTGGTGGAATAGCAACTAGGTGAGGATGGTAACTTGCAGTGCGTCTAGATGTCCGATGGTAGAAGGGGGTCGGTGGGATGAGGTCGTGGAGTTCATGAGCACACTCGCCAAAATACAGTCTGTAGAAGACCGACAAGCAGGCAACCTTACGGCGATGAGCTAAGCTGTGAAGCTTGGCATCCACCAGTTTGACGTCGCCAATTAGTCTCTTGGCTCTGCGTTCCACCGAGTCAAGCGCGGCAAGCTGATATTTAGCTGAGCCATCCCAGAGGTGGCTGCAATACTCCATGCAGGATCGGACTTGCGCTTTGTAAAGAGTTAATAGCTGTCCAGGCATAAAGTATCGCTTCACTCTGTTTAGGACGCCCAGTTTCTTTGCCGCAATTTGGGCTTTGTACTCGATGGTGGCGCCGAAGTTGAGACTGGATGTCAACTCCATGCCAAGGAGCTCGAGCCGGTCAGTTATAGGAACAGATGCACCCCGAAAAGTAGGCGTTCTGATGAAATGAGTCCTCTTTGCGGTAAAAAGACATGCCTGTGTTTTGGTGGCGTTAAAAGAGACCAGATTGTCATCACCCCAACGGGAGACAAGACTTAAGGTCAAATCAGTACGCTTCACCATAGCCTCTCTCAAGGAACGAACTTCATCCCCGCCGGTTCTTGCGCTGGAGAAGTATCTCTCGGAAACAGTACTGTCATCTGCGTACCCAACAATACCAGGCAGAAGTAGGTCATTGATGTGCAGCAGGAAAAGAGTTGCAGAGAGAACAGACCCCTGAGGAACACCGGCATTAATAGCCTTAAGGTCAGAGGAGCAGCCGTCAACGACTACTCGGATCGACCGTTCACTGAGGAAGTCTGATATCCAGCTACAAAAACCGGCTGGGATGCCATAAGCAGGAAGCTTGCTGAGTAGACTAGCGTGCCAGACCCTGTCAAAGGCCTTCGAGATATCGAGCGATACGGCAAGTGCTTCGCCGTGATTCTCGATGGCTTCGCCCCAGCAGTGCGTGACAAACACAAGAAGATCTCCAGTTGACCGTCCCCGGCGAAAGCCATATTGACGGTCACTGAGGAGCTCATTGTCTTCAAGGTAGGTCAGCAACTTACTGTTCAGTACCCTTTCCATAACCTTACATAGTATGGAGGTAATGGCTATCGGACGGTAGTGGGCAGGGTCTGCACGGTCGCCCTTCTTGTGTACTGGTTGTACATTTGCAAGCTTCCGGCACCTTTCTTTTTTTAAGAGAGAGGCGGAACAAGCGTGTCAATACAGGAGACAGTTCAGGCGCACACTGCCTCAATACTCTCGCTGGAATGCCGTCAGGCCCGCTGGCCTTGTTCACGTCTAGGCTGCACAGTACTCTCCGAACCTCTTTAGTGTGAACTGCGATCTCCGGCATCGAAGAGTCACATTGAGGTATATTAGGTGGTAGCTTAGAGCCAGCATCCAGACGTGAATTGCTTGCAAAGAGAGATGCAAATAAATTTGCTTTCTCACTTGCAGAGTGAGCCAGCGAGCCATCAGGTTTCAGCATTGGAGGTAAAGTGGGTCGACAGAAATTAGTTTCAACCGCTTTAGACAGGGACCAAAACTGTTTACTACCCGGGGGGTGCGATGCCAGCTTGGCCCCGATACGTCCAATATGGTCAAAACGTGCCCGACGCAGAACCCGCTTGCAGAGCTTGGCGGCAGAATTAAAGGCTCTTTTCCTCGCGCGAACCCTACGTGCTCTAATTTTGCGGTCGCGGGCCTTGACCCAGGCTTGGTAGGCAGACTCTTTTCGGGCCTCAGCGTGGGCGCATTCTGCATTATACCAAGGCCGGGCTTTGTAACCGAGCGGGATGTCGGAGAATGGAATAAAATACTCCAATCCCTGCCGAATCACGTCCGCAACCACGTCAGCACAGCACGAGGGGTCACCCGAGGAGAAGCACACATGCCGCCAAGGATAGGACGCAAAAAAGTGCCGCATCTCATCCCAGTCTGCTGACTCGTATCGCCATACTCGCCTCGTGCCTCTAGGACTCTCATCTGGAGGAGAGCAGGTCGAAACGGATTTCACCAGACAGTGGTCAGACGTTCCCAGCGGGGCAGAGACCGACACTGAATGACTGCCCGGATCAGTTGTCAGCAGAAGGTCCAAACAATTGGGTGTATGGCCGTCTACATCCGGTACCCGCGTTGCCACATTCACCAGCTGGGTAAGATCTAGCGTTAAAGCAAACTTGCGCGCCTCCAACCCGGCATGGTCGGTTTTCTGGTACGGGAACAGCCACTCCTTATGATGGGCGTTGAAGTCCCCCAGAAAAACAAGCTTCGCTGTTGGGTATCGTTGCTGGGCTACATCAGTCGACTCTACAAGGCTATTAAAGAGCGCTGTTGACTCCTGGTCACCGCTATGGGATCGGTATACGCCGACGTAGATAGATTTTTCCACGCCTGTGTCCACAAGTAGCCATATGGCAGAAAAACCCGATTTCTCAAAGCAACGGAGACGACGACAACAGATGTCATCGCGGACGTACACACAGACCCCAGCTTGCTTCTTGAACTTGTGTTCAAGAGAGTAACCCGGGTAGTTGAGGTACGCCACGTCCGACGGAGTTGTTATCTTCGTCTCCGTTAGGAAGAACAGGTGCGGCTTCTCGGTCTCTAGGTGGTGGTGGACCGGATCAAGGTTGGAGTGCAACCCCCTGATGTTAAGGAGTGCAACCCCCTGATGTTAGTTTAAGTGGGAGGAAGTGCAGCCGTTGTTTAACCTTATTTCTCTTCTTTGCTTTGGTCATTGATATTGTTAGAGTTGCTGGGGAAAAAGTTGAACTGTCGAGGCGCTGCTCAGATAACCAAGTGGACCACTAAAACTAACTCAACCTATGGGGAACTCATTTGGAGACTGCGGGGACGCCCGAACCCCCCCGGATATGGCCACCGGGTCCTCCCATCCAGTCGACATGGAATGGTTACAACTACTAATTACAACTAGCTAATCTACAAATATCCATTCCAAGCCGATGTTAGGACATGGAATGGTTACAATAATTATATAGACTAACTACAACTAACTAGCCTATGAATATCCTTCCTACTCGAAGTAGGAATATGGAATGCCTTAATGCTGTCAATGTGCACCGTCAGTAACTTCCTATATTGATGCTTCGTAGTTTCTGTGTCAGCAAATGTCTAGTTACGTGCGTTGGCTTCAAGGTAACTGCATCGTCATCAAGGTCTATGAATACTTAGTGTCCGCAGTGGCAGCAGATTCCTAGGCATACGTAACATGTATCAAAAGGTCTTCGTCAACAACCAAGCTATATTTTTGTAAGATTTGTGTACTAGGCTTTTTGCCTATCATGAATTGAAATTAGATAATTCATTTATTTCTACTACACTACAGTATTCTTACCTACCTGCTAGGGCACCTACACTTAGACATAGCCTGTATCGTTAATTTATTTACTCCGTTTTATTATAATACCAAATACAATAATGAATATCAGTTCTCTAGAATGGCAATATCACATTATACTGGGATCGGTCCATCATCTCTGACATGACTATTATGGCGTATAAGCCTGATATAGTGGTGGTGGACCGAATCGAGAGGCGTGCAATAATTGTTGACATAACTGTTCCGCATGACGGGAACCTCGTGAAAGCCGAGAAAGATAAGCAAATCAAGTATCTTGACTTGGCTCGGGAGGTTGTCGACATGTGTGATGTGGACTCAGCGATCATTGTACCGATAGTTGTGTCAGCCAATGGCTTAAGTACTACAGTACTTCTGGACACGGCTTGTATTGTTCGGAGGTTTCTCTCTCTGGAGCCCTGACCGCCGGTAACTTGGACCCTGTTTCCGATACCGGTGGACCTCAATTTTTTATATGTATTTATAAATGTTTTTATTTAATTATAAAAATATTTAAAAATGTAGACAGGCTACATAGGACAGAATACAATAATGATTTACTTACTACATTCACTACTTGTCACTTGGCAGAATAATTCTAAAATGGCAACACTAAGCTAATGCGAGTTAACGAAAAATCAAATAACTTTCATTTATAATGCTTTTTTTATCCGTGGTGAACCAGTTAATATGTTATGTTTGAAAAAAAAAAACGTAATATAAATTCTTTCGTATATAACTTAATAGATAAATAATTTAAAAAAAAATAAAAAAAAATGAATTTAAATTAATAGAAACACTTTCAGACGCTCAAATTTAAGTCAGCTAAGATTTCGCCATTGTTCTTTACGGGAATATTTTCTTGTTTCACACTTTTTAGAGCGTGATTTTTCAGTAGTCGTTTTGGAACTTATTTTTAAGTATACAAATAATTTGTACCCATATCAGGGGCAGATGTACTTTAAGTTCACTCGTGCGCTGAACTGCCAGATTTTAATAGGTTTAGAAAAAAATTAAACTGTTTAATAATATCTGATTAACGATCTATTCAGTATTCACGAAATTATGACGAACCAATTTAAGCTCCTTACTAAAGTAATAAGACGTATATTGCTGTAAAAAATATTCCCCGTGCGGCAGCCTGAAGCGCAAGGCGAGAGTTCATACAAATTCTACGAGAAACAAGCGAAAACGCCTGGCGCGTGAGACAGAGATAGTTCAATAGAAAATATACGGCAAAATATGGCCAATTTCGTGCGCCGCCCCAGCGAACCGAAGATTACCGAGAGCGGGCCAGGTTTGACGAACGCAATTTATCTTCGGGTCGAGTACCAACATTACAAGTTGTACAACGACGTAACTAGATGGCGTTGGCGTCGAATTAGAAGTCGCTAGTGAGATTGTTTGCCGATTTACATAGGCTCCTGTGAATTTTAGTAAATCTAACACAATTACCCATGGGCTGAGTGATGATTTTTCTATATCGGTGACTGCATGACAATGACAAAAAAATATCGATGACGGGAACAATGACAAAATCATCAATGATTTTTATTTGAGTAATAAATCTCGTCACTTCAATTATGAGTAGATACTGAAATGCTCGCGGAACGGCTTAGTAACATTATCATTAGTTATTTATGTAAGCATGAGTCGAGTTTGTCAATTGGCCGCGTAATTTAAATTTTCTTAGTTTGTGACATTCATTGCAGGTTATTTAGGTATTGATTTATAGTTATGGAAATCATCAATATGTTTCCATTAGTGATATTTGCTGCAAGATATGACTATTTAGTACATGGCAATTTGTCGTAAAAACTTAGTGCGCCCAGTCCCGGTCATTTTATCGAAACATGCGAGTTCCAGTATCGCCGATCGCGCAGCCTCGCAACGTTGCAATTCACAGTCACAGTCACACAGCCCGCTGCGCCCGAGACGGCCCGATACCGTCCGATCCGAATCACCGAAGTTCGTGTTCATTGTCATTCTAGTAATGATTTTAAGCATTGATGATTTTGTCTTTGTCATTGCATGATGAAATGATTTTAAAATATCGATGATTTTTACATGTGACATGATATCGGACTCATCTCTATTACCCAGTGAGACAGTAAAACGCACTACTATTTCTATGATCCACCAGCCGCCACTGACCCATACACGTGATTCATTTCGTAAAAAAAGTACTGAAACATTTGTAATTACCGAGAAATCAAAGATGGTAACTTTCGCGCTCTCGTTCAACAATGTTGATTTGACAATGATTGATGATTGACAAAATTACTACGAAATTGCTAATTTCTTAACTTCATCAGTAACAAATTGAATTTACTTCTTACAGGATACTGCAAGAAGAAGGCAAGTGCCCAATGTGTAGTGAAAACGTCGATTATCGTCGCCTTGTCAAGATTGATGACGTTGCTGCCTACATGGACCTTAACACATCAGAATAGAGTTCAAATTAGTTTGACTTCAAGTGTGTGTACAAATTCATTTTAACTTAATTTCTTTAGTGATAAAAAATACCTTTTTATAAATCTTGATTTAATATGAAGGCCATCTAAAGAAGTGCTGATAGGCGTGTTGTATAATAGGTATATATACAAATACGACTCTTAGAACGGTGGTTATTAGGAACTCGTTTGTCTATCAGTCAGACAAAAGAAGTTAAAAACGAGTAGCGAGTGTTGGAGTGTATAAAATGTCATCTTCAACACGTGTATCATGTAGACGCATGAAGTAAGTCCTCGACACAACACGTTATGGTAAACTAAAATAAACCTTCAGTCAAACATCACAAGGTTGAAGTTCGATTGTTTGGATTTTTTTAATTATTTCGATCCGTCCATTACGAATAGCTTTACAAAATCCCGCCGCTATTTTCAAGGTTAATTAATTTGATTATTCTCTTCATGACAACTTGAGATAACAGTTTGAGGACAGTGTCATTGTTATTATAGGTGATAATGTTGTGATTATGTAATCGTCCGTCCAATTTGCGTTTATTTTTATTAGTTTAAGAGTTCAGCTCTCTAAATAAAATAAGATATTTTGTGTAAGTGCCGGTTTTTCAATATTTAGATATCAATATAGTGATTTGACATATTTTTTATACAACTTCCTGTCAAGCAGCAATTTTTATTTTTGCCTGAAAATTGTTAAGTTTGCCCTAAGTGCTTCAGGATGCACAGGTGGAGGTGGATTCAGGTTGCACAGAAACAAAAATTGCATCAAAATTAAGATTTAGTGTCGTTTCTGCAGACAATGATGACGACTCACAGTGAATCTTTGTGTCTCTGAAATTGGCTTCAAGACCCTGCGCAGTAGCTATTTTTGTGTCAATGTTGAAGTAGAATAGCATTGTATAACTGTCTCTTTCACTCGCTTACGTAAGTCGCATCGTCCTATCTCGCTTACTCTATGCAGTATACTCGATGAAAAACTGTTTCTTACGCAATGGTTCGCAGAACCAACTTCAGAGACACACATATCCGCTGTGACTACTATACTATTGGTCTAATTGATTTATGACCAATCTTAAGCGTATTTTACTTCAGACATTAGTAGGTCGAATGTTGATAAACATATATTTCCCTAGCCACATACTTGTTATGGATGTAATCAGCCAGTGGACATTATTTTATCCATATCACAGTCATCTCAATGGTGTGACACCTTTAAATGTCTACTTGATGTTTTATTATTCGGCATTTTACCTTTAATTTAAAAATACGCTTCTGTTATCGAAGTGTTCGAATATGTTCTTGAAATAAAATGTTGTACTGTACTTCTTTCTATAAATAAGATAATAATTCTGGCCCTAACAAATAATAAAAAAAAAATATTGTTAATATCAATGAAGATAATGTTCTAATTTGCACGATCTATGCTCTAATCGACAGTTTCTATCTGTATATATATAATTTTACTGTACGTGTGAATGTCACTGAACTCCTCCTAAACGGCTGGACCCAGTGGCGTAGCGTGCTTTGGCGGGGCCCCGTATAAAATTTTGGTTGGGGGCCCTTGTGAAGGGTAAAGATTTCTCAAAAAAGAAAAAAAGTGTTTGCATAAAATTAAAGGAAATATTTATTCATCATAATTATCTATCTGTCACTTTTTCCAAAAAAAATTCCAACCAATTCAAATTAAATATATTTATTTATTTATTTATTTAATACTTCATGCACACATACGTACAGAGGCGGACTTAATGCCATAGGCATTTTCTACCAGTCAACCTTTGGGTGATGCAGAGAACAATAGTGGTAGGTGCAATATTGAAAGTAAATCACGACAAGATAGGTTTATTCAAATACAAATATATACATACATACTATAAAATACACACAATACATATTAAAACAAATAAACTAAACACACAAATATACTTAAACAGTTTGTAGTAGCAGATATTTGGAGAACATTAACGCTATGACGATACTACTGCCAACTTCTTACGAACGTGCTCGCGAGCTTTCACTTTGAATGCCAATCGGTTGTTTGCCATCCTGATTTCTTGGGGGAGCGCATTCCACAGAGAGATAGACTGAACGAAGAAAGAACAGTGAATGAAGTCAGTGCGATGAGTGGGACATTGAAGAAGACGGTTATGTGAAGAGCGAAGATTTTTGTTGTAATATACACTCTCCTTGCCTTTTTTTCGGCAAACTGATTTATTAAATGATTTATAGCTGATGATGACTTTTGTTTTTCTAAAGTTTCTGCCTCTTTGGCAATAGTGACAGGTCTGACAGGCGTTCATGTCCCATTGAAGTTCTTAGGTAATTCTTTTTCAGTTTTAATTTTGAAAAACTTCTTTCAAACGAAACAGCTCCGCTGGGATAATCTCTTTTCCTTTCACTCATTGTTTTTTACAAATTGCTACTAATACTACTAAACCAGATGAATAATTGTTTGTATTGTGTTGCAATGTAATGCATAATTAAATAAAACGCGTCAATAAACACTGCTCCCCGTGGTTTATCATGGTATGTACATCGATTATTGTGGGATTCCCCGATGTAGGGTGTTGCCAACTTTTGAACGCACGTTTTACGCGGGAAAACAAGAAATAGCTTTTTTTGACATTAGTCAATTCCGAAATGAAAAAAAATTGGGAAGTTTTTATTAATTTTTGCTTACGCACGTCGGGGGCCCCCTTGGCCCGGGGCCCCGTATAATTGATACGGCAGATACGGCGGTAGCTACGCCCCTGGCTGGACCGATTTGAATGAAATTTTTTGTATGCGTTTGGGTGGCGCCCTGGATGGTTTAGATCCACAATAGGGTAGGTAGGGTAGGGTAGGTGAATGTTTGTTGTTTTAATGGCAAAACAAAGTTTGCTGGGTCAGCTAGTAGTAATGTATATTTTGAGGTTATGTGAAAAAAGTGTAAATAAAAAAGTTGTAGATCTTTTATTACCTACAACTTTGCCATTTAACTTTTTTCCATAGGACTTGTAGTTTTGCCGGCAATCGAGATAAACCGTTTAACCCTTTAAAACTCACCCCATTCCACTTCCCGACCTCAAGTCGCCCGTAAATAATTTTTCGTTTTATTTTTGTTATATTTTAATTTTCTTCCTTTTCCAGTAGGTTTCATCCTACTATTTTTATTTCATTTTTACCATTTTTAATTGGTCTTTGAGAAATGAGAATATTGCTAATTGCTACTACGACTGACTACACGTACTATTTCTTAGCACTTATCAAAACCACAGATAATATAATACTACATACAGATGCCTCATCCCATACAAAGAAACTGTGCCGACGTAACTAGCGTTTTTCATCTGATTAATTTTGTTATTTTTGTACTTCAATCGCGTTCGATTCCGTTTCTTGGCAATAGATGGTGTTATTAGCGACTTGCAAGTAAAAGGGTTTACTAAGTTCGTGAATATTTTTTTCTTTAAATACAGTGAAGGTTCGTTTTATAGTATTTTTTTGCACGTTTTTACAGTTTTTTTGATGATTGACAATGAACGGATCATTCAAGTAATCTTTGAAATGTGAATTAAGAGCCCAATATTCTATAATTTTGTACTTAGTAGAGTTGATTAAACAAGAACATTGAATGTTTATGTTCAATTCCAGAAAATGTTAATTTTACACACAATTCTATTGAATTGTGTGTACATGTCGCGCCATCTAGTGAGATTTATTTGAACCAAATTTTCTTTCTAAGCAATGAGCCCCGTGTCAAAACTAAGGGAATTTACTTTCTTTTCATTCGTCTATCAAATGCCGCCTGAGAAATTACCCAGCGAAATTTGACTACAAAAATATGTTATTTTATACTATGTTTATATGTGAATTGTAATATTAACGATTTTTTTTTTATAAGTGGCATTTCGCAGTTTCAATCAAAGTGCTACTGCTTAATCGGACTTTCCTGTGGAGACTAAGCTATATAGCCTCCAGCCGGGCACAAATTTTTATTTGACAACGCTGATGGCTATCCCAGTTGGGGTCGAACCTCGGCTCAGGTCGCCGCTGGGGGGACAACTGCTAGATCTAGATTAATGAATTTACTGTCCGTTCGTAAACTACCTACTTAGAGTAGAACGAATAAGAAACTCCTTTTATATCTAATAATTTTAACTAATGCTCAGCTAATCGCGGGCTGGCGGATTTTATTGAAAGAATACGCGACGGGCCTCGGCGGCGAGGGCGGAACGGATCGGTTTGTTTATTTATTTATGTTTAGGTATTACTCCCTACGACTCTTAAGGAGCAGAGTGGGGGGCCATGCGGGGGTCGTGTAATATGCCTCAGTTGGCGAAATCATTGAAATTTTGAAGTTTACGCCTTACTTGCGTATCCTTAAATGAAGGGTATGGGGTACGACTTAATTGCGTACCGATTGACCGTTTCTGTAAACAAGGCTATCTAGCTCTTTTGTTATTGACGGATACCTATTGAATAGAGCTTGGGATTCAGCTGGGCTTGGTCTAGTACCAGTTGCTTCGATCTTCTCGATCTCAGCGGCCAGCGATCGTGCCTCATCTTTCATCGCATACGCACCGAAGATAATGTCGGCGACGCTGCGTCTGGCATTGGAATTGTTTGTGGGCTGGCTCGTGGCGTCGGCAGTGGTAGGAGCCACGTGGTGGCCTTGAGCGGTCGTGGGGGCGGCAGGGGCCTGAGGGGCCGGGCTGAGGGTTGGTGTCGGGATGGGGTGATCCATCAGACTTGGGATGGTCTGTTGGTTTGTCTGGGGCGCCACCTTTTGGTGGTTGAGTTTGACCCCAGATTTAGATTCTAGATCAAGTACCTACATAAAATAAACACTATAAAACACAAATCATGTTTGTATGCAATATTGACTAAGAAAAAAGAGAGGGGCTCATTGAATGTTAACCTAAGGTGGACAGAACTCTTACGACCTCACACCTCATAACAATTTAACTTTTAAATAATTATTTTAGTTTTTAAATTCGAGGGGAATTCTTCGATCTTGAACAAAGCTAGGTGTCATTAATTGTAAACCCAAAGCCCTAGCGATACCAGTGAGCCCTACACGGTCCGTATATGAAGGACTAATTTCCACTACACGGTCTGTATATGAAGGACTAATTTCAATGATTTATTCTGTATACTTCTTTATGTCATGAAAAGAAAATAAAACTCAATAAATAAGTGACAAAACATTTAAGTATTCATTTGAAAGTATACCAAAGTTACACGTTCGATACAAATATTCGGTGATGTTTGATTTTAGGTCACCACCATGTATACTACATAGGTAAATAGGATAAAAAAAGCTTTTTTACAGAATTACTACCGACTTCCAAATAAGAAACTTTTTTGGAAGTCGGTGTCTTTGGTAGGAACAATTTTTTTGCGTTTTTTATGGACACCGACTTCCAAAAATAAAGTTATTTTTCACTTTGCAGTTTCTTATTTGGAAGTCGATAGTATTTTTTTGTAAAAAAACTTTTTTTACTTTTCATATTCTACTATATGAAGAATAGTTATACAAATATAAAAACACATAGACATATACAAGCAGGTAAAAAAGTGTTTTGTCTCTTTTTAACTAACCAAGAGCTGCATATAAATAAATCATTTTTACAAAAATCAAACCGACTTCCAAAACAAAACACTTCAAAGCGATAAATAACTTTCTTTTCCGAAGTCCGGTGTCTTTTTTACCCATAGTTTTCCGTTATTCGACACCGACTTCGGCAAAGAAAGTTATTTTTCGCTTTGATGTATTTTGTTTTGGAAGTCGGTTTTCGGTCGATTTTTTGTAAAACTGATTTTTATTTTCCTATTTTTAGTTTTGGTAGGTACCTCTAATTAACATGAAGATTATTTATAGCCAAAGTACATCTCATGACGATTCCAATAAAGCCCAAACAAGACTAGGATAGATTCGGAGTTCCAGTGGCCATTGTGGTCTTCTTAATCAGTTCCACTTCATCAAATGATACTTTTTGAGTGCAAATGATTGCATAATTGATGGAAATACCAAATCGCTATATGCATGTCTATAATATTTGAGGAGTTCCCTCGATTTCTCTAGGATCCCATCATCAGATCCTGTTTCCTTATCATGGTACCACCGTTGGGATATCTCCTTTCCAACAAATAAAGATACATCAAAATCGGTTCTTAAATGACGAAGTTATCCGCAAACCTCCTCCTTTTTGGAAAGTCGGTTAAAAAGAGAGACGTCTAAATGTTTGCCAAGGACTAAACTTGGCAATACTTTTGAGTGACGTCAAAATCATGTCTATGCGTGACCGGTCGCCATGTTGAGTGCCGAAAGTACTCTGCGGTTTTGTGGTAGTTGTTTTCCGTATAATTATACGTTTCTCTGTGTAGTTGTGCTGTCAAACAGTTGTTTGCTCAAAATATTTTTGTTGTAATAAAAGAGAAATACGTCTAGAAACTAGGTATTTTGATGATCTGAGTTTGGAAATTAATAGGAAAATCAGGCCAGTGGGTCGTCTTAGGGGCGGAGTTCATGCCCTCGTGTTGTATAAAACAGTATGGTGCGAGAAAAAACAAAAAAAGGCAGCCATCTTAAGTGCCCGATTTTTCTAGGTAGGTATGCACGCTAATTTCGTAGATATAGCGCAAGTCATATATGTATATAGGTATAGCGCAAGCCTATAGATAATAAAAAAAAAAAAAAAAAAAAAAAATATGGCAAGTCCATAGGTTTCTAAGTCAGTGATTAAACACATCTGGGGGTGACCATAATACCGCTCTAAGAGCTTATGGTCACCCCCCATGGTGCCATTCAAACAAGAAGTGAAGTGAATTGGATATGATTCGGAGTGTTTAGTGATTGTTTTAGTTTTGCAACCCAGTTTACTACTACGGACATTGATTGATTGCTTCTCTGTTGCTATCGATTTCGTGTTGTTTTTTTAGCGCACTTAATACGACACGTCAATCAAATGTCATTGTAAAATATAATTTTTCGCATAGAAAGCTGATCTGATCCACCATGTTTAATTAAATGTTGTGTTGCTATAATTGACTAAGTGAGTGTACATTGAAACGATGTGAAATTAACGAAAATTAATAATAAAAAATGGTTAATATATTACATAGCGATTGTACGGTGAACCCGCACATTTCGTAATATTAAGTAGGTTAAGCTACATCAGCGTTTGCATACGCGCAATCATTTAGTCCAACTTGCTAAATAAAATAAATCAGTGATTTTACCACACTCAACACGGGCGGTTTATTTCATTATCCCCGGGTTTACATCATCTCAAGTGTACAGAACTATCATCGTGCACTTGAACTAAGTGTATAGACCTTCGCCATACAGCGATTTTTACTTTAGTGTACATAGTGCTGGCCCGGGCTCCATACATTTTTGGAACATCTCCATTGTTAGTTTAGGTAACATCTTCAGATGTAATACCTATAATTTTGAAAGTTGCTGCTCCAGCTGCACAATTTGCTCCAGCTGCGCAACTTGTTGCTGCTGCTCCTTCCGTTTTTGTCTCTTTTCCCACATTTCTTTATTAATTTTGTATAGCTTTTCGGCCATTAGATGATAGTATTCGGATCGCGTGCTTGCCATCTCGTACATATCGCCTTCGAGTTTTCTCGCGTATGCGACTAGATTGTCATTCATTCGCTTATTCATTACAGTTGGGTCAGGTGTGGGAAATATTGCTTGCACCCTGTGAATTATAGGTACATTACATTATTATTAACCTTTACACAAAAAATAACAACCTCAGTTAGAAAGTAAAGTTGACTTACAGTTTGTGAACGAGATGGTTCCTGATATCAGCCGTAATAGAATGACGCCACTCCTGGGTGCCGGATACTGGGTTGGCGTGTAACATACCGCTCGCGGTTGTTGTTGCTCTATAATCAAAATCAAATACACACATCAACACGGTCTAGGGATATTTTAAAAAAAGTGAATTACTATCAATGTGTTAATTATTTATATGACATGTATATATTTAAAAGATACGTTATTTAATATTCTACCATTTTTTAATAATGGTTAAGGTACTTCGATTAAAATTTCAGGATTTTATGGAAAAAATAAAGCATGGACGGAAACCGTATATGAATTAACTTTTAATTTATGAGTAAAAACTGCAAAAAATAGAAAAATCATTTAATTTGTGTTTATAAACTTGAAGTTAGTAGACTGAGAAAGCGCCCATGATGTTCATAACACATCGGCAACGATTCGGCATGCTCAGAACAAGGTTGTCAATGTCTTGCTGCGGAATATTGTCCCATGTCCTTCTGAGGTGCGCAAAAAGTTGATCTTCTGTAGCCAGATTTTCAGGAACTTCCTTCAGAGCTCTTCTTTGCAGCATATCCCACGCATGCTCAATGTGATTTAGATCTGGCGATTGAGCAGGCCAGTCTAAGGCCCTAACATTGTGTGTATATAACCAAGCTGCTACCGTTCTCGCCGTGTGTGCCCGGGCATTGTCGTGCATGAGCAGGAAATCTTGCCCCATTTGTGTTTTGTGGCGCAAGATTACGGGCCCCAGCACCTGTTGGACGTATCGTTCTGCCGTCATATTGCCCCGCACCCAAACGAGATCCGTCCGTCCTCCAAGACGAAATCCTGCCCAAACCATAATTGTTCCTCCTTGGTATGGGTGAACTTCCTGAGGGTTCTGAAGACGGCTCCATCGTCCAGGAACTCGCCAAACACGCGTCCTTCGTGAATCTGGATGTAAGCCGAACCTGGATTCATCCGTGAACAGCACATTGGACCATTGCTCACGGCCCCAGTCCACGTGGTTCCGAACCCATTCTAATCGTCGTCCACGATTGCCTCTCCGTAAAGGTGGGACCCGGAGTGGTTTACGAGAGCGTAGATTGCTTTCATGCAGTCGCCTTCTTACAGTTTGGTCACTCAAAAGCACTTGGTGTTCCACTCGCAGCCTTTGGACCAATTGAGTCGCCGTTGCATTTGGTTGAGCTCGCGCAGTAATTTGCAAAAATCGGTCTTGTCTGGGGGTAGTGATGCGACTTGGCCCCGGGTGCCTCTCCGCTACTTCACCTGTGGCACGATAGCGTGTCCACAATCTTGAAATTACATTTTGGTGGGTCCCTATGGCCTCAGCAACATTACGCTGAACAGACCCAGCTTCCAGCATTCCCACAGCTCGTAACATCTCCGCCCTCGTCAAATGTTGGCGTTGCATGGCTACAATACCTCAATTTTAACTTTATCTTTCGTTTAAAAATGAAAAAAAACTGTAACTAAACGTAATTCGTATTGTTTTCTAAATTTCGCACAAATGAAAATTCCCTCTCCTACACATCAAGACATTTTTATGCCACCGAAACAAAAGAATTTTCAAAAACTTGAATTTGGAATTAGTCTGAGATAAATTACAAACAAATTGGTGTATAAAAGATTCCAATGCGGCCAGTACTTTTCGAGTTATTTAATTGAGTATGAAATATCCCTAGACCGTGTTGATGTGTTTAGTTGCTTCAAGATGCGTATACAAATACAAAATCGTTTATTGTCACAATTAGCATATTCTACATTAAGACGTGTTTGGAGCCTCCCGTTAAGCAAACAAAGCCTGTATTAGGTCAAAGTCAAAGTCAAATATATTTATTTCAATTATGCCAGTAAGCGGCATTTCTGAACGTCATACATATAAGAATTAAAATTTACAAGTAGTAAAAGTTGATTCTACCGTGCATTCGGAAAAGTAGCTTGTTATGGAGAAGAATGCACAAGAAACTCCATACTTACTCTTTAAAAAAAAAATTGGTGATTTACAATATTTACATAAGTACATACATTAATAAATTCATATATGTGAGGACGATGCTCCCAAAAATAGCTTAGGAGACTCCGATCTTTCATAACGTTACCGTGTTTACTTATACTAACTGTGAGTTACTATAAAACTTATGGCAACAATCTATTACAATAAAATTATTAACATACAAAATACTGGAAAGTGAAAAATCCTAATCACCACTCTGAGATGCTAGATTTATTTTGTGATGTGGCGTTACACGCTGTCCTCGTGACTGCAAGTCGACTCAAGCCCGAACTCCCCTCTATTCATTATAGCTTACCCGGTTTTATCTTAACTCGCAATGATCGGGAAAAAGGGGCGGTGGTCTTGCCATATATATACTTGCGCAGTGACATCCCCTTCAAAATTCTATCATCTTCTCCGACAACTTATAGCGGCAATCTCGAACTCTTAGTCCTTGAAATTGATGTCAAAGGGATTAAGGCCGTTCTTGGAGTAGTTTACTGCCCACCTACTATTGATTATTTCTCTATTCTCGAATCTCTCATTGAAATTGTTTTTTTTTTTATTGTTGGTAGGCTTGTGCTTGACCACTATCTCACCTGATGGTAAGCGATGATGTGGTCGACGATGAAGTACGCTTGCCCAGAAGAAACCTCTTGAAAACCGTATTGTAGTCCGATAATGGAACGGGCTAGGAGGAATTAGTTCATGCAATTCCAACGCACACTCCCCGAACTGTTTCCTCGGAGTACAAACATCTTCATGGGCACGTTCATAGTCATGGACGATTTCAACACCGACCTCTCAAAGGATAGCTCAAGATCGCGCAGATTGAAAGCAATCCTGGTATCGTCGAGTCTGTCATTTCTCATCTTAATTCTGACTTAAGCGATACCTGGCTTGATCTCATTCTCGCGTCTTCCGAGAATCTAGTTACTAACCATGGCCAGATTGCGGCCCCTGGGCTATCTAGACATGATTTAATTTACCGTCGTACAAAATTAAGCCATCTAAACAGCAGTCTGCCATTATGTTTTTATCAAAACTTTAACACCCCTTAACCCTATCTGGAGTATAGTTTAAAAATATACTATGTGAATTTTGATTATTTACATTATCACCAAGGAATAAGATTTTTCATACAAAAAATTTCCCCCTTTTCCCACCTTAAAGGTTGAAAGTTCTGGAGTGGCGACTGCGTACCGGAAGACGCAGCGTAGTAAGGCCTCTATAGAGGTGGAGTGAGGACCCTCTATAATAGGCAAATCTAATAATAACAAACTTTATTGTTTACCTAGATTGGTATTTATGTCCCCCCGGTAGGTGCCCGCATTATCGAGGCGGGGGGGTCTCAGTAGCCGTGGCTTGGACACCCACGGTGAAGCGAAGAGGACCCGAGTAGGTGCCGCTTGCAGGGCTTTTGCCGATTAAGCCGACGGCGGTGTGCCGCTCTCCCTACCTTCCGCGGCCCGGACGGGGTCGCCACCGTCTGATGGCGGACGAGGTGAGGCCGCAGGGGAAGTCCCTATGCCCTGCAGCCGAAAAGTGTGCAGATAGTAGTGGCGGGGCTACTGACCTGACCAGTCAGACACAAGGCTACCAAGGGTGCCATACACGGGGTCGTCTGGTGCCCTTGTGCTGGTTTGGTCCCTGGGGTGGTCCGGTGACGGAGGTGAGTGCTATAGCCTGCGCGTGTTCCCGCCATAAGCGGCACAGGAGGACACATTGGATTTTTAGTGGGTTGGAGTCGCACATAACTGCGCTATCTCCCCGTGGTAGCGCAGTATGAATGAGTATTCCTCCATGGAAAAAAAAGGATTGATATTTTTTTATTTTTTTTATCTTATATAGGCTCTCGCTTGACCACCATCTCACCTGATGGTAACCGATGATGTGTTATGACATGTTTCAGGTTTATTTACCCAAGAAATAATATTTCTCAAAAAACTTTAACACCCCTAAATCGTCTTATGGGGTAGTTTCGAAAAACTAATAACAACAGGCTTTGTTATTTTTTTAGATTAGTATTTGTGCCAAGTTTCAGGTTGATTAACCCAAGAAATAAGATTCTTCCATACAAAATTCAACGCCCTTTTTACCCCCTTAGGGTGGATCTTCCAAAAATCCTTTTTTGGTGCTCACGGATGTCACTTTGAAGTATCTTTCTGCCGAATTTCATCCTTCTAGTCCAAGCAGTTTTGGCTGTGCGTTGATCGATCAGTCAGTCAGTTTCTTCTTTTATATACAAGTTGGGCAAAAATCGTGGATCAAACGAAACTGGGCGATAGCTAGGGTGATAAGCAAATAAAAAAATATATTTTTCTTTGTTACTTAAACCTACTGCAAATAGCCCCAAATATCACCCTGTTCCGTTTGATTCACGATTTTTGGCCCACCCGATGGGGTTGCGTTGTTTAATTACAGAGTTCCGATGGCTACCTTCTAACTCCATCATCAGACACTGGATATCATTTAGGACCAGAGACCTTGTCAAGACGAATCAAACGAGCCCCAACCCGATGGAGTTGCATCGTTAAATACGGAGACCACCTCCCAGAACCATGTTTAGACCCTGGATATCATCTAGGACCAGAGACTTTGTCAAGACGAATCAAACGAGCCTCAACTCGATGGGGTTGCGTCATTTAATTACAGTGTCCCCATGGCCACCTTCCAGGTGCATCATTAGATCCTTTCTATTATCTAGGCCCAAAGATCTTTTGAAAACGAATCAAACGAGCCCCAACTCGATGGGGTTGCGTCATTTAATTACATTTTTCTCTTGGGCACCTTCCAGCTTCATCATTAGACCCTAGATATCATCTAGGGCCTAAGATCTTGTCAAGACGAATCAAACGAGCCCCAACTCAATAGGGTTGCGTCATTTAATTACAGAGTTCCCATGGCTAACTTCTGGTTCCATTATCAGATCAGCTCCATGTCATAATAATATTGCAGTCATTCAATTTACATACGTATACAAAATTTCAGCTCAATCGGCAACCGGGAAGTGGATCAAATTTAGCTTGCAAGTACCCTTTTTGTGTACTTGTCTAGCATCTTGCAAGATATTATTATTATAGCAGATATTATTATGTGTTGCATCTTGCATTAAAATAATGTAAATACATAAAAGCTTATGAAGTACTCACCTGCCGTGTCTGAAGAGGGACCTTGAAAAGCGTCTAGGATTATCTTAGGCCGCACTTAACACTTTAAAATACAATAAATGGGAATGACAAAGTATAACAAATAATCTGTCCAGCGCAAAATGTCTGATGAATGATGAAAGAAATCTTTTTCAACACTCGCTGGCTGGAAAATTTCGGCGTTTAAAGGTGATCGAATAAGAGATGTCCAACTCGAATTCCTAACTCGAGTTGATTCGGGTGTTAAGTCCGAACTCAAGTTGCTATCACTAAAATCTATATCTATACTTATATATATATATTAATATAAATAATATTATAAAGCCGAAGAGTTTGTTTGTTTGAGCGCGCTAATCTCAGGAACTTTTGGTTGGAATTGAAAAATTATTTTTGTGTTGGATAGTCCATTTATCGAGGAAGGTTATAAGGCTATATAACATCATGCTACGTACGGCCAATAGGAGCGGCGCAACAATGAAAAATGTTGCAAAAACGGGCAAAATTATTCCTTTTTGAGAGGTTCCGTTGCGGGCGCTGCGTAAGCGGTTAAAGTTACGCAACATCAATGTATTTAGAGTAGGAAGGGTAGGGTAGGTAGATAGCCAGTTGCCGGGAGCGAAGCCGCGTGGGACAGCTATCTAAAATAAAATATATCATAGAACAACCAAATACACACATGTCAAATTTAAACTATTATTTCTTAAATGTTTTTTACAACAATATCAATGTTTTTTAAAGTTTGAACCAAAAAAGGGTAAAAGCAAAACCAGTAACCAACATTAAAAGAATCTCGAAAGCCCTGGGCTAAGGCCTCCCCTATTCTTTCAATTTCCTTCGGTGTTTAGTCTCATCTCTCCAATTCTCGAGGAAGATATCCAATTTATCTGTCAAATACGTATGTAAAAAAGTGGTTTTTAACAAATAAATAATTTATTCTAACTTAGCTTCGTTCTGCTAACTCGAGTTGCGTAAGTCGAGTTCAACACGAGTTATGTGAATTTCAACTCGATTCGAGTTTATCCCGAGTTGGTACATCACTAGATCGAATTAGATCATCCTACTCATTTTTGTTTTCTTTTTTAAGATTATGGCCTGGTTACTAAGACCTTTAAGCCAAGTCTTTTTGATGGGTAACACTTTAACACAATAAAGTATTTACCGCACTGTATATTATGTTAAATGTTTTGAATAGTACTTTTAACATAATATACAGTAACTAAAACGTTCCGTTTCACGATTAGTTTTTGTTTGCTGGAAAATATTTCGATATTTTTTATTAAGTCCAGTCGAGTCGTGTTACATGGAGGTTACATGAGAAGGTCAAAAGTAACGTAAAATATAATAAAAGTAACATTCTGGCAACTCTGACGGTATATAAAAAAATATGTTTTAAATACAGTTCTAGTACACTTTTTCAGCCACTATTGTGAAATATTTTTTGTTCCAAATAAAGATTTAATATTATAATAATTACTCGTATATGTTTATTTCTATTCTTTAAATGCGCTACTGCACCTCATCCCTTGACATTCAATTACTGTGGTTCGGGTTTATTTGGTGTGATTTGGCTCAGCTCGTGTGACCTGTCCTCTAGTTTTTAGATATGACGGGTATTCCCCTGGAAGAGACATCACACTAAAAATCAACATATGATAATATCAACTTAGGATGCGTTCAAAATGTAAATGGGCGTTTTAAAATCAATTGAATAATAAATCCAACAATCCACAATGTGCGCTGGATGTTAGGCGCTTTGTGAAATAAGTTATTTTTTTCAATCATTTTACACTCGGCGTTAAAAAATCGCACATTTTTCTACTCATCTCCTTCAAAATAAGAGTATGACTATGGTATTCCATTTTAAAGTCAATTTATGGCGGAAACCACAGACCTCTAATTCTACAAATAGAGGTCAGTGGCGGAAACACACTTACGTGTCGTGACGCGTCAGGGGCATATCGGTTTCATACATTTAGTATATATAATAAGAGAAACATTTGAATGCCGTGGCGCGGTCTGTCGCGGCGTCGACTGCTCGCGACCGATTGCGCCAGAGCGGTGGGTAGTGGGCGACGCGACACGACATGAATGTGTTTCTACACCGCGTGGCTCGTGGCGCATCAGTGCTGCCAACTTAGCGCTTTCAGCGCCAGACCTAGCGCTTTTTTCATCGCTTTCAGCGCCAGATCTACCGCGTTCTAGCGTCTAGCGCTAAATCTAGCACTTTTTGAAATCATATTATGATTTGCACATCTACTATTATTTATTCTGCGATATGCGTAATACGGAAGGAATCACTAAGGCATAGCACGCACTGTGATTTTTACTCTCGCGAATTTTTTTCCGCCCATTCTGTGACCTATGGGAATGTATGAAGCTGCACGCACTGCGGAAAAAAATACCGCTCAAATAGTACTAAAAAATTCGCGCGAATACAAATCGCAGTGCGTGCTATGCCTAACATTTTTAGAACAAAGAACACTTAAGGCCAGCTTTTCCCTGCGAAGTAGGTATTTAACGCGCCACTGTTACCGCGAAGTGAGAGGTGCGCTCGCGTGTCCCTAAAGCCGACTAAAGTGTCACAGTAAAGTTGGGTACAGAAGGCTTATTTTACTATTGTTTTTAAAAGTTAGTAAAATAAGAGAGTTGATGCCAAACCGTTTGTTGTATTACAATGCGTAGTGATAACGAAATTTTTGAGTGTTTTGTTTTAAATAAATCTGTGAATATTATAGTTTGAAAAAATGCCCCAAATAGTATTTTATTCAATTATTTGATTATCTATCTATATTTTTGAAAACATAAACGGAAAGACTAAATAAACACAATCATCAAAAAAATAACTACTGGGTTTTACAAACATTCGATTGTTTTGGGTTGTTTTTTTTAAATAAAATCAAAATCCAAGATGGCGCCGACCGAAATTTTTAAAACTTTCGTCGTGGGTGTCATTTGATCATGGTTTTCGGGGTTGCTAAATGGGAATTTGGAGTCAAAATTATATTCCAAGATGGCGCCGACCGAAATTATTGAAATATTTGTAATGGGTGTCATTTTCATGGTTTTCGGGGTCGCTAAATGCGAATTTGGGGTCAACTTGAAATTCCAAGATGGCGCCGACCGAAATTATTGAAATATTTGTAATGGGTGTCATTTTCATGGTTTTCGGGGTCGCTAAATGCGAATTTGGGGTCAAAATGAAATTCCAAGATGGCGACGACCGAAATTTTAGAAACTTTCGTCATGGGTGTCATATTCATGGTGTTTGGGGTAGCTTTTTTTATCGTTGATAGGCTTGCGCTTGACCACTAGCTCACCTGATTGTAAGAAGGTGTAGCACGCTTGCTATTTACTCTTGACTTAAAGACCCCGAGATTGTAGCTATCGGGAAAAACAGACTCCGGCAGGGAATTCCACTCCTTAGCTGTACGCATTATGGAAGTATTTCCAAAACGTTTAGTGCGTATGGGTGGGATGTCTACCATGTACCGATGCCGCTTTTACAAATATGGGGACAAAATGTATTCCAAGATGGCGTTGACTGAAATTTTAGAAACTTTCGTCATGGATGTCATTTTCATGGTTTTTGGGGTCGCTAAATGGGAATTTGGGGTCAAAATGAAATTCCAAGATGGAACCAAAATTTCTGTCAGTCGGCGCCTTCTTATAGTTTAATTTTGACCCCATATTAGAATTTACCGACCCCAAAAACCATGAAAATGACACCCATGACGAAAGTTTCAAAAATTTCAGTCGACGCCATTGTGTATTTTCATTTTGACCCATATTTTTTTTTTTTTTTTTTTTATTTATCGATAGGCTCGCGTTTGACCACTATCTCGCCTGATGGTAAGCGATGATGTGGTCGACGGTGAAGCACGCTTGCCTAGAAGTAACCTATATTAGCATTTGGCGACGGAAAAAAACCATAAAAATGACATCCATGACGAAAGTTTCTAAAATTTCAGTCGGCGCCATCTTGGAATACATTTGACCCCAAATTCGTATCTAGCGACCCCAAAAACCATGAAAATGACACCCATGACGAAAATTTCAGAATTTTCCGTCGGCGCCATCTTGTATTTTCACAATTACTCACCCCCAAATCTATAAAAATGTCACCCATGACGATAGTTTCGAAAATTTCGGTCGGCGCCATCTTGGAATTTTATTTTGACACCATTTTCGTATCTAGCGACCCCAAAAACCATGAAAATGACACCCGTGACGAAAGTTTCAAAAATTTCAGCTGGCGCCATTTTGAATTTTTATTTTGACTAATATTCGCAATTATTATTTTTATTTTGACTAATAACCCAAAAAAAACAAAATAAAATACACGCATGACGAATATTTCGGTCTTCTTTGAAGGCTGTTAAAAAACTTTCCTAGCCTACTGATTTTGTTACACTGTGGTGTCATAATATATCGGTCTATAGATTAGCGGGAAGACGAGCGCAAATTTTAACATAGGTCCCACCTCGCCAAGGCCTCGTGAGTCGTGGGTGACTGAAGAGCCGTACGGCGGCCGCTGTGTTATATATAATTTTATTATTATAACAAATAAAGTAATTTATAAATTCTATCCTGAGAATAAAGTTCTATAGGTAGTTACATACCTTAGATATGTGTTTTAGGTAGTGAATATTTCGTAATCTTCTAGAAAAATAAGAAAATATCAAAAAAACATCGTTTTAGAGTCCTTTTCAGATTTTTTTTGATCGAGCGAAGTTTTCGATATCATGATTTGAGTCTCAGAAATGAAAAGTACATTTATTAAACTACATTTTTTTTTTTTTTTTGCATTTCAACAATCAATATTTGTTTGTTTTATATTGAATCAAATATATGTAAAAGTCAGGCTACCTGCCCTTAACATCATGACCGTAGCTTGTCAATATATTTACGAAAACATCATTTGTTTGTTTTATATTGAATCAAAGATATGTAAAAGTCAGGCTACCTGCCCTTAACATCATGACCGTGGCTTGTCAATATATTTACGAAAACATCATGTACGTTAGAAAGAATATACATCTTTTTAGTAAAAGCAGCGATCAAAATAATTATATTACTAGAAATTGGGACCAATTAATTCAACCAGGTTTCAGGCTGGCTAAAGTAGCGTCATCTTTTATGGAGTACTGTATAAAATGTTACAATAAAATACCTCCCCACATTCTAGAACTGAATGAGGCGAAATTCAAAACTTGTATAAAACGCACACTATGCAGGCAGGCATATTATAGGTTTGGGGATTACATCGCTGATAAAAACGCTTGGCTCAACGCTAGTCCTGCTCCACAGCCACTAGGGCACAAAAATAAGTGATAAGCAGAAAAGTTCTGAAGTATTGTTGGACCTACTGAAGACTGTATATATTTGTGTTGTACAAACTCAATTTATTTTAGTATTATATAACTGCACAGCACATTTGTGAGTACTATGTACCAACTGTAAATCTACCATTTACTGTACCTGTACGTCGTTTGTTGACTATACTAGTGTGTCCTGGCAGTTAATAGTGTGTCATGCTCTCTGTAACGTCTCTCTGATGGTGGCACATGTGTTGGATCATTCGGTTCCCTTCATGATGGTTGAGCTGAGTGGTGCCGATCTATGTGTCATGTTCGTGAACGGGCGCCTTTACAACATTTTTCATTTATGCTCGGCTCCTATTGGTTGTAGCGTGATGTTATATAGCCTATAACCTTCCTCAGTAAATGGACTATCCAACACAAAAATAATTTTTCAATTCCAACCAGTAGTTCCTGAGATTAGCGCGTTCAAACAAACAAACAAACTCTTCAGCTTTATAATATTAGTATTGATATAAGTATAAGTATAGATTAAGCTTAATGGGAGTCATTAAACCTTTGAGGTAAATTTAAATCCAAACTACCGTCATATGTCTGCCCAGTATGCGCGAGCTTGCTGGCCAAAACCAGATGTATCCTCCGACTGCACAGCATGATTTTCTTCTTGTTTATGTCTTTTTAGTTCGCTTTTTTTAAATTTGACGCGCTTTTTCAGTCTCAACTTTCGTTTGCCAGACTCTATTTACGACGAAAAAGAAACTGTCAATTCTTTCTTTCTTGCATAAAGAAAAACTCTATGAAAAAAAAGAGACAAAGGTAGACAAACGCTACCATCCTGAAAATCAAAGGGATAACTTTTTAAGTTTTTAGTCACTGTTGTGACCCATCGGTTAGCAGCTCTAATGAAAGTTTTTCGCTGTTTTCATGCCTTTGTTTCGTTGATATCAGGAAGAATTTTGTTGTTTAATTATCTGCATGAATCATGTCGTAAGTGGCTATCAGTTCCAAGAGTAGAATGAGTGTATTAACAGAACATAATCAAAGGATATCTTTCCACAGGTGAGTTATCGACTAGCATACTGAAATTATTGTGCAGGGGATTATAGGCTGTCCGGAATAAAGGAATCTTACTGCCAGTTTCCCAGCTCTCAATTATCGGGCTGTTAACGTAATCGAGGATTAATCGCCTGTTAATTCTACTTTCAGTTTCTTAAGTCCCAAATGTGACATGCATTTAACAATTGTCACAATTGACAAAAATCTCGAATTAACCACATAGTTACAGCAGTTTTGGGTTTCTGAGAACCTTTTTTAATGTTAATCTCTTGTCAACGAGCCTAATATATAATTGTTGGAAATTGGTCGATTATTCGCAGATTAAAATTAATATTAACATTTTATAGGCTTATATTACGATAAAAAGTTAATAGGGGTCGGTGAAAACTATGGTATGGGATGAGTTATAAAAAATATGTTAATTTAGATCAAATATTTAATTATCAAGATTAAAAAAATAAAAGGATATTACAAACTTTTAAAATTTGGTTTGTGTTTAACTTGAAGCGACTGGGGTGTTGACCGCGCTAGGGTAAGCAACACTTACCAAGGTCAGTCTTGGGATGGGTGACCATTTTTTTTCGATCACTTCTTTTATGGATAGGTGACCCCGCCAGGGTAAGCAACACTAACCAAGGTCAGTCTTTGGATGGGTGACCAAAACAAAAATTTTGATCACCCATCCTAGTCACCCCGCTAGGTTAAACAATATCTACCAAGGTCACCCATCCAAAATAAAAAGCGAACCAAAAAAAAGTGGTCACCCATCCCAAGACTGACCTTCGTAAGGTTTGCTTACCCTGGCGGGGTCAGCCATCCAAAACAAACGAACCAAAAAAAGCGGTCACCTATCCAAAAACCAGCAAACCCAAAAAAAGTGGTCACCCATCCAAACACAAGAGAACCAAAAAAAAGTGGTCACCCATCCCAAGACTGACCATGGTGAGTGTTGCTTAACCTGTGTGGGGTCACCTATCCAAAAACAAGCAAACCAAAAAAATTACCCATCCAAAAATCATCCTTGATAAGGTTTGCTTAACTTGGCGGCTACACCAACCCAGCCGCTCAAGATAAAATACTATTTAAAGTTACTGATAACGTTATAGTAGTGAATGAAGTGAATGAATACCAGCTAGGATAGCCAACCGAAATAAATTAATGCCGATTATTTAATGTAACAAGCGATTACGTAATTTCTCGATGATGAAGTGTTGAGAAACCCACTAACACTGAGGGCTAGTTAATTTGTGACAAATTGTCAGCTAATTTGAGATGTGACGTCGACTTCAGAAACTGGCCCTTAAGTCTCTGTTGACGGCGCAATTTTGAGCATTTTTAGAGGGCTCTAGTGCTTCTAAAGATAATGTATCATCAAAAAGGAAAACATAGGGACATAGTATATATCTTTAATTTTCAGTTTACGGAATATCTTTTAAATTGGTCCAATATTGGAGAAGGAAAGAGACGAGAGCCAAACCTAGAATTATGACGTTTTACTAAGGAAATTCAGTCGGCGCTCTCTGCTCCCGTTTCCTCTTAATGAAAAACTGTCAACAATGAGATTTCATGCAATGTTTTGTTTCTAAGCAAAAAAAAAAATACGTCGCGCTGCACGGGCTGTACGTTAGCTTGCCTCCATGCATTCGGCACTTTTCCATTCTCATACGTAGGTAATATCTATAATTTTGCAAATTGCTTCTCCAGCTACGCAACTTGTTCCTGCTGCGCCTTCCGTTTTTGTCTCATTAGTTTGTATACTTTTTCGCACAACAGATGATAGTATTCGGATTGCGTGCTTGCCATCTCGTATATATCGCCTTCGACTTTTCTCGCGTATGCGACTAGATTATGCATTCGCTTATCTAACATTGCAGTTGGGTCAGGTTTGGGAAATATTGCTTGCACCCTGTGGAAATAAAAAAAAAAAACATGAAATCACACTATTAATAATTATTATACTTACACAAAAAGTTACAGCCTTATTTAGAAAGCAAAGTTGACTTACAGTTTGTGAACGAGGTGGTTTCTGAGATCAGCCGCAATAGAATGACGCCACTCTTTGGTGCCGGATACTGGGTTGGCGTGTAACATTTTTCTCGTCCTAAGGGCTTGTTTCAGCGGCAAACAATCAGGACAGTCATTTTTATTACAATGTTTCCAATGGTTTATTATTTGTCTTGATGACGAGCAGTGCAGTACCTCACAATTATTGCCGGCCTGTAAATGGTACACATTTAGAGATATTCCAACAGGAGAGAAATTAAATTTATTGCATTTTTTATGAATATATAATATGATACCTGGCACGACTTCATATGGTTGAGAACTCCCTTCATAGTGTTGCAGTGCGGTAGCGTGCACTGCCACGTCTCGCCGTTAGATTGGTACTCTCTCTCTTTTCTCTGGCACATGCGTGCGTGCACCAGAACTACTAGCTGCCGCAGGATAAGTCTCCGCTTCTTCGGGTAGGTGATGGAGCCGGAGGTGGGGGGCTGCGAAGTGGCCAGGTGCGCGGGCGGCGCCTGCGTGGCGGCCTGCGGCTGTTGTTGGTCTATAATAAAATCTAAAATTACTTCAAAATGCTTATGGCAACAGTCCTTTACAATATTAATATTGACTTATATAAAAATAAATCAGAAAAATATAAATGTACCAATGGGCGCCGGGAGGTGCAAGGGGATGCGCTAGGGGCGATTTAAATAAAATATACAAAACATTCAAAATAAATTCTGCATAAATCGTCGGAAGTTAGTATACAGTACAGATGTTCCCGCCTGAAAATAGTCCTGCCGGCGCCCGTGAATGTAAGTAAAAGAGATCAATTTAAATGTAATAGCAAAATAACCAGATTTTTCAGATAACAATTTATATTCTTTTAGAGTCAATTTCATACTTATTTTTTTTACTTTTATTTCAATCAAAAAAACATACCGCTCATCTTTCTGGCTTGTTTCAGCGGCAAACAAATAGAACAGTCATTTTTATTACAATGTTTCCAATGGTTAATTATTTGTCTTGATGACGAGCAGTGCAGTACCTCACAATTATTGCCGGCCTGTAAATGGTACACACTTAGAGACATTCCAACAGGAGAGAATTTAAATTTAATGCTTTATTTATTTATTTATCAATTATGGATGACTTACAGCTAAAACAAACAGAATAACAAATAGTACGTGAGACTGACAGCCAATTAAAAGTCATCACTTCTAAAAAAAGATTGGAAAGAAAAAGTGTGAAAAACACAACAGGCGAATTTTTTGTTCTGTGGTGAAAAACACAACACAGCTACCAAGAAAAGAAAAACAAAACAGTATAAAATTCAAGCTTAAACTAAATTAACATTTCATATCTGATAAAAACCTGAATATACAAAATCCTAATTAAAAAAGCTAAGGCTCACTTTCTGGCCGAGGACACACTTTTTTTTTTATATACTATTGTCTCGCGCTTGACCACTATCTCACCTGATGGTAAGCGATGATGTGGTCGACGGTGAATCACGCTTGCCTAGAAAAAACCTATTCACTCTTGACTTAAAGACCCCTAGATTGTAGCTATCGGGAAACAGACTCCGGTAGGGAATTCCACTCCTTAGCTGTACGCACAATAAAAGTGTTCCCAAAACGTTTGGTGCGTATGGGTGGGATGTCCACCATGTACCGATGGCGCATCGCCGCACGTCTGGTAGTCCGATGATGAAACGGACTAGGTGGAATTAGATCATGCAATTCCATCGCACACTCGTCGAAGTGTAACCGATAAAAAACCGACAAAATGGCAACTCGACAACGATGTTCAAGCCTCTGGAGCTTTGTCTTGACCAATGCTTCATCGCCGATGAGCCTCTTGGCCCGCTTTTCGATAGACTCCAGTGCATCAAGCTGGTATTTGGCAGACCATCCCAGAGATGAGAACAGTACTCCATGCATGATCGAACTTGCGCTTGATACAAGTTGAGCAGCTGTTCCGGCATGAAGTACTTTCTCACCTTTGCATGGATCCCCAACTTTTTGGCAGCAAGCTGAGCCTTTGCCTCATTGTATGGGCCAAAATTGAGAGTCGATGTCAAAGTAACGCCAAGAAGCTCAAGATGGTCCGTTATTGGCACGGTCAGATCTCGGAAAGTTGGAGCCGGGTGAAATTGGCTCTTTTTCGCGGTTAAAAGACACGCCTGGGTTTTAGTAGCATTAACAGGTTTAATGCTACTAAAACCCAGGCGTGTCTTTTAAAGATTGGCATCGCCCCATTCGGAGACTGCCAGCAAGGACAGGTTCAAACGCTCCACCATGGCCTCACGAAGAGACTGGATCTGCGGCCCGGTAGCCCGTGCGTTGGACAAGTATCTCTCAGCAACAGTGCTGTCGGCTGCATACCCAAAGGTGCCGGGTTTTAACAGATCTTTAATGTCCAACAAGAATAATGCTGCTGAGAGTACCGACCCCTGAGGGACCCCGGCATCGATAACTACTCGAATGGACCGGTCTCTCAGGAAGTCAGCTATCCAATTACACAGACCACCGGGCAGACCGGATGAAGGAAGCTTACCAATAAGGCTTTCGTGCTAGACCCTATCAAAAGCCTTCGAGATGTCGAGGGAGACGGCAAGCGATTCCCCGTGCCTCTCGATGGCATCACTCCATATGTGAATGGCATACGCTAGAAGATCCCCAGTAGACCGATTTCGACAAAACGCTTTACTACCTGCTGGGTGAGAAGCAAGTTTGGTCCCTATTCGGCTAATGTGGTCGAATCGAGACCTTCGCAAAACCATCTTGGTGGACTGGCAACCCTGTTGAAGGCCTTCTTCTTCTGATCCACATCACTCGCTTTACGCGATCGAGCGTCGAACCATGCCAGGTACGCCTCATGTCTCTTTGGCGTGAATGACATTCGGCGCCAAACCATGGCCGGTCAACGCTGGACATTGTTACACGGAATGTAGTACTCCATTCCCTGACGCAACACATCCGTCACGGCGTCCCCGCAGTCGCCGGACTAGTGCCCCAATGATGTCTTTTCAGTGCGTGTCCGTAGGTTAGCCGCGTAGAACCTCGTCTCACTTCCTTCTCCTCACCTCCACTCACTCTTTTTTTTTTTTTTTTTTTATACTCTATAGGCTCGCGTTTGACCACTATCTCGCCTGTTGTTAAGCGATGACGTGGTCTACGGTGAAGCACGCTTGCCTAGAAGAAACCTATTCACTCTTGACTTAAAGACCCCAAGGTTGTAGCTATCAGGGAACAAAGACCCCGGAAGGGAATTCCACTCCTTAGCTGTACGCACAATGAAAGTATTAGCAAAACGCTTTGTGCGTATGGGAGGGATGTCCACCATGTACCGATGGCGCATGGCCGTACGTCTTGTAGTCCGATGATGGAAAGGGCTAGGCGGAATCAAATTGTGCAGTTCCGTCGCACACTCCCCGAAATGTAACCGATAAAAAACCGACAGGCTGGCAACTCGGCGTCGATGTTCGAGGCTCTGGAGCTTTGAGGCGACCAGTGCATCGTTGCCAATAAGCTTTTTGGCCCGTCTGTCGATCGACTCAAGTGCATCAAGCTGGTATTTGGCAGATCCATCCCAGAGGTGAGAGCAGTACTCCATGCATGACCGAACTTGCGCTTTATACAAGTTGAGCAGCTGTTCAGGCATGAAGTACCGTCTCACCTTAGCAAGAATCCCCAACTTTTTTGCAGCTAACTGAGCTTTAGCCTCAATGAATGGACCGAAGTTGAGGGTTGATGTCAACGTAACACCGAGAAGTTCGAGATGGTCCGTTATCGGCACGGTTACACCACGGAAAGAAGGAGCCGGGTGGAATTGGCTCTTTTTAGCGGAAAAAAGACACGCCTGGGTCTTCGCAGCATTGAAACTGACCAAATTGGCATCACCCCATTCGGAGACCGCCTTCAAGGACAGGTTCAAGCGTTCAACCATGGCCTCCCGGAGAGACCGAATCTGAGGCCCAGTAGCCCGTGCGCTGGACACGTATCTCTCAGCAACAGTGCTGTCGTCTGCGTACCCAAAGGTGCCGGGTTTTAGCAAATCATTAATGTGCAGCAAGAATAATGTTGCCGAGAGCACTGACCCCTGAGGGACTCCGGCGTTGATATCTAACTGACCGGACGAGCAGCCGTCGATAACCACTCGGATGGAGCGATCCCTCAGGAAGTCCCCTATCCAATCACACAGACCACTAGGCAGACCGAAGGAAGGAAGCTTACCCATGCGGCTTTCGTGCCAGACCCTGTCGAAAGCCTTCGAGATGTCGAGGGAGACGGCTAGCGCTTCCCCGTGTCTCTCGATGGCCTCACTCCAGATGTGAATGGCATACGCTAGAAGATCACCAGTGGACCGATTTCGGCGGAAGCCGTATTGGCGGTCACTGAGGATGTCGTTCGCTTCTAGGTATGCCAGGAGCTTACCGTTGAGTACACGTTCCATACTCTTACAGAGGATGGACGTTACAGATATGGGTCTGTAGTTGGCCGGGTCAGCTCGACTGCCCTTCTTGGGCACGGGCTGTACGTTGGCTTGCTTCCAAGCCTTCGGCACTTTTCCAGTCTCTATCGAAAGGCGATACAGGCGTGTCAAGATCGGAGACAATTCAGGCGCACAGGTTTTAAGTACAATTGCTGGTATCCCGTCGGGGCCACTCGCTTTGTTCACATCGAGGCTACGCAGAACCCTACGGACGTCCTTTTGATGGATGCGGATGTCTGACATACTCGTCACACATCCATCAGGAGAGGGAAGAGGCTGCGCGCCATCAGAATTCAGATGCGAAGATTCCGCAAAAAGGGAGGCAAACAAGTTTGCCTTCTCCTCAGCGGAGTGGGCCAGTGACCCGTCAGGTTTCAGCAGTGGTGGTAGTGAGGGGCGACAGAAATTTGATTCGACCGACTTAGCCAGGGACCAAAACGCTTTGCTACCCACTGGATATGAAGCAAGTTTGTTCCCGATTCTGCTAATGTGGTCAAACCGTGCTCTTCGCATCACCTTTTTGCAGGACTTGGCAGCCGTGTTGAAGGCTCTCTTCTTCTGACTCACGTCATTTGCCTTGCGCGTTCGAGCGACGACCCATGCCTGGTAGGCCTTGTGTTTAACCGCGTTGGCGTGGTGACACTCGGCCCCAAACCATGGTCGGTTGACGTTTGATATTGCTACGTCAGAGAATGGAATATAGTACTCCATCCCCCGACGCAACACATCAGTCACAGCGTCAGCGCATGACGATGGATCTTGCGAAGAAAAGCAAGTGGGCTGCCAAGGATAGCATGCGAAAAAAGATCGCATCCCATCCCAATCTGCTGACCTGTACCGCCATACCCGCCGGGTGCCTCTTAGGCTGGGATCGGGCGGGGAGTAGACGGACAGACTTCAACAGACAGTGGTCGGAACTACCCAACGGTGAAGATATCGACACTGAGTATCGGTCTGGATCTGTTGTCAGCAGAAGGTCCAAGCAATTGGCTGTGTGCGAATCAACATCTGGCACCCTCGTTGCCCCCTGGACCAGCTGGGTGAGATTTAACGCTAGCGCAAGTTTGCGCGTCTCTCGTCCAGCATGATCAGTGCACTGGTATGGGAAGAGCCACTCCTGGTGGTGGGCATTAAAGTCCCCCAGTAGCACTAATTGGGCGGAAGGGTACCGTTGCTGTGCCGCATCAGCCGCCTCACTGAGGTACTCTGTGAGCCTGGTTGTTTCCTGATCTCCGCTGTGCGAGCGGTAGACACAGGCGTAGATAATCTTATCCAGCCCTGTGTCCACCAGAGCCCACAGCACTGAGAACCTGGAGTCTCAGTAATCTCCCAGAAATCGAAATATTATCATTGGAAAACAATGAACTCAGACAGTTAAATGATAATTTGTCTAAACAAAATGAATTACTTAAGAAAGTCACAAACAGTCCAGCTAAATTAAAGCCATCTAGTGCCAAAAAACAGAAAAGCAAACGAGTAACTAGCAATAAACAAATCCAATTCGAAACACCACTTATCAAAAAAAGTCACGTGACAACAGAAGTAAACAAAAAGTGTCCTAATATTAAAAATAACCAATCCGCAAGTCCTAACCCTAATACTAATACCAAGAAAAGATGCAATTTTTTTTATCTTGAGTACAGATAACAATAACAAAATTTTGAGCATTGCAGAGGAATCTCTGACGCGATCGGAAATATATCACCACATAACACCTCATGGAAATGTACGCTTCTTGCTAAAAGGATTGAAAGCCAAAGTATCCGACTTTACGTTAGAGGACTATTGCATAATTATGTTAGGTGCAGAAGACTTCAGAACAACAAACAGTTACTTTGACATTATTGTGCATATCAGACAAGTACTACAGGAAATCAACCATACTAACTTTATTTTGTGCGCTCCAACATATAAATGCGAAAATTATACTAATTTATACAATTCAAGAGTGGAGACATTTAATAACTTACTTTTCTTGGACATACTGACGCACGAATGACAGCAATAAAAATCTTACCTACAGCTACACTGAGTATAATAGACGGACTGGAGCAATAAATAATACTGGAATACATACAATTTTTAAGGATATAATTGAATTAATTGATGACATAAAATATAATAACCAGATGATTGCGACTGACATGAACTATAGTATGGATAATCTGTCACATGGTGAAGTTTTTCGTCTCTAAACATCTCCATGTAATGCACCAGAACATAGCAGGTCTATTGAATAAGGCGGATGCGCTCACAGTTTGTCTGACTGAACTTACAGAAAAAAACATACAAGTAGATATAATATGCGTTACAGAACATTTTATGATGGAAGGCTACGAAAACCAGTTAAGCATACCAAACTACTGCTTAGCCGCTCACTATAGTAGAAAAGAAGTTAAGAGAGGAGGAGCATGTATCCTAATTAGAAATGGACACGAATGGAAAGAGTTATTGAAAATCTCAAAAATGTCAATAACAGGGAGTTTTGAATGCTGAGCCATCGAGCTCACCAAGTACAAGACTGCTTTTGTATGTGTTTACAGAATTCCAAATACTAACAATCTTAATAGTTTCTTTAATCAATTCGAATTAGTCTTACATGAATTATCAAAGAATGCCTATAAAAATATTGTAATAGCCGGCGATTTCAATATAGACATATTGAAAAGGAATTATCAGTCGATGGAATTTGGGTGCCTTCTACTTAGCTTCAACCTCAAACTAGCAATAAATCAACCACAGAACAAAAAAAACGCCTACTACAATAGAAGTCGCAAGTGGGCGGGGCCCGCGTACCCCGAGTTTTGCACAGTTCTGCATAATAATATGTTTCCTTCCGCGCACACACTACGCACATCAGTCTTGGTTCAACCGTCACGGTGACAAAAACTTGAAAAAAAATACAAAAATGCCTTATTGTGCTGTTTTAGAATGTAAACACGATAGCATAACCAAAAATGTATCAAATGTAGGTATATCTTACCATCGGCAAGTCTTAATTTATTTTATTTCGATAAAAATGTAAAAACAATATTTTATTAAACAAGACAAGTAAAAGTTAATTTTATGATGTTAAATTTAAGGTCTACTTTCTTTAAAACTCAAACATTGTTCTCGAAGATTCCAACTATGCACCTGTCACATTCAGCTACTCAATTAGAGATTACCAATATCGATAATGAGTTATCGATACTTTAAACTAACAATATTCGAAAAAATCTTCTTACGCGCGAAAAACATAACCCTTTCCTTGCAGCCGTGTAAAAATAAAGATTACGACGAATTGAGAACTTCCTCCTTTTTTGAAGTCGGTTAAAAAGATAACAGCCTTCTAAATCTACAAAGTGTAATAATACCTTTAGTTTCGACAAAGTGAAAAATAAAAACAGATGAACATAGAACCTCCTTCTTTTTTTAAGTCAGTTAAAAAGTGTCTTATGTGTTAGTCTGAAATTTAAGATCTTCTGTATTGCATATGTAGTGTTGTCTATCGTATAATTCTATTGATAGAAAAAAAACACCACATACAAAGATACGCCCATCTTTGTATAAATAGAATCATTTTCAAAATCGGATCAGTAGTTTACCATAAAATATCTTAATTATACTTTCTATAAATCGTAAGAATTAAAGTAAATTTATATAAAAAGCTTTTTTACAAAAAAATACTACCGACTTCCAAATAAGAAAACTACAAAGTGAAAAATAACTTTATTTTTGGAAGTCGGTGTCTTTCGAAGGAACAATTTTTTTCGTTATGGACACCGACTTCCAAAAATAAAGTTATTTTTCACTTTGTAGTTTTCTTATTTGGAAGTCGGTAGTATTTTTTTGTAAAAAAGTTTTTTTACTTTTTAGTTGTACCTACCTAATAGGTACGCAAGTTATTTAGTAAGTTTCCTATAACGCCAGAATAGATTACCCGAATATCATGAAACTTGAACAAAACCAACAAGCCAACCAGCGATTACATTCCAATTGTAGTATCATTAATGTTGTCAAAAAAAGTGAAAAATAAAAAACTTTTTACAAAAAAGAAAACTACAAAGTGAAAAATAAATTTATTTTTGGAAGTCGGTGTCCATAACGCAGAAAAATGGTACCTACGAAAGACTTTTTTATTTTCACTTTTTAGTTGTACCTACCTAATAGGCAAGTTGTTTAGTAAGTTTCCTATAACGCCAGAATAGATTACCCGAATATCGTCTGCTTACCCCTTAAGAGCGTACTGGCGTGATGTTATGTCATGAAATGGTATAAACAATAAACAGACATGCGATTGCAGCAGTCCCGAGAGATTTGCCGTTATTTATTGAAGAGTTCTGTTGTATATCTTCGAAGTTCTTCATCAGATCTTCACCAAATTAAAATGGGACCAATTTCGGAACATACACTTTCAAACAAAAAAAGAATTTTCAAAATCGGTCCACAATACAAGAAGTCGAACATAGAACCTCCTCCTTTTTCGAAAGTCGGTTAAAAACGTGATGACCAACATAATAATATTTATCAACTCTAGTTATTGACTGTATTTTGTTTGAAAATAAAACGGAATGTCGATAAATAAGTCATCGACAGTGGTACATCCCTACAGGAGGACGAGTGGTAATGACCTCATTTCGCAAATATAAATCTTATCGGTAACGAAATACGGCTTTAAATTGAATGCATTTACTATAGTGACATCTAGCGGCGGGTAGCGTAACTTGCTCATTAAACTATTCCGTGTGCGCTTTAAACGGCAAAAGTAATAAATACTCAAAAAGAGTAGACAATAAACCAACTCTATG
Organism: Orthosia incerta; assembly: GCA_948252205.1. Taxonomy (NCBI): domain Eukaryota; kingdom Metazoa; phylum Arthropoda; class Insecta; order Lepidoptera; family Noctuidae; genus Orthosia; species Orthosia incerta. The sequence continues at coordinate 24,958,114 of OX411752.1, forward strand.
ATCATAAAGCTGTGGTTTATTTTCAAATAAGCTTCGACTGACATATTTTCTACTTTCATCTAAAAATGAAACTACCAATCACACCAAAGATTTCTTAGTGTTAGAAATACAATTAATCTGTATATGTGTGAGTTTGGGTACGCTGGTTCCGATACTAATGAAGCTATATGCGATTTCTACCGTCTTCTCTGTTCTGTGAAATCAACCAACTCGAACGGAAAGTCAAACATGTATCGATAATTTTGCGCATAATTATAACAAACGGTGTAAATCAGAAGTCTTACGGTCTTATTACAAAAAGCGGTTTAACTAAAAACCCTGGTCTAAATCTCTATAAACCATGGTTTAGACAAAAATGATATTACAAATAGTGGTTTATCGATAAACCATAGACCAAATCATGGTCTAACGCTAAACCTCGCCGGCCCCTAGTTTAAAGATGGTCTAAATCGTATCTGTCAAAGTTTCTCTTTTAGGTTAGCATCTTTTTCATTGTGTTCTGTTGTTTTCACCCGAAAATGGATATTAACATGGTGGATTTAATTGATATTGAGGATATTTTTTATTTGTTATTCCTGGGTACTCCAATTCTCAGATCGTTTTTTTTTTGTTGGTCCATCACAATTCATGTTTAACAAAGAGTCAATTGTTCTATTAGAGACGAGTCTTGGATAACTTAAAAATTCCAAAGCTTAACGAACTTTGTTCAACTTGCGATAGTTTTGTTTAATGTTATGGTTTCATATAACGCGCGAGATTGTTACGTTTCGTTACACGTACGTAGATGTATTATTAGTAATTAATACGACATTGAGTAATGTGCTTAAACCTAAACAAAAGTGCAATCGAGTAATAAATAATGTTTATATCCATGCAAAATAACACAGTCTCAATATTTTTAACACTCCTAAACATCACTTAATCCTTATCGTATTATCAAAACGTTTTTTTTCTGTGCATACGGAACGTTGCAATAGAATGATATGATGGTGAACGAATGATATTTGTATTAATCTGTGGTTGATATATTGACAATGGTTTAAATGACGGTACTAAGAAGACCACGGTTTTTATAAGTTTTGTAATACGGACAAATTTAGAACATGGTTCTTCAGATAAACCTGGACTTGATAGTACAGGTTTAAACCATGGTTTATTTAGTTTTTTGTAATAAGACTGTTAGAGTTTGCCCTTTCAGACCACACAGCCCAGATTTTAAAATGCCCGGTAAATAAGATATGTACGATCGACAAATACGGTGCTATTAGACGCAATTACAGCAAGGAAAATACATCTAAATTTAAATATTGTATGAAGAAAATTTATTTCTCCGAAATATATGAAACGGATGACCCGAACATTGCATACAACAAATTTCAAGAAATATTTTCTTTTTTCTACAACTTCTGTTTTCCTAGGACCATGGTTACAGTAAATGTAATAACAAGGCCATGGTGGATATCTAAAGGTATTAAATCCTGTAGTAAAAAAAAACGTCAACTTTTGTGGTCCTACAGATTTTTTTTTTTAATTTTTTTTTTATTTGCACAGAATGTAGGTAACAAAAACATAGTTTTGATGGTGTAAAAAAGAAAAAACAATTGGATCCAGTACATTCTACCGTATGGCATGCAACATTAAGCACTATAAAAAATCAAAAGCATTGCAAATCTATATTAATCAAAAATTGTCATATAATCAGTTTCAAATGTCATATTCAAAAGTCAAATTCAAATAATCACAATTTATCAGATCAGTTCATAATGTCACATTCTTAAAAGTAAAATTCACTGGAAAATAATAGTCTTAGTATATCAAATTAGAATATAACATAATAAATTTAAATATTACTGAGCAATTTCATATGGTGTTATCATTTAAAAACTCGCTGACAGTGTAATAGCATTTTTCAACTAGTAGTTTCGTTAATTTCTTTTTGAAAAAATGAGATGTATCTTTTTTAATGTCATTGGGTATTTTATTGTAGATAACTGGTCCCATATGCATAATATTTTATCTAAATAAAGCTGTTTTGAAACTACCTGTATGTAATAGACCTTTGTATTGGGATCTCAGTAATGCAGGTCTTGAAGAATGATTTATCATTGTTTCAAAAAGATTCAGGTTCATTTTAACAAATAATGCTACCTCCAGAATATAAATTGATGGAAAGGTTAATAATTTTAGGGATTTGAACATAGGAAGACAGCTGTCTGTTGAATTAATGCCGGTCATTGATCTCAAGCAATATTTTTGGGCTCTGAATACCCTTTCTCGTTCACTGCAATTCCCCCAAAATACTACTCCATATCTTAAGATAGAGGCAACCAGACCATGGTAAGCTATAATGATGGTGTTAATATTAACTTTTTTCGACAAATTATAGAGAATATAAGCTCCTCTACTTAACTTTTTGCAGACTTCTTCAGCCTGCTGTTTCCAAGTTAATTGGCTGTCAATTACTATACCTAAGAATTTAGCAACATTTGTCTTGTCAATATTTTTTCCATTGTATTCAATTTCTAACGGATCTGGGTGCAAACGTTGAAAGAAATGCATAATCTTTGTCTTTTGTAAATTAATAATTAGATTATTAGTGTTTAGCCAATTAATTATAGATTTTAATGTGTCATTTACGTCATTTTCATAATTTGATTTTTCCACGCATTTTACTATCGCTGTGCTATCATCAGCGAATAACACCATCGGCTGTTGCACATTTCTCGGAAGATCATTAATATACATAAGAAATAATGGAGCCGCGATGACACTCCCCTGTGGAACTCCAAATTTGACTTCTCTACCATCAGATAGGTATTTAAATTCCAATTTTCGTCTAGCACATACTCTCGAGATTTCTGTATGTTGCGTACGATTACTAAGGTACGATTTTATAAGGCTCAACACATTTCCTCTAATGCCGTAGGTGTCAAGTTTTTGTAGCAAGATATTATGATTAACGTAGTCAAATGCTTTGGTCATGTCAGTGAATATAGCACAAACTGGTGTTTTTTTGTCAATATTCGTCATTATATTATGTAATAAGTCATATATCGCCATGTTAATGTTTTTATTCTTTCTGAATCCCTTTTGCTCATTGCTAAGAATGTTAAATTTATCTAAAAATGAAAAAATTGATTTATATATTAGTTTTTCGAAGATCTTGGAGAATACCGAGACAAGGGCAACTGGTCTGTAGTTTGACATTTCTTCTTTACTATCTTTTTTATGTAATGGTTTTATAATTACTGTTTTTAGGCTATTTGGAAAAATGCCTGTGTTTATACAGTTATTCATGATATGACACAAGGGAAGAGCTATAACATCAGCAACAAATTTCACAACAGTTATTGATATTCCATCTTAACTGAAACTTTTTTTGTTTTTCAAAATTTTAATTATTCTTATTATATCATCCGGTATTACCGGAGACATAAACATTGAGTTTGGATTGTTCTCTACCCTAATGACCTCGTTATTATTATTATTTGCAGAGTTTTGGACTTGATCGACAAAGAAATTATTGAAAGAATCTGCAATTTCCTTTGCATCTCTGATAATAGAGTTGCCTATCTTGATTTGCCTGATGGGATCTTTAGTCTGGTTACTACCATTTATTATTTGCCAAGAGGCTTTAGACTTATTCGGTGCTTTTTTTATAATGTAGTTATTTTGTGCTTTTTGTGTGAGTTTTACATTTTTTTTGAATGTTTGTGAATATAATTTGAAATTATTTTTGTTTTCTGTTGAAGGCGATTTTCTATATTTCCATAATAATTGTCTTTGTTTTTGACTACAAATTCTAATCCCTCGAGAAATCCACTTGATTTTCTTGTCCGATTTTATGTTAATTAATTTAATTGGAAAACATAGGTTGTATAAAAGACGAAATAGCTCTATAAAATTGTCATATGCCTCATTCGGATTCGTAGTCTCAAGTACTTCCGAAAATGAAATATTTTTTAAGTGTTTTTTGAACTTAATCATGTTAACTTTAGACAAATCTCTTTTATTTACACGCCACGAGTTGACTATACATGTTTTATTAACATGAATTTTCAATAATTGTGCAGAATGGTCTGATAGGGCAAGGTCGATTACCTCACTATAACATTTTTTCTGAGCGTTATGCGCAAAATTATCCAGACAAGATTTGCTTCTTGGTCTAGTCGGTTGCTTTATTTCTAACTTTAAATTGTGATTGAGAAGCAGCAGTTCAAAGTCCAAAGTGTAACGATTTTGTTTAAGAATATCTATGTTGAAATCCCCGCATAACACCACTTTCCTATCTCTCTTAGAACACAGTTTTTTAAGCACAGATTACAATTTGAAATCAGATAAAGTAAATAGAACTCGCTTTAAAGAATACTCTAAGCGTTTTAGAAAAATTATGACTCTAGACACAGCGTTCACAAAATAACTATAAAATCAAAACATCACACAATAAATGTAAAACCGCCTGGCAAATAATAAATCAAAGTAAATTTAATGTACCTAAAAATTATATTTCGAAAATTAAAATTAGTAATGACAAAATTACGGATGCGAAACAAATTGCTAATTGTTCGCGACGAAGCGTCATCAACCATACTAAATGGTTCATAGAAACTAAAGTTTGTATGTGTAGACATGTCTGCTTACCACGGCGCGCCACCTGATACTAAAATGAATTTTAGAGGCACGTTTATATTTATACTAAAATTTTACCTACATTTTTTGAGATAGTAGTATAATGTTTTTAGTGTTTGTCAGTATGTTATAGGGTTCAATAGTTCACCCTTAACAGAGTAAAATCATTAGAAAGCATACTGATAAGAGTTATCATAGTAAAAAACATAAATTTCTGTCATACGATACGTCTGTGCTCGACGACGGATTAGTTCCGAATGACCCGTGAGAGGGAACCACACGATATATATAGTTTTGGTGGTTTTTGAAAATATTATAGTAATTAAAATCATGTTTTTAAGGGCTTATCCTATGTACTGGACATGAAATCAGTACATAATGATGAAACTATGTGAAGACCACATAGTTTCTGCTATGTAAATAGGAATATTGACTTCAAAGTCAAAGTCAAAGTCAAAGATTTATTTGCAGATAAATATGGTTACAAAAGTTCTTACAATGTAGTATAATACTCAAACACACAACACACTACACAACACTCAACACTTGATATCTCAAACACCAAATATATGGTTTTAGGTCATTTTAGGGTATATGGGGGACCTAGACCGAGACAGGAAGCCTATATACACCTCATAGTTAGCGTAGTCTTTTATATAAAGCCCATTTACTTGAGATATCAAGTCAGTATATAATAGAAAAACTGCTGTTTGTCTGGTTTTTGGCAATCGCTTACGGTTTTAGGTGCCCTAAGTACCTAGAAACATATAGGTGTACTGGTAAAAGTACTACCATTGGAAAGCTTGCTAAAAGGGCTTCCAGGCGGTTTCTAGATGGGAAGAATCGCTTGGATAGTCAACGAGATAAGCAGTCGTGAAAAATGTAAACAACGTAAAACGTTGAAATTTGTAGACCCTTCAGGTGGAATAACTCCATGAAGGGAATAGATGTACTCATGGTGTAAGTACTTTCGGATGGCTTGCTGGACTAGCTACCAAGCCATCACTTTGGAGCGAAAATCGCTCAAGTAGTTTAAAGTACAATTCCAGAAAATAGGTTTCTGGAAATGTAATTTTTAGTCAGTTTTTGGCATTCCCCGGGACTATACACCCCTGGGAATTCCGAAAATAAGGAATTTTTGGGGACCTCCCGATGGCCCGTTAAACGCACCATCGTGTCGTCCCAATCTTGTTAGTGTTTTTATATCTAATTTCTCTGATAGCTGGGCGCAAAGAAAGTGACCAGCTATCAAATTTGTACATATCAAGGCACCTTATGTGCATATGACCTAGACAGACTTACATAAACACTAGAAATGTAAAGTGTGGTCTATTGGCTACCAGAATCCCCATAATAGGCGGTGATTGTCTGGTTAGCCTAAGTAGGAAGTCCTAAAGTCGGTGAAATGACTTAGGAATTTATAGATTCGTTACATAAGGGATGATATCCCATAGAAGATTCCCGAAAATAAGCTTTTTCTAGACGTCAACAGACAGCCTGCTATTGGCACCAGCAGGTCAACCCAACCTATAGATATCCTTAGGCTAGGTTAAAAGCTATTAAGGTTTTAACTGGGAAATAAAGGGAATTGTCCTTTTATTTCATGGAAATAGTCTAGGGAAGCTATCAATACCTGGAAATTAGGTATATTGATTAGATACATAGATAGGGGGCGTTACTGTGTTACAGTACGAAGGAATCCAGCTATTGATAGCACCATGGAAGGGGTGCGGTAACCCTATTTACCAAATATGTATAAGGGTTTTTTACATAAATAAAAATTATTTTCGGCGAGAATTTGCGGGGCGCTCAATAATGGCACGATGCGAGGGTATAAAGAACCCCCGGGCCCAAAATAGAATTTGTAGTCATCCAAAGCTAGTCGCTTGTACTTGTCTTAGTAAATAAGAAGTAATTCTTATATAGAATCACGTCTCAGAAATTGTTGAGAGCCCTAGAATCGTGCCGTGTACTGAATAACTTAGTGTTTCATTTAATTCATCAACTTCAACCCTTATGAAGACATCCCTTTTCGATCCTGTCGAGCTGAACCTCGGAACCTGGACACCATGAGTGCTGATCCAGAAGTAGGCAACCCGGAATCTGGAAATAACTCAAGTACAGCCAACACATCGTTGAATCGTTACGAGTCGATTTGCAACCCTACGTCACTGCTGCAGCTAGGCATCCAAGAACCTTTGTTTTCGTGGTGTGGATGGGGCGTTCAGCGGCAATGGCCAGAAGGTTTACGCCCTTCTTTTCTCGGGGCCAGTGAACACGCTACGTCCTGCACACTAATCAATTCAATGACTATTTTATTAATAAAATTAAACCCACCCAGTCCAATTATAAAACTACAGGGTCCATCTTAAACAATAAAAACTTGATGTTTATGGCGCCTTGTACACCACAACAGGCACAGAGTATTATTAAGGCCTTAAAAAACACAAATAGCGTGGGATATGATGGCATATCAACCAAAGTAATAAAAGCTGTAGCATCTGAAATATGCAACCATTTGTCTCATATTATAAATCTGTGCATTGTAGATGGCACGTTTCCTGACGCACTAAAAATAGCTATCGTTAAGCCAGTGTTTAAGAAAGAAGATAGGGAGCTCATGGCATTTTACAGGACTATTTCTCTGATTCCTATCTTCTCGAAAATATTTGAGAAATTCATTCAAAAGGAATTAAATGGTTACATAGAGAAAAATAATATGTTATGTAATGAGCAAAAGGGTTTTCGCGAAAATAAGACCATAAATATGGCGATCTATGATTTTTTATATACTGTATTGATAAAAGTGGATAAAAATTTTTTTTTGCTTCGACCTACCGGGAATGTTAAAATAAAATTTGGATAAAATATCCGAGTTATTGATAGAATTATCGAAAATTTTAAATAATGTAGTACAGTCAGACACTGCTCGCCGATTAATTAGGGGTAATATATGGTACCTACTTCTTGCAGAGATTGAGGTAATCTTCAGACCGGTAGGTCACTTTCTGATGATAACACAAGTACTTTATGAACCTTTTCTGAATGCTCTCTATACGATCAATGTACTCGTACTTGTGATAACATGGATTCCAGATTTCAGACGCATATTCCAAGTTGCTTTTAACAAAAGTACAGTAAAGTATTTTTTAAGCTTTGGCTCGAGTAAAGCACTTGGATAGCCGCATTATGAAACCTAGTAGCTTTAGATGCTTTAGCGACTATGGCATTGACATGAAATTCAAATGTAAGCTTAGAATCATGATATACCCCCAGATCTCGGATGCAATTCGATCTAGGTAGTACTTGATCACCTAAGATATACGATGAATGTATAATTGAGCGCTTTCGAGAATATGTTAGAACCAACCATTTAAGATCAAGCTTACTCTCACGACAATAAGCCTCCAGACGACGTAAATCATCCTGAAGTGCAATCACGTCCGCATGTGATGATATTGTGGCATAGATCTTCATATCGTCAGCAAAACACAACAGTTTGGATGAAAGCAAGCAAGAATTGATGTCGCTTATGTAGATAATGAAAAGTAATGGGCCGAGCTATGAACCCTGGGGGACTCCACTGGGGACAGGCACCCAACCAGACATATAATGTCCCAAGCAGTAGTATTAATACTACTGCTTGGGACCTGTTCTCCAGATAAGAATATTTCAGATTTATGAATATTCTAGCTGTCCCACGCGGCTTCGTTCCCGTCAACTGGCTACGTACCTACCCTATCCTACGCTATGCCTACCCTACACATACCCTACACCTACCCTACACCTACCCTATACCTACCCTACACCTACCCTACACCTACCCTACACCTACCCTACACCTAGACTCCACCTACCCTACACCTACTCTACACCCACCCTACACCTACCCTTACTACTATACGAATGTAACCTGTAAACTTTTGTTTCTACCGGCGGCGGCGATCAAATTAAAATTTAGAACATAAAAGCTGCTATTGTGAGTCAATCTTAAAAGATAGACATATGCTGTCGCGGACTTTTTTTTAGAACTTTTAAAGAAGAACAATTCCATCATACATTATATTTGCGTAACTTAAACCGTTTACGCTACGCACGCAACAAAAGCTCTCAAAAAGGAAAATATTTTTGCCAGTTTTTGCAACATTTTTCATTTATGCTCGGCTCCTATTGGTTGCAGCGTGATGTTATATAGCCTATAACCTTCCTCGATAAATGGACTTTCCAATACAAAAAGAATTATTCAATTCCAACCAGTAGTTCCTGAGATTAGCGCGTTCAAACAAACAAACAAACTCTTCAGCTTTATAATATTATATAAGTATAGATTTGTATAGATTTATGATACCTGGCACGACATCATATGGTTGAGAACTCCCTTCAAAGTGATGCAGTGCGGTAGCGTGCACTGCATCACGTTAGATTGGGACTCTCGTCTCTGGCACGTGTGTGCGTGCAGCAGAAGTACTAGTTGCTGCCGGATAAGTTTTCGTTTCTCCGGGTCGGAGATGGAGCCGGGCGGTTGCGCGGGCGGCGCCTGCATGGTTGCTTGCGGCTGTTGTTGGTCTATAATAAAAATCCAATGTTACTTCAAGATGCTTATGGCAACAGTCCTTTACAATATAAATATTAACTTATATAAAAAATAGATCAGAAAAATATAAATGTTCCAATGGGCGCCGGGAGTTGCAAGCACCCTCTTGAACTAATGAAAACTGAAACTGAAAACTAAATGAAAGTAAATTTAAAACTTTAGTTAAAAGCAAACTTTATTACAAACTAAATGATTATATTCAAGATAAGAATGCTTGGAAACATGCTGGCCCTGCTCCATAGGACAATCCTTAGTGAAGACAAAATCAAACTGGTTAATTTGTATTACATTCATAATTATAGTAACGCTTTATTTTTATTATTTTTGTTTAAAAAATTTTGACTCGCACACTGTTCCGTTGTTGTTGAATTAGGTAATTTACCTATGTATGCAATATTTGTAAGTATGTGAGAACCATGTTCCTATTTATCAAGTGAAGGGTTTACCTGTTAGTGCTTGTAATAATTTATACCTATATGTAGTATAGTAGTGCTAGGTGCATCGTCCTCACGTACATGAATTTATTAATGTATGTACTTTAATATTGTAAAACATTTTATTTTTTAAAAGAGTAAGTATGGAGTTTCTTGTGCATTCTTCTCCATAACAAGCTACTTTTCCGAATGCACGGTAGAATAAATTTTTATTACTTGTAAATTTGATTGTTAACGTTCAAAAGTGCCGCTTAATGGCCTCATCATCATCATTTCAGCCGAAAGACGTCCACTGCTGGACATAGGCCTCCCCCAGGCGTCGCCACATTGACCGATCCCGTGCGTCTCGCATCCAGCGCCTTCCCGCAACCTTAACCAGGTCATCGGTCCACCTAGTGGGAGGCCTTCCAACGTATCGTCTTCCGGTTCGCGGTCGCCATACCAGAACTTTTCGGCCCCATCGGCCATCCGTTCTGCGAGCAATGTGCCCTGCCCACTGCCACTTAAGTTTGGCAATTCTTCGGGCTATGTCGGTAACCCTGGTTCTCTTGCGGATCTCCACATTTCTGATTCGATCACGCAAGGAAACTCCGAGCATAGCCCTCTCCATTGCCCTTTGAGTGACTGTAAGCTTCCTGATAAGGTCCATTGTAAGCGACCACGTCTCAGAGCCATATGTCATCACTGGCAACACACACTGGTCATAGACTTTCGTCTTGAGACACTGTGGTAAGTTGGACGAGAAGATACCGCGCAACTGCCCGAACGCTGCCGAGCCGAGTCGGATTCGACGGTTGACCTCTTTCTCGAAGTTGGCCCTACCCAATTGGATCGTTTGTCCCAGGTAGACATAGTCGCCCACAACTTCGAGTGTAGAGTCTCCGACCTTGATAGGAGTGGGTGTAACATGGGCATTCACCATGACCTTGGTTTTGTCCATGTTCATTTTAAGACCCACTCTTTCGGAAGCTCTACTGAGGTCATCGAGCATTTTACTGAGGCTCTCCATGGACTCAGTCATGACCACTATGTCGTCGGCAAACCGAAGGTGAGTGATGTACTCGCCATTAACGTTGATGCCAAGCCCTCTCCAATCCAGAACCTTGAAGACATCCTCCAGCGCAGCAGTGAACAGTTTTGGAGAAATGACGTCTCCCTGTCTCACGCCGCGCTGGAGAAGGATTGGTTTTAAGGCCTGATCCTGAAGACGGACTGACATAGTGGCGTTCTTGTACAAACACTTCAACACTTCAATGTACCGGTAGTCGATCTGGCACCGTTGGAGAGACTGTAGTACAGCCCAAGTCTCGATCGAATCGAAGGCTTTCTCGTAGTCCACAAACGCTAAACAGAGAGGCAGGTTATACTCTTCGGTCTTCTGTATAACCTGCCGCAGCGTATGTATGTGGTCTACGGTGCTAAAGCCTTTTCGGAATCCGGCTTGTTCGGGAGGCTGGAAATCGTCAAACCTACGCGCGAGACGATTCGTGATGACTCTTGAAAACAACTTGTAGACATGGCTAAGAAGTGAGATGGGCCTATAGTTCTTCAGCCGGGCATTGTCACCCTTCTTGAAGAAGAGTACCACCACACCCCTGCACCATGCCTGTGGCGTTTTGCCCTCTAGTATGACGGAATCAAACAGCTTCTGAAGGGCCTTAAGGACCGGTTTTCCACCCGCCTTCAGGAGTTCAGCCGTGATTCCGTCATCACCCGGCGCCTTGTTGTTTTTAAGCTGTTTCAGAGCCATCCTAATCTCGTACAGGCTGACGTCCGGGATATCTTCGGTATAGTGTCGGGTCAATCTAGCTCTTGGGTCGTTTGCTAGACTCGCAACGGTCTTGCTGATTGATGTGTACAACTGCCCATAGAATGTCTCGATCTCCCTCAGAAGCTCCGGTTTGGCGGATACGAACCTGCCATCGTCGGTCTTCAGTTTCGTGAGCTGGCTCTGCCCAATAGCCAGATCCCTTGAAAAAACCTTGGAGCCTTTATTTCGATCGATCGCGTCTTTAATACGCTCTGTATTAAAGCAGCGGAGGTCTCTTTTCAAGGATTTAGAGATCTGTCTATTGAGCTGCCGGTATTTGCACGCCTCATCTGAAGACTGCAGGATCATCTCACGCCTCTCCTTCATAAGCTTGAGGGTAGGATCAGAGAGCTTTTTCTTTCTATCTGTACGACGGGTTTTGAAAAACTTAGACACGACCGTATGGACAGCTTCCACGAACCCGTCGGCGTAGTCGTCCACGGAGCTCCCTAGGCACTCGAAAAGATTCTGGAGTTCGAGCTGAAAGCTCTCGGGGTTTTGGACCTGGATCTGTGCTGGACGGAGCGTGGACTTCATCAGTCGAGACCTTTCAAGCTTAATATTAATGTTCAATGTGCCTCTTACCATGCGGTGATCGCTCCCGGTTTTTACCGAATTGATCACAGAGACATCATTGAACATTTGCTTCTTGGTTGACATGATGAAGTCGATCTCATTATTTGTTGCACCATCGGGGCTCTGCCAGGTCCACTTCCCGTGTTCACGCTTTTTGAAGAAGGAGTTCATCATAAAGAGGCCCTCCTTCTCCATAAAACTGGCCAGTAGGTGACCCAGGTGGTTCCGTCGTCCAACTCCAAATTGCCCCACTTGCAGCTCATCCTCGTCTCGTTTGCCCAGTTTCGCGTTGAAGTCCCCCATGACAACGGTGAAGTGAGTTTTGAAACCATGCATGGCTCTGGAGATATCCTCATACATGGTCTCTACCTCGTCGTCGGGGTGTGCCGAGGTTGGGGCGTAGACCTGTATGACCTTCAACGAATATCTTGAGGATATTCTGAGTATAAGGCACGCCACCCTGGTCGACACACTCTCGATCTTCACCACGTTGTTCACAAGGGACTTGTGGACGATAAACCCGGCACCACCCTGGGACTGCCGATCACCCTCTCGGAAATAGAGCAGGTTACCGGATTTGAGGATTATCGAGTCCTCCCCCTCTCTTCGGACTTCAGATAACCCTATAATACTCCATCGCAACCTGCTCAATTCCTCTTCGAGTTCGGTGATCTTCTCGTCGGTCCGAAGTGTGCGCGTGTTGTACGTTGCCAGGTACAGTCGTCGGTTATTGTTTGGGTGGATCTCGTCCGGAGATTCTTGGCACCCCTTGCCATGCCGTAACCTCGACCGCTACCGTAGTCGAGGGTAGGCAGGCTGCCGGGCACCAGGGGCCATTTTTTATTTGTGCTATTCATGGGGGGCTTTTTGCCATAATCGCCACGCTTGGCAGGCTGGCTGGCGATCGCAGTATGGTTGTTGAAGAAGCACAGAGAACGCTGCTGCCCATTCTCTGGTTTGTCCCTTAGTCGCCTCTTACGACACCCACGGGAAGACATGGGATGGTGAAATTCTTTACGTCCGGCACCATACGGAACAATTTAATGGCCTAATTGAAAAAATACATTTGACTTTGACTTTGTTACGTACGTTTCGTAATCAACAAATTTAACAAGATAGTTGTAGAGGCTTTTAAGTATAAATATAGATAATAATTATTTTTTCACTTCAGTAGCTCAAACATGTAGTAGGCTTGGCTGCCTGAAATCAGTGAGCAAAATGCGATTTTGCTCACTGAGTGAGACCAAGTAACTTTATAGTTTTTTTTTCAGAAAGCCGCGAATATCTTATTCAGCCTTGGGTTAATCATACAATTCGAAACATTCACACTATCTCTTTCCCGCCATTAGAAAGAGAGAGAGAGACAAAGACCAGCCCTTTCGAAGTTCCGATTTCGAATTCGACCTCAAAGACAAACACGTTCGGAATTTCGTACTAACTAAAGAAATTTTGCAAAAAGATAATTATGTCTTTTAATGTAATTTATTGAATTTTTAACTTATTGTTGTATTTGAACGAAAATAAGTATTTACTGCAAATAAAACTGATATTTAACCTGTAAATATTTATTTCTAGTTTCAATAATGTTACGTAATATATTTTGAATAATAAAATATCATGGGTGCTATTTCCGAACACACCTTAATTTAAATAAAAGAGCGGGAATAAAATTTCGTGGCTGGTGGCGTAAAGAGTTGAATAAGTTAAAAAATATTAAAATAATCGTAAAATATGAGTGAAACTAGCGACGAGAACAGTATTTTAACACCGGAAGAGTTAAAACAACAAGTTATTAATGCAGAATTAAGTTTCCTACCTGAGAAGTCTCGCAAGAAATATCTGAAAGCATAGATACCATGTCTTCAAAGATTGGACACTTACAAAGGGCGCAAGCAGTTTTTCGGAGACCGTGTTGCTATCTTATTTTTTAGATTTATCACAGACGGTTGCATTTCGGGGAGTGTGCATGATCTAATTCCGCCTAGCCCGTTTCATCATCGAACTACAAGACGTACGGCGATGCGCCATCGGTACATGGTGGACATCCCACCCATACGCACCAAACGTTTTGGAAATACTTTCATTATGCGTACAGCTAAGGAGTGGAATTCCCTGCCGGAGTCTGTGTTTCCAGATAGCTACAACCTCAGGGTCTTTAAGTCAAGAGTGAATAGGTTACTTCTAGGCAAGCGTGTTACACCGTCGACCACATCATCGCTTACCATCAGGTGAGATAGTGGTCAAGCGCGAGCCTATCTAAAATAAAAAAAAAAAAAAAAAAAAAACGAGGCGATCATCTACAATGTGGAGTATTTACTCAATGTTGAAAGCTACTTTAAAAACAAAACATAACGTGCATATTGAAACATACGCAAAACTCGTATCTTTTCTAAAAAGAATGTCAGTTGGGCATAATGCTAAAAAGTCCAAAATTTTCACGGCCCTTAACATAGAAAAATTTCTTAATGAAGCTCCGGACTGCAATTTTCTTGCCGCTAAATTTTTATTTATTTATTTATTTCAGGTTAGCTAATTCGAGTCAATCGTTTCTATCAGGGATTCCGTAAAAGACATTAGGTTTGTGGCAGTAGACCTTGACTTTACAAAGCCATGTTGGTGATCGTTAAGATAAAGGAACCATATAAAAGAATTTTAAGAATTCAATGCTTAAAAGTACGGAATCATTCACTAAACTTTTTCAAATTGACTTATAAATAATGTCGCGTTTTTGCAACTGGACTTATTTTTTTACAACGAAAACAGCCTATACAGCCTATTTGATTTTTGACAAATGTTGATGTGAAAATAATTAAATTAAAAGTGGTAATTAAATATTTTAAACAACCATTTAAAAGGCGTTTTGAGAATTCAATGCTAACGTACGGAATCATTAATTTTTCCTCGTACTAAATCTATCCCATTTTATTCTAAGTATGAAAACTCCTTGCTACTAAACTTTTTTAAATTGACTTATAAATTTAAAACTAAACTGCAAAACTAAATGATCAAGCTCGTAAACAAAAGTCACGACCGCGTAACAGAAAGATGCATATGCGATTGCATAGGCATCTTTCTGTTAAGCGGTTTAAATTCTAAAAAGACTTTTAAATGGTTGTTTAATATATTTGTTTCGGACGCGTATGGAACTGGGCTTACGGCCGGCCGAGTTGCCCCTTTTAATAATGAATAATGGAGTAGCTGGCCACATCTCATGAACCCGTTATGATAAAGTCAAGGGAAATAATGTACGATTATGGTTTAATTTGTGGCTTCAATGGTTTTATTTTATCTCGTTGCGTGTTGGTACAAAAGGGAAGGTCAGCAGAAATGAACGATAGTGGACGGGCAGCTAATGTCAATTATCAACTTTATTTCGCTAGATACAAGATCCGTTATTGATGCCGCATAAAACAGTGTTGACATTTTTCCTTATTTCCGTAGGTGTCGTCGCGACTGGAGTATGAGCAAAAATAGTGATGAATTGTTAAATGCTTGTATTTTCATCGCTTTTTAGATAATGTTATATTAAACTTTACAGGTTAGACAGTGACACAGTCTAATCTTAAATCACCCAACTTTTTTCTGAGGTACCTAGTTTATTTAGCGACCAGTCGCCGATCCTAATCTGGCTACACTTTACAAATAATAAAAGCTTATGAATTACTCACCCGCGGTGTCCGAGGGACATTGAAAAGCGTCCAGGATCATCTTAGGCTGCAATTAACACTTTAAAATACACGGGTTGATAAAGTATAATAAATATAGTATCTTCAGCGCAAAATGTTTGATGAAATCTTTTTCTACGCTGCGCAGAAAAACTTGTTTACAGTTGATCGTGAGTTGGTCTTATGTCATAGAAATTATTAGAAACTACCACTGAATTATAAACCTATGGACTTGCCATACCTACGAAATTAGCGTGATACCTACATAAATCGGGCAATTAAGATGGCTGCCCATTGAGGTAGGCCATGCATTGCAATGAGGTAGGCCATTTGCAACTGTTTGACAGCACAACTACACAGATAAACGTACATAAACAGCACACAACTACCAATTTTACTCGGCAATCAACATGGCGACCGGCCACGCATAGACATGATTTTGACGTCAATCAAAAGTGTTACCAAGTTTAGTCCTTGACAAACATTTAGATGTCTCTCTTTTCATATGCAGCTCTTGGTTAGTTAAAAAGAGACAAAACGCTTTTTGACATGCGTGTGTCGATATTATAGATATTTGTATAACTATTATTCATATAGTAGAATATGCCGTCTCCATAGTTTTCCTACCTCATTGGAAACTACGTTGTGTCCACAGACTACTTAGAGATATGGTTACACTGTGCCATGGACTTAATATAAATATCACTGTGCTGTGATAAAGCACTGACTGATAAACCTATGGACTTGCCATACCTACGAAATTAGCGTGCATACCTACATAAATCGGGCAATTAAGATGGCTGCCCATTTGCCAATGAGGTAGGCCATTTGCAACTGTTTGACAGCACAACTACACAGATAAACGTACATATACGGCACACAACTACCAATTTTACTCGGCAATCAACATGGCGACCGGTCACGCATAGACATGATTTTGACGTCACTCAAAAGTGTTACCAAGTTTAGTCCTTGACAAACATTTAGATGTCTCTCTTTTCATATGCAGCTCTTGTTTAGTTAAGGCGCCGATTCCCTTGAGTAGCTGATTTTAAAATGAGAATCACGTCTTAAGGTTACACTAGTCAACGGCACGAACTATTTGGGGGCGGAGTTAAAATATTTGCTATCTCATCCGACATCACGCACGAAAGAGATAGACGCTGTGATGAGCAGTAAGAAGCTAGTTTACGTACGTATACACACTCATAACGCTGTGTGACGCATACATGCGCAATTTCATTGACGAGCGCCGACAGCGGTGTGTGTGTTTGCGGTGTCATCGGCGGTGGCGCGTATGCAATTCATGACAACATAAACTCATACAAATAGGTGTTAGAACTTTGGATTATTACTATGTGTAACGTAATTAGAAGACTCTTAATTTACTTGTTGTTATGCACCTATACTTACCCCCGACTTTGCAATAAGATCTCTTGCGAAAATGTGAATTTACGTAGATATTGTTACTATCGACAAGAACGAGTAATGTTATTGATTTGACTTCAAAATTATTTTTGGCGGCAGCGACGACAGCGCAGTGCGAGCCGCTTGCGGGCTTATTGAACCTTATGTCATTAGTTATAAGAATAAAAAGTGTTCGAGCGTCAAGTCGGTAGATTTTATGTTGGCAGAGCGGGCGCCAGGGCTTCGCTGACTGTAGGTATCGTACCAGCGCGTGCGGAAAGCTAGGCTCTATACGCACGGGTGTAGGTCATGTCTATATGTTTTTGTATTTTATTGAAGGTTGTGCAAGTATTACAATGTGTGTTAAATAGGTATTTACTTACCTTAGCTAGTTAGCTATAATCTGCAGGCGACTCCCCGTAAGTAGGTATTTCATACCAGCCAGAGTCAGGATAACTGCTTTTTCGACAGCGCCATATTTATGTGAGACTTATTTTCTAGGTACATAGGTTCATCAAATAAAAAATAATGTTATTTTGTAAATTGTTTATTTATTGATTGTTTACAACAGCAGTTTGAAATATTCTCTGTTATCACAATACAATAGGCATTGCGCCAGCTTTCTTTTCTTAGAGGTGTGCTCTAAATGACTCAAAGAAATAAAACTTACATATTATTTTTATTTTTATATTGGGCATCATTCATTACCTACTTGTAAATTTACCATTACCTCCTCCTTTTTTCGAAGACGGTTAAAATAATTATACACGAAAAAGAACTTACGATTCAGACATGTTCATTGTTGCAGGAATATTTTCTTTATTTGGATTTGAAAATCTCCCTTTTACTTTCCACCTCTTTGTGCGAGTGGCACATGGCCATAGGCTGGTCTTTTTGCCCATACGCTTATCCTTATTTAGCTCTGTAACACAAAAGATTATATGTGTGTTAGTTTTATATAGTTCTTATTAATCTGTAAGAAATCAAACCTAATAAATATACTATATATAGTACCTAAGATAGTAAAACTAGGTACTACTATTTTATTTAGTACTATGCGTTTCAAATAAGAATAGGAACCTCAATGATTTTTAGCAATTTATTGCCAACAAAAATACAAATTAATTTTAATTTAAAGTTGTTAGGATAACAAGCAACTTTTTTGCTGACTTTACCTAACTGGTTCAATTCGACAGCTATGACGTTACAATATGGCACGAAGGCCGTCCTATTCTTAGTTGAAACGCATAATAGTAGGCATCTAGGTAGGTATTAGGTACTACGTTATGTCATAAAGTAATAACCAGTAGCTTCGGGTGGTCGAGCCGAGCTTGTGAGTGTCGGCGCGCATAGTAGGTATACAAATAAAAAAAATATCATCAAAATCGGTTCACATAATAAAAAGTAACTATTGAGGTAAGACACATAAAAAAATACAGTCAAATTGAGAACCTCCTCCTTTTTGAAGTCGGTAAAAAATAGCTTCCTTTTGTTTTTGTCCGCCGCTGAAGCCGAGCCGATATAACAGATAGGTACCTACATAATAATGAACTTTCGATATAAGTAGGCACGACTATCGAAAATCTTGAAATACCTAATCTAATTGAAATCTAATACCAAATATATATAATTATATGTATGTGAATAAATATATACAACAGAACTCTTCAATAAACAACGGCTTATCCCTCGGGATTGCTGCAATCGCATAACTGTTTATTGTTTACGCCATTTTATAACATAACGTCAAGCCGGTAAAAAAGATTTTCTAATTATAGATAAAGATAAATGAATTCTAAAATTTTATAAATGCCCGTGAAACATTAGAATTACAGTCAGTGTTTAGTTATAAAAGTCATGTCATGCGCCCTCATGAATTGTACAAACTAAATTCAATAAAAGATTCAACTTACCCATTTTTACTTGAACTGCTGAAGATCACTTCAATTCACTTCACTGACGCAAAAAGTTCAAATTCAAACGTCATGTAATTCACTATGAAATCGGAATCCAAAGTCCAACGCCAGGGTCAGTAAAATTTGGGACCAATACAAAATAATCAACACAAAACATAAAGGAATATCGAAATCCAAGTTCAAGCCAGGGGTCAATGTTATAAAATATTATACAATTACGTTATCGCCGATATCACAATATCAGTTACATACACAGCACGCGCGTAATTACGGTGACGTATGTAGTAGCCGATTGAGGCCCTGCGGGGCAGCGGGGCGCGGGCGCATCTAAACTAGTGAGCTTGTGTGTGTGTAGGTGTGTATGCGCCGCACGCGCCACCCCTCCGCCCCACTGACCGGGGAGGAAATTTGTAGCGAAATGGATGATGCTTTAGAACGAAAACGAGCGCGCGAAATTTTACAAACAGACCTTTGGGAGTTTGGATATCATGACAAAACTACTAAATGTATCTGTTCAAAATAAAATTATTTGCATTATTGAACTACAAATCTATGCCTGTATGGAGGCCGTTTTTCAATTTTCCTTCTTCTTATGACATTTATTTCCGCCCAAAGATGCGTTAAAATTAGTGTTGAAATATGGAACTTTCGACGCTCATAACTTTCATATAAATATATTTTTTACTTTTTTGCTTCCATACAGGCCTAGATAATGATGAGACAAAATGATATCAGTTTTTATTTTGAACGTACATCGTCAAATACTGGAGTAATACCTAAACTACGTTTGTATGGAAGAATGATTGACTAGTGTAACCTTAATGGCTAGTCGTAATTTTTTGAAAAAAATATATGTTATATTAGAATATTTTCTTTAATCTGATCTGAGCAAATTTTGAGTTTTATTCGTATAACATAGTGTAATTAATTTGTAAAGTTATGTCTAAAACGGAGAAAAACACGACAATCACAACAAAACCGCTGGGCGTATTTTAATGAAATCGACACCATCTCAAAGACAATTTAATCTATACTAATATTATAAAGAGGTAAAATTTGTAAGTTTGTATGTTTGTAAGTTTGTATGTAGGGGGTAATCTCTGGAACTAATGATCCAATTCTAAAAATTTTTTCACTGATAGAAAGCTACATTATTCCTGAGTGCTATAGGCTATATAACATCACGCTACGACCAATAGGAGCGGAGCATAAATGAAAAATGTTGCAAAAACGGGAAAGAATAATACTTTTTGAGGGCTTCCGTTGCGTGCGCTTCGTAAACGGTTTCAATTATGCAATCATGTATGTAGGGTAGGTGTAGGGTAGGTGTAGCGTTGGTGTAGGGTAGGTGCCGGGTAGGGTAGGTGTAGGTTGGGTGTAGGGTAGCTGTAGGGTAGGTATAGGGTAGGGGTACGGTAGGTGTAGGGTAGGGTAGGTAGAATAGGGTAGGTACGTAGCCAGTTGACGGGAGCGAAGCCGCGTGGGACAGCTAGTTATCTATATTTTGATCTGAGGCTTTTTTTTTAAAGTCATAGAATAATAAGGAAAGTACAAAAAACTACTAAATTTTGGGTCGCGCAGGTGTGAAACGAGTGCGCGTTTTGTTCCCTCAAGGTCGTTGGCGTTAGTCGTCGTCTTAAAAAGAGACAAAACGCTTTTTGACATGCGTGTGTCGATATTATAGATATTTGTATGTCGGGTTTAGTCAATAGTACGGACGTAAAGTCAAATCACAAGCACGCCCCTAGCGCCAAACAAGAGCAATTACGCATTGGCGCGCTTTTATAAGCACTTGCGTAGCGGGGAACAGGGCAGTTGAGTACTGACAGCCGTAGAGCTAAGACGTCGTAGAATCAGTGTCGATCCGTAATATTAGTAAGCAAGAATGCAACTTGTGTCTATTTAAACATACTCAGTGTATCGAATAATTTGTGTGATTTCATTTTCACGATTGACCCACCTACCTGCCCACACACGATGTCTTAACCTAAGGAAATACATCCTGACTTCCCGATGGTTTGCATCTATCGGCCAGCCTTGATGCGACATCAGAAGTGGGATTCGATCGTGCTAATGAGATCACATGTAAAAACAATGCTAGTGAAAGTGGCGGTTACATTCATGCAAAAAAAAAAACGCTGTGTCAGTTGCGACTACCCTCCGTCCTGAATTATCAAAAATCAGTCTGGAACGGAGCAGCGAGGAGGCTAGTAACAACCAAGGAGCTGGACAGGACAAGGCAGAGCGTGTGGACGTGTTGAAAGATCCATACACACTGATCTTTATGCCAATCTGGTGGGTCGTTTTCATTTTGTTATGACTATGGCCAAGAGTAATCATTATTCAAAATTCTGATTTTGTGTACGGTATGGCGGTCAGTGGATCGTCGGGGAGGCCCGTGTCAGTTCATAATTTCACTTTAGTTACAATCAATAGTCAAGTTTTGGTGTTATTGAAGAGTTATTGTTCTACTATCACTGACAATAACCCTTGGCTGGCCTTGGCTGACTATCATTGTTTAGAACGATATGGTGACAGTGACGTACCTACCTTACATTTCAGTCTGGAAATTATGATAATTCCAAATGAAATATTCTGAGTACTTTTATTGTGTGATAGTTTTATGTAGTGAGAATTAACTAAGAAGAAGCATGGTATTATTCTTCTTTTGTGGTCGTCGGAGGGCCAGACTGTCTAAAAGGTGGTAAACCCTGCCAGGCCTAGAAATTGCGACTTAAAATGCTATGGCATTCATTGGATTCTATAAAGCCCACATATCTACCTACCTGGGCACATGGGACACTGTAATGTGTGGTTCATGTCCACAATAACCCATTATGCTGAGCCGGTTTAGTTTACTGCACCGCTGCACTGGTTAATTTCCATCAAAGCTGTGTATAGTTAAGATAACTGTGTGAACATATACTCTCGTAATGTTTTTCACGTTTCAGATACCATATTGCGTCGCAGTGGAGCCTCTGCTGCAGGAAAGCGGTTCAGTTGCTGTATGCGATGGCTGACGTGTCAACATCTGAGAGGTTGAGACCGACGGCAGGCTAGCAGGTGGTAGCCGAACGTTGCCAGCGCGCGCAAGTTTGGAATGGAATACTCGGTGAGTCGCTTCCATTTTATTTCGATAGTGAGGTCAAATGTTCTCTAGTGAAGAGATGCTATTTCGAGCTTTAAGAGTATTCATGTTTGACCACTGAGTTGGTCGTGGTTATATCTAGCACTATCACTAGGTAATTAAGACACACTTACTAAAAAGCAAGTAGTTAATGAGTTTCCTATAGGCGGAATAGTTTCAACATTTGGTTCAGTACGAACTTTAGGATTTAATATCCCATAAGAACATGAGCTCGTGGCTAAATAATAACAGCCGCACGGGTCGATCATCAAGGTTAAGCAACGCTTGACGAGGTCGGTCCGTGGATGGGTGACCATTTCAACATACCGAGTTTCCTCCGTGCCTCGGAAAGCACGTTAAGCCGTTGGTCCCGGCTGTCATTTGAAGATCTTTGACAGTCGTTACGGGTGGTCAGAAGCTTGAGATCTGACAGCAGTCTTGCCAAGGGGTACCGTGTTACCCAGTTACTGGGTTGTGGAGGTCAGATAGGCAGTCGCTCCATGTAAAACACTGGCACTTAGCTGAATCCGGTAAGACTGGAAGCCGACCCCAATATAGTTGGGAAAAGGCTAGGCAGATGATGAAGAAGATGATCTATCCAAAGTGACTTAACAACTAGTCATTTTCAGTGGCAAAGCGAGTTAGTAAAGTCGTTGGGCGAAGGCAATTGTATCGAGTTAGTAACGGTACTGGTCATTTGCGTGTATTCGGAACAGATCTTATGTTGCGTAACGATTTACAGCCACCGTCTTTAGATCTGAATTCACTTGCTTACTTTCAAAGTAATATTATGATAGCAGTAGATCTCGCGATCGTTTCCTTACATGAAAACTGAGTTAGTGTGCGATAGTAAAGGGTTACTGTTGATAATTTCAGACTTACACCTCCACACACCACATAAGTCACTTTTTAACTGACTTAAAAAAGAAGGAGGTTCTATGTTCATGTGTTATTATTATTACACTTTGTAGATTTTGAAGGCTGTTGTCTTTTTAACCGACATCAAAAAAAGGAGGAGGTTCTGAATTCGTCGTAATCTTTATTTTACACGGCTGCAAGGAAAGGGTTATGTTTTTCGCGCGTAAGAAGATTTTTTCGAATATTGTAAGTTTAAAGTATCGATAACTCATTATCGATATTGGTAATCTCTAATTGAGAAGCTGAATGTGACATGTGCATAGTTGGAATCTTCGAGAACAATGTTTGATTTTTAAAGAAAGTAGAGCTTAAATTTAACATCATAAAATCAACACAGTAAATGTTGATTTTATGATGTTAAATTCTCGTCTTGTTTAATAAAATATTGTTTTTACATTTTTATCGAAATATAATAAATTAAGACTTGCCGATGGTAAGATATACCTCCATTTGATACATTTTTGGTTCTGCTATCGTGTTTACATTCTAAAACAATAAGGCTTTTTGTATTTTTTTTTAAGTTTTTGTCACCGTGACGGTTGAACCAAGACTGATGTGCGTAGTGTGTGCGCGGAAGCAAACATATGCGGAACTGTGCAAAACTCAGGGTACGCAGGCCCCGCCCACTTGCGACTTCTACTGTAGTAGGCGTTTTTTTGTTCTGTGTTCGAACCCATTGTGCCCGAAGCGATGAGAAACTTCCAGAATATTCGGCTCGAACATTCTGGAAAATTTCATTCGAGACGAGCTTTCCAGAACGATTAGTTTCACTATTCGATACTAGATGGCGCTACTAACTACTAATAATGCTTCCTCTCGTCATTACATGGCGTTGCCTGATCTTGTGACAGTATTTTTTGTCGGTTTTGGGTTTGAATATCGCCCCGGCGCCAAATCTTTGTATTCACCTGAGGTCTACACGGCGAGCTTCACGGAAAGACTGAGAGTGTAAGAATTTCACTACCTTCCTTGCTCTTTCGTTCTTTCCAGACAGCCACTAACATGCTTAGTAAGTCTGTCTCACTGTTGAACTCTTATTACACTATCAGGTATCGGAACTAAAATAAAGACACTCGCGAAAACTTTACTAGTTTTTTTATGTTGGTTCGTGTAGGCTGGATACACACACACTTAGGCACAGGTTGGGGAGGGGCAGATTGAATGTTAGCCTGGGGCGGTCAGAACTCTAAATCAGGCCCTGAATATCACAAATCAAATCAAAACAAATAATAAAATAATTTATTAGCATAATACATGTTATAAAGGTGTTACGGTGTGTATTAAACCTAATGACAATGAGGGTGCAAATTATATATTAGGTACACAGGTTATATATTAGGTAATGAATATCAAACAGAATTAATTTTATATTGAGTTACATAAAAAATAGGAAAATCAAATTAAAAAAAAAAAAATGACGAATTAAAAAAAAACACGTTATTATAGGTACATAAGTCAAATCAAATTTCACTAAACATTTCATATAAAATCAGTCATCTTTCATTTAAATAATCATTACTTAAATAATAACATTTTGTAACAAGGAATTCATGCAAACATAATTTGAATTGGTTAATTTTGTGTAGGTCTGTGATATGTACTTTTACTTTTTTTTTTTTTTTTTTTTTTTTTTTTCCATTTCTTCTGCAATCAGTCCTAGGACTATGAGCAGAATTGTTGCAATATTGTGGTGCAGAGTGGTTTCTCCAGCGAGATTTCCCTCTTTATATTTATGACATACGTTCCGATGTCCTACTTTGCGAGGTCCATTACAGCCAACCTTTTTAGCC
This sequence comes from Orthosia incerta, assembly GCA_948252205.1. NCBI lineage: Eukaryota > Metazoa > Arthropoda > Insecta > Lepidoptera > Noctuidae > Orthosia > Orthosia incerta. The sequence goes on from OX411752.1 coordinate 24,982,980, forward strand.
GCCTTTTGTGATCCGGCTTTGTGAGAGCCTTTGCCAAGGGATTTGGATGATTCTCCAAGCGTGTTCTGTAGCGTTCTGCCCAGATTTTCGCCTCCTGGTGCACTGTGTTTACGTTAAGGTATTCATGAACCTCGCAGTTTCTTATAAACCATGGTGCATTTGTGATGTTTTTAAGGATAACATTTTGAAACCTTTGGAGCATATTGATGTTGGAGACACAAGCAGTACCCCATAGTTGGATACCGTAGGTCCAAATTGGCTTTAAAATAGAGTTGTATACCAATAACTTGTTGTCCACCGACAGGACAGAATTTCTTCCAAGGAGCCAGTATAGGTTCCTGTACTTTATGTTCAATTGGTCTCTCTTGGCTTGTATATGTTTCCGCCATGTAAGCCTGCGGTCTAGGTGCATGCCCAAGTACTTCACTGACTCATTATGTGGTAGTACATGCTCGCCTAGTTTTACAGGTGGGCATATTCCCTGTCTTAAGCTGAAAGTGACCTGGGTTGATTTTGAGGGACTTGCTTTTATTCGCCACGTCTTTAGCCATTTCTCAATGTCATCTAAACTGCCCTGAAGTTTTTGAGAAGCAATTTCGGGATCTTTGTGGCTAGCCAGAATGGCTGTATCATCTGCATATGTTGCTGACGTAATGTCCGGATTATGTGGCAGATCTGCTGTAAATATGGTGTACAGCACTGGTCCTAGTACCGAGCCCTGGGGCACTCCTGCAGTTATCTTGTGGAAATCCGAGGTGGCCTCTCCTTCCTTGACTTGAAAAATTCTGTCAGAGAGGTAAGATTCCAGCAGTTCGTAGTAGGTGTGGGGTAAGGACACTTTGATCTTATAAAGTAACCCGCGGTGGAACTTAATGTATATTTTGGGTGCCATGCTCAAAATGTTTTTACTAAATACCGGTTATTTGTGACGTCTTACGCATATTTTATTTTTGAGTCATGTGCTTGTTGGATGGGTATAAACTAAGGGTATAAAGATGTAGATTCGCTTTGACAATTACGACTTCCACATCTTATAACAATATTGTTTTCTAATAATTTTTGTTTTTAAATTCGAGGGGAATTCTTCAATCTTGAACAAAGGTATCATTAATTTATTGTAAACCCAAAGCCCTACTGATTCCAGTGAACACTACACGGTCTATATAAAAAAGACTTTATATGAAGGACTAATTTTAGTTATATAATATTCTGTATCATGTGGTATTCTTTATGTCAAGAAAAAAAAAGAAAACTTCAGTAAATAGGTAAATGACAAAGCAGATTATTTTTAATTTGAAAGTATGCCAATGTTACACGTTTGATACAAGGATTCAAATTGTAATATCTTCACCTATAATTTTGCAAGTTGCTGCTCCAGCTGCGCAAGTTGATCCTGCTGCGCCTTCCGTTTTTGTCTCTTTTCCTCCAACTCTTTCTGAATTTTGTATATTTTTTCGCCCAACAGATGATAGTATTCGGATCGTGAGCTCGCCATCTCGTACATATCGCCTTCAATTTTTCTCGCGTATGCGACTAGATTGTGCATTCGCTTATCTAACATTACAGTTGGATCAGGTTTGGGAAATATTGCTTGCACCCTGTAAAATTAAACAATGACATCAAACCGTATACATTATTTGATATTACAGAAAAAAACAGCCTCATTTAGAAAGTAAATTTGACTTACAGTTTGTGAACGAGGTGGTTTCTGAGATCAGCCGTAATAGAATGACGCCACTCCTGGGTGCCGGATACTGGGTTGGCGTATAATATACCGCTCATGTTTCTAGTCCTATCGACTTGTTTCAGCGGCAAACAAACAGGACAGTCATTCTTATTACAATGTTTCCAATGGTTAATTATTTGTCTTGATGACGAGCAATGCGGTACCGCACAATTATTGCCGGCCTGTAAATGGTACACATTTAGAGATATTCCAACAGGGGGGTGACCATAAACTCTTAGAGCGGTATCAATTTGAGATCGAATAAGGGACAGATGTATCTGACGTTAACACATCTGTCACTTACTCGATCTAAAATTGATATCGCTCTAAGAGCTTAAGGTCACCCCCTGGAGAGAAATTAAATTTATTGCATTTTTTATGAATGTATAATATGATACCTGGCACGACATCATATGGTCGTGCCATTTGTTGGATTTGGTTCTTTAAGTATCTTCTGTTTTGTGAGGGCGACTTGTCAGTCGAGTGCCATGACGTAAACATTAGCTCAGTGATTCATTAAGAATTAAAAATAGAAAAAGTGCTTGTTTGACTTGCTAACAATATAAAACAACCCAAAAGGGGTCAATAAATAAGTGATAGTGTTAGAAGGACAAAAAGTTTAATCGAAAATATAAATCGAAACAGTTTTGTGTGTACTAAGGAAAGGTGCAAAATTTGAAGATAATACAAACAATTCCAAGTGTAAACATAGTGGAATATGCTTCTCTATACACAGAAATATACCTAACAGCAAGGCTTTGTCAAATAAATTCGTATTATCTAAAGAAGACTGGAAAAAAAAGGTTTGAAATTCCGTTTTTTATTCAAATCTACTCATCTGACAGTGGATTCTACATAGTGCCATCTAGTTTCACTTAGTTTTGCAGTGGTGACATCTAGCGTCAACCACAAGAATCAAAAAGTCGGTACAACAGTTTTGTTGCTGGTACTGAGGCCGAATTTCGAGCAACATTGTATCGGTCGCGTTGGCGCGTAGCTGATCTGGCCGACATTGGGAACGATTTCCACGTGTGATTGTATGTTCGAGCCCGGCCTTCGTGAAGTACTTTTTGAATGTTTACCAAAATCTTGTATGATAATTAACTATACAGTAATTGATATAATGGAGGATATGCAAAATGTCAACACTCAAAGAAGAGGTCGCCGGTCAAGTTTAGATTTGCATGACAGTGACTTTGACTTAAACATATCATATCAAAGTTTACCAAACAACGTAATTATGAGAAACGAAGTGACAGAACTCAACGATAAACTTGTAAAATTATATGAGGAACTGCAAATAGCAAACTGTGAGGTAGACAGTTTGAATATAGAGAATAGCGCCTTAAAAAAAGAATTGTCACTGGCCAAGCATAAAATTAATATGTACAAATCTGTAGGCGCTTTAGAACATAATAAGAGTTACAAATCGATTGCTCCTACATTCTATTCTCCACAGTATCGAAAGCGGTATGGGTCGATTGGTATAAGAAAAGGCTTAACAAGAACATCGTCTAAAGAAATAGATTTAAATTCATTGAGAGATAGTAAAAAACTTAATGAAAGCTACAATCTAAGCTGCTTTTTCGAGCAGCCTTTAGCAGCAGAATGTGACTTACAAAACACGGTAATAAGTCACCAGCCTTCTTATCGACACATTGCAGATCAAGGTAACGTTGAAATGGGGACAATAGTTGACGCAGAAACTGTTGGAACACTGACCATAGATTTGAGTAATATTTCAGGCCATGACAAAAAACACTTAAGTTTGATTAATAATATAAATTCGAATACAGAAACAAGACAATTAATAGCTAGAAAACATCAGGTACAGATTTTTGCTGACCAAACAGGAATTGATATGAGGAGATTGCTTCAGGAACTTCTGGGAACTTCTTTCCAAGTTACTTCAATGATTAAACCAGGGGCCCCTATGGCTGAAGTATTAAGTTCATGTGTTGATTTGTGTAAGGAGTTTACCGACTCAGACTTTATATTAATATTAGGGGGTTCTAACGATTCTAATCCTTTGAATTTACAATCAGTTTTGTATTATACCCTGGGGCAAGTGAAACACGCAAACGTCTTAGTTGGCAAACTCTATAAGAATAATTGTCTCAGTGTTAATATGCTCAATAATTCACTGAAGCTGATATGTAGCAACTTTAAAAATACGTCATTTTTGCCGTTGGATCTGAATTATACTGATACTAAAATATATTCAAAATACATTAATACAGTTACAGCAAGTAGGCTAATCCATAAGGAAATTCTTCGTTTAAAGTACAGAAATGACTATTTAGAATATGTTAAAACTAAATCTGGTGAGTTAAAATTTTATAATAATGCATGTACTCAAACAGATAATGAAACTGCATCAAAGCATTACAAATCAGTTACAGATAGCATTGGCACACAGACAGCGGAAAATGATTTTTTTCGACCCTAAATTACCTATTAATTCTTATGGCCTGACAGATTTATCTGATCTGAATGAATATATCTCCCTTAATATTTATCATCAAAATCTATGTGGGGTTATGAACAAAAAGAATGAACTAGAAGTTTACATGGAAACTCTTAATAAAACGCTGGATTACGTGTGTATAAGTGAACACTTCTTGAATGAGAGCACTGTAAATGTTTTTAATCTAAATAGCTATAATTTAGTAGCCTACAACACCAGAAAAAATAAATTAAGAGGAGGTAGTTTAATTTTGGGACATGTGGATAGACATACCGAAATATGTGAGCCAATAAACAAATTGTATAAAATGGAATGTTTTGAGATTTGTGGTGCTAAAGATACCATCACTGGTCTTTATATTTGTTGTTGCTATCGAAATCCCGTAGATAAAAAATTTGAACAGTTCTTGGAAAGATTGGAGAAGTTACTGGACTATTTATTCAATAGGAAATGTATAATATGTGGTGATTTCAATATTGATCTGCTAGTGGACAATAAAAAAAGTGCGGAATTCCTTAGTTTGTTAAAATGTTATAATTTTAGGCATCTTATCTCTTCTGCTACTTTCATCCGTAATAATAGTACTTCATGTATCGACAACATCATAACCAATCTGCCTGATGCATCTGTTTTGGGTGGTGAGATAGATCACAATGGTTTGGCCGATGGGCATGCAGGTATTTTTGCTGAGGTTCATTTGAAAAATCGATCCAATCCATATCTGAATGACAATCGGTTTATTGTAATAGATAAAAGAGTATTCAACATTAAAAATAGTGCAGCATTTGTAAAGGGTATTCTTGAAGAATCTTGGTCTGGCATGGGTATTAATACCTTTCTTAAAAGTTTTTATAAAGTGTTCCGCAATAGCTACAGGAAGAGAGAATGTAAAACCAACCTTCGGCATAAATCAAAATTAAAGTGGATCACTAAAGGGATACGTACCTCCAGCAAAATGAAACGTTTCTTATGTGCACGCAATGGAAATAACCTTGAACCGAGTGTTTTAAAATATAAAAATATGTACGTTAGGCTATATAGAAATATTGTTTGTAAAGCAAAAAAGCTTGCTATAATGACACAAATAAATACATCACAAAATAAGAGTAGGGAAATCTGGAAAATTGTAAATAAATGCACTAATAGAGAGAAAGTGATTCAGAGGGAACTTAGGCTTAGGGTTGATGGACGAATTGTAGTGAATCCAGAGGAAATAACTAACTTGCTTGTGAAGCAGTTTGACTATAAAACTGCTTCTGACGTAACTAAAGAAGACCATGCCACGGCATTTCTCCATCTATACACGGACAAGGTTGGCAGTGACATGCATATCTCTCCTACCACTCCAGACGAGATTTGTACCATAGTTAAAAGAATGGAAAACAAACATTCCTGTGGGCATGACGAAGTGCCGATTTGTCTGTTCAAGGATCACATTGAAATATTGGCTGAGCCTCTATCTGACTTCTTCAATAATTGTATAAAAGAGGCTATCTTCCCAGAACAATTAAAAATAGCGAAAGTAGTACCTGTTTATAAGAAGGGAAGCAAGTCTGATCCTAAAAACTATAGACCCATCTCTCTATTACCAGTGCTGTCAAAATTATTTGAAAAGTTGCTTAAAGTTCGACTTTTAGCACACCTCCGACTAAATAGAGTTTTAAATAAAAGACAATTTGGGTATCAAAAGGGTGTTGGCACTTTAGATGCCATATATACGTTATTGGATGATGTAATAGGCAAAATTAATAATAAAATGAGAGTTGCAGGGATTTTCTTAGATTTAAGCTCTGCATTTGACACAATTGACCATGAATTACTTCTGACTAAAATGAGTCATTACGGAATAAGAGGAAATGCTTTGCGACTATTCTCGTCCTACTTAAAAAACAGGCGGATGTACGTTGAAATTGAAAAAACTCAGAATAATTATAAGAAAAGGTATAAATCCAAGATTGTACGCATATCAACGGGTGTCCCACAGGGATCTATTTTGGGACCTATTTTATTTTTGTTATTTATTAATGACTTGATTAATTATCTGAATAAAATTTTACCTGACATTGAATTAGTAATTTTCGCAGATGACACAAATGCCATAGTGGCAGCCAATGACATGGTAGAGTTGACAGAAAGGGTAAATGCTGCGTTAGAAGCATTTCACGTGTGGTTCGCGGCAAATAAATTGTTAATTAATAGTAAAAAGACTCATATAATGTTATTTAAAACTACAGCCCGTAACAAAGATAGTTTAAATGTTGCCTTAAATGAAGTCGAAATTGAGCTCGTAGCCGAAGTAAAATTTTTAGGCATGCATATTGACCAACTGTTAAACTGGAAACCAGAATTAAAAGCAATTGGTGCATCGGTATCGTCTGCATGTTACGCTCTGAGAGCATTGAGAAATGAAGTCAGCATAGAACAGCTAAAAATGGTATATTTTGCGCTGGTGGAGTCGAAAATTAGATATAGCGTACTTTTTTGGGGCAATAGCTATGAATATAATAGTAGAAGAGCTTTCGTACTACAAAAACGTGCAATTCGTACCATGGTCCGCATCTCACAAAGGGAAAGCTGCCGACAACATTTCATCAATTTAGGCATACTTACAGTGCCAAGTCTTTATGTACTGGTGCTTTTAAGTAATATGGCCAAAAACATACAAGACTTTGAGACATTAGAAGAACGGCAGATAAGAGAAGGCACCCGTAGACTGGACTTGAAGAATAAAGGTCTTACAAATCATAATTTAAGAATTGTTAAACACAGTCCACGATACCAGTCTGTAAAATTGTTCAACAAGTTGCCTATAGACATAAAAAGTGCTGTCTACAGTAGCAGTTTCAAAATAAAACTAAAACATTTCCTATTGAATAAGTGTCTATATGCTGTAGAAGAACTGTAATTTTGTTTTATTAAGATAGTCAAGTTACAGTTAGTTTACATGTTGAAAGGTAATATCGAAAAAATGGAAATTTATCGTTTTAAAATTGTTAATGAATAATATGAAATTCAAATGTAACCTATTTTAGTATGTATAGTGTAATTGTCTAATTTTGTGTGTAAATTCAGATACAAGTTACTTGTTTATGAATAAATGACTAATGACTAATGACTAATGGTCGAGAACTCCCTTCATAGTCTTGCAGTGCGGTAGCGTGCACTGCCACAACTCGCCGTTAGATTGGTACTCTCTCGCTCGTCTCTGGCACTTATGTGCGTGCAGCAGAAGTACTAGCTGCTGCCGGATAAGATTCTGCTTCTCCAGGTCGGGGATGAAGCCGGGCGGTTGCGCCGGCGGCGCCTCCGTGGGGGCCTGCGGCTGTTGTTGGTCTATAATAAAAATCCAAAGTTACTTCAAGATGCTTATGGCAACAGTCCTTTACAATATAAATATTAATTAAAATAAACAAGTGCGAGTCGGACTCGTGCACGAAGGGTTCCGTACCATACATTATCGCAAAAAACGGCAAAATAATCCATAGCGCCACTTAAATATTTATTTTATTCAGTTTTAGTATTAGTTGCTATAGCGGCAACAGAAATACATAATCTGTGAAAATTTCAACTGTCTAGCTATCACAGTTCATGAGATACAGCCTGGTGGCAGACGGATAGATATTTTTTTTTAAACTGAATAGTTTGCGCGAGAGACACTTCCTAAGTGGTAAAATGTGTGTCCGCCCCCTGTAACTTCTAAAATAAGAGAATGATAAAACTAAAAAAAATATATGATGAACATTCATTAGCCATATAATAATAGTTAATCATCACTACCTGCCAGTGAAGTGTTATCAGCTCCAATACACAATATTTATATTAAAATTTCATTTATTCACTATATTAAAATTTTTGACCATAATGGAAGCTATCAACCGCTCAATCACGGATATGAGCAATTTGTTCAGTCTAAGAATGGCTGAATTTGAAAAGGAGTTGCAAAAGTCTCCGTGTGCCACACCAGTCACAACCTCAAATTTGGCAACAGACTTTTCATCGTTCCGGGCATTTATTGTTCAGGCTCTTGGTTCTCTCCAGCAGCAAGCTGCCATGCTAGCACAGAGCCTGGATAACATGGAGATGCGTGGTAGACGTAAAATCTTGATGTTGCACGGAGTGTCAGAGCAGCAAGACGAGGATACTGCACAGGTGGTGGCTCAAGTTGTTGCCCAAATCAAGTTTCAAATGTTGTGTACATTTGAAACTTGATTTGGCTGTGGCTGGCATCAAGAGGTGTCACCGGATGGGGCGCAGCGCAACTAACAAACCCCGGCCTATCCTCTTCAAACTACATGATGTGGCTCTCCGGGATAAAGTCTGGTTTAGTAAAACTAAGCTGAAGGGCTGGTATCACAGTGTCGGAGTTCCTCACAAAAACCATGCACAACGTCTTCATGGCGGCACGGGTTTGGCTTCTTACAGTCATAGCATCATAATGGGCAACTTTAATACATGTCTCCTTAAAAAAGATTCCCGCTCTTCTTCTCTTCGTCATGTTATTGAATCTGCCAATCTTACTATTCTCGATCTTGGTGCCACTCACCGTTTTCCTAACTCTGTTCCCTCGCTTCTTGATCTTATTGTTGTCTCATCCTTAGATCACGTCGCTAAACATGGTCAATGTTTAGCTGACGCCTTTTCCTATCATGATCTAATTTACACTTCCTATAAAATCCGACCTCCTAAGCATAAGTTTAAAACTCTTCTGCTTCGCAATTATGATGATATGGACATTGGTCGTCTCCAGGAGGATGCCAGTAACATTGACTGGACGCCGTTGGTTACATCCTCGTCCGTAGACGAACAAGTTGAAATCTTGTCTTCAACACTCATTCAGCTTTACGACACTCATGCACCTATTCGAGCCGTGAGAGTTAAGCATCTGCCAGCGCCATGGCTGACTGACGACATTAAAATTTTACTGAGCAAAAAAGCAGCTGCGAAGTTTAGGTTTAAAATTCGGCCTAACGACGTCAACAGGGAAAAATACGTGTCAATTCGAAATCAATGCAACAAGCTGTGTAGGAACGCACAACGCCAACATATTCATAATTCAGTTAAAAACGGTGATCCAGCTAAAGTCTGGAAATTTCTTAAATCATTAGGTATCGGAAAAAAGTCTCATGACTCGATTCCTAAAGACTTGGACTTCAACTTGCTTAACAGTAATTTTTCTACTTCGCCCGTATTGGATAGGGCCATCAAAGCTACTACGCTCAATTATCTTTCAAACCTGACGATACCTAATTATTCCCCTTTTGTTATAAGTCAATTCACTGCTTGTGATGTTAAAAAGAGTATTCTATCGATTACATCCAATACTGTTGGTAGTGACTGTGTCAGCCGTAAGATGATCATCCCCATCCTTGATAACATTCTTCCTGTCATCCTTTACATCCTCAACTTCTCTGTTTCTAGGTAGTGTCTTCCACAAGCCTGGAAAGATGCCCAAATTATTCCTTTACCCAAAAAACCACATCCTGCATCTTTCTCTGACTATCGTCCCATTTCTATTCTTCCTTTCATATCCAAAGTCCTTAAAAAGCTTGTCCACCATCAGCTCAGCACGTTCCTTTCCAAACACAATCTGTTGAATCCTTTCCAATCTGGTTTTCGGCGTGGACACAGCACTACCTCGGCACTTGTGCACATCACAGACGATATCAAGTCAGGAATGGAGGAGGGGAAGTTAACATTACTTGCTCTGCTTGACTTTAGCAATGCCTTCAATACTGTTGACTTTGATATTTTGCTTGACGTCCTAAGCTCTTTTGACATATCTCCTCCCGTAGTTGACTGGTTTCATAGTTACCTGTTTGGCCGCCGGCAACGTATTTGCACTGATGAGTTTTTCTCTTCTTGGTGTTACACCTCTGCCGGTGTGCCGCAGGGTGGCGTTTTATCTCCTTTTCTCTTCGCAATATTTATTAATGCTATCACTCAACGACTTTCTTCTTTCTACCACCTGTATGCTGATGATCTTAAAATTTATACCCACTCTCGGCGAGCTATCTGATGCTATTGGGACAATGATGCTGAGAGCAGTGGTGGCCCAGTGGTATCGGCCGCGACTTACAAGTTGTAGGTCGTGGGTTCGAGCCCAGGCAGGCGCTTAATTTGTGTAAATTATTTCATCACCACTGCTCTCAAAACGGTGAAGGAAAACATCGTGAGGAAACCGGCATATCCTAGAACCAAAAATTCGAAGACATGTGACATCCACCAACCCGCACTGGGCCCGCGTGGTGGATTACGGCCCATTCCCCTCTCAGAGAGGAGGCGTGTGTCCCAGCAGTGGGAACATTAATAGGCTGATGATGTGATGTGATGTGATTGGGACAATTAATATGGACTTGGCTCGAATAGGTGACTGGAGCACTGAGTTCGGGCTGAGGATCAATCCAACGAAGACTCAAGTGACGATTGTTGGTAGTACCCGGACTGTCTCTAGGATCGATTGGTCGACACTTCCCCAGGTTTCATTCAATAATACCATTATCCCTTTAAATCACATTGTGATGAACTTGGGGATTTACATCGACAGCACTCTATCCTGGACCAAACAATTGCAGGAAATCCGAAAACTGTTTGCGTCTGCGGGCTCCCTGAGACGGCTTCGTAATTTTCTTCCCATAACCACTAAAGTTGCGATAGCACAATCTCTTCTTCTCCCTATCTTAGACTATGCTGATGCCAGCTATCTTTATCTGACCCAAGACCAATTGGATAAGCTTGAGCGACTTCAAAATCTCTGTATCAGGTTCATATTTGGCTTGCGCAAGTATGACCACGTTTCTGAATTTCGTACTAAGCTCAAATGGCTTCCTATTCGCCTTCGCCGGAATGCCCACATACTTTCTATGCTTTATAATGTACTTTTTAATCCTTTTACTCTTTTTTATCTCAAAGAACGCTTTCAGTTCCTCTGTGACACCCATTCTAGGTCACTGAGATCATCGGAAAATCTAAAATTATGTATTCGTATGCATTCCACTTCCTTCTTTGACAAATCTTTCACGATTCAAGCAGATCGGTTGTGGAATGCACTACCTATTGAAATAAGACGTGCTAAACACTGCCAACGTTTAAGAAAATGGTGAAGGAGTATTACCTTTCACTATAATTTTTATTCTTCTCTTTTCTCTGTTATATTTTATATGTATTAGTATATTTTGTAATATTGTATGTTTGTATTTTATGTTATTAAATGTAAGTAGTATATTATTTATGATAATTTGTACACTGAACGTTTGTCCTGTATGTTTTTTTGTGGTATACAATAAAGTATAAAATAAATAAATAATTAGGTACCATGTAAACTTCCATCGAAAATTGGTTTGAACGAGATCTGGTAAGTAGTTTTTTTTAATACGTTATAAATCGTAAACCACAATTTACCAAGTACGGAACCCTTCGTGCGCGAGTCCGACTCGCACTTGACCGGTTTTTATATGTGTTAACAGAAATCTATCGCCTGCCATGCGGCGACTGCCCTATAGTCGAGTCGACGTTTATTGGCAGACATGACGAATCCATAAGGGTTCCGTTTTTTGCCATTAGGCTACAGAACCCTAAAAAGACGTGTCTTACAAACTAAGCTTCCTCATGACTTAGAGGCAACTTAGGTATTAATCTCTGGCTAGTTGGCAGAATCAGTTTGAGTAGGTATTGTTAAATTATAAAAATAAAAACACGACTGCTAAAAATTAATTAACTGATAAAAAACAAAAAACAGACTGATAAAAAATAGTCCGGTAAAAAAGGAGGTAATCAATTCGATATGCATTATTACGTATGTATGTCTGTTGTTGAAATTGCACAATATTCACATTATGTTACTCTCTATATGGGCTAAACATGTGTGCCAAGTAATAAGTGTATGTATGTTTGTCCACGCATTTCTCCGAAACTACTTATCGGATCGTGATCATTCTTTTTTATTAGATTAAGTATCTCTCAACTTAGGAAACAGTGCAAGATTTATCAAAATCGGTTCAGGAGTTTTTAAGATATGGAACATACAATCGAATTCCTTAGCGACAAACACCACGAATTTACACATTCGTGCTGTTTGTCGCTAAGGAGTTCGATTAAGTTATTATGGATATTTTATCAATCCTTTAGGTACCTTATTATAGAACTTGCTTACTTTTTAGTGATAGGGTACTGAAACTAAAAAGAGAGAAACAAAAACTTTTTCACAAAAAATAAACCAACTTCCAAAGCAGAACACTAAATATTGCAAAAATAACTTTCGTTTCGGAAGTCGGTGTTAAAAAACGATAAAAACCAAGATAAACACATTAGGTACGAAAGGTAGCGATTTTCGAAACGAAAGTTAGCTAGTGAATAAATAAATAATAATATAAACCATTCTAAGTCACCTTTCGGTTGATTGAAAACAAAAGAGATGTGGACCAGCTTTTCCATTATACATTTTTAAAAGGGGCAACTCGGCCGTGGGCCCAGTCCATACGCGGCCGAATGATCCCTTCATACGGTCGCGTATGGAACTGGTCCCACGGCCGAGTTGCCCCTTTTTACCCGACTCATCATCATCATATCATCATATCAGCCGAAAGACGTCCACTGCTGGACATAGGCCTCCCCCAAGCGTCGCCACATTGACCGGTCTCGTGCGTCCCGCAACCAGCGGATCCCCGCAACCTTCACCAGGTCATCGGACCACCTGGTGGGAGGCCTTCCAACGCAACGTCTTCCGGTTCGCGGTCGCCACTCCAGAACCTTTCTGCCCCATCGGCCATCCGTTCTGCGAGCAATGTGCCCTGCCCACTGCCACTTAAGTTTGGCAATTCTTCGGGCTATGTCGGTTACCCTGGTTCTCTTGCGGATCTCTAAATTTCTGATTCGATCACGCAAGGAAACGCCGAGCATAGCCCTCTCCATTGCCCTTTGGGTGACTTTGAGCTTTCTGATGAGGCCCATTGTAAGCGACCACGTCTCAGAGCCGACTGCGGAAGGGTAATGTTTAATAATACATTATGGTACAAGTGTGCAATGTTGGTGATTACCGCTGAGGCGCCATTGAGACCCGAGCCGTTAGGTGAGGGTCTTAAGAGAGCCGAGGACGGTAATCATAAATACACACGTGTATCATACGACGTTTTTCAACACACTTGTGAAGAAAATAATACTAAGAAATCATTTTCAACAGTAAAAACGAGTAGTGAAATTTTTTTCACAGTGGCGGGCAAAATTAATCAGTTTTCCTATGCGCGCGCATTTAACAATGGCGATCGGCCATAGACTTAAAGAATGAGGTTTCTTTTTTTTTGGCTTTTCGTGGATAGTGTTTAAGCCACGTACAAAATAGGGAATTTCAATTTTTCTTAATTACAGAGCAAAAAAAATTTATATTTGAGTGAAAGTTTTATTTATTAAGCACGTACAAGTTGAAATTATCTATTTAAATACGAAGTTGCATGAAATGAGCAAGCAATAGTGTAGTGGACTGTATTTGGTTGTTCGTTGGAAGAATGAAAATACTGTCGTGATTCGTATCTTCAATTTTATTCCGTATTGTTATTACAACTGTATGTTATTACAATTGTAGAGCTGAAGACTGACTGTGTCCGACTGTGCCTCAGCCTCCAAACGGTCCGTTATTTATACAAGAACCGCTAGGCGCGAACAATGGCGCCCCTCTCTCTCAATGGCGCTCGGGCATGGCGTCATAGAAATGCCGTAATCATCAATATTATCTTACTTAAATCTACACAAATTATACATTTCCTTAATCTACATACTTAATTCTACCTAGGAAACATATAAACTGTAAAAAGGTCAACACAAAAATCTTATCTAACCTAGATTCCTCCCTACTTATGAGCTATCAAAACATGCATAATCTTACCTAATTATCTACGTTTTCTCTAGTTCTTATATGTATTACAGTAGTTCTCATATGTTTTGTACTCATACTTTAGAACTCACATGGAACCTACATCAATTATATTTTAACATTCACGTGTTATTTTTAGTACCACGAAAAGAGAAATTTACAGATAACGGGATATCATATTTTCTCACGCCGACCCCGGCTTAATGTGTTTTGGGATAACAGCAATAGTCCATTCAATGTTTTATTAAGGCGGCGTACGGGTCTGCAGACAATAAGCATTTATAGTTATTTATTTTTCAAAGCGGTAAACCTTTGACAAACAAGGCGTTCACCGTTACGGAGCCATTAAACATGGATTGTTTCTTTATTTTTACAAAATGCCGACAACGGTCAGGGTTATTGCTTCATTCAAAGATTCGTTAAAAAGACCCAAACACATGTTCGCCATAAACACCGTTATAGGTCTACGTGGGAAGCCCTTATGCTAAAAAATCACCACGCAACGTACAAAGCCATGCGTCCGTTACAGTTCTCCCCCCGGCGCAGCTCGCGTAGCCTCCTTTGTTGACACGACGACGAGCTTGCTCACGGGGCGTCGGAAGGTGCCAGTCCTGGTGCGCACCTCGACGACTCTGATGCCGCCATCCGGTCCGCGATGCGTGCGCTCGACGATTCCCATCGGCCATGTGTTCCGTGGCAGCGTGTTGTCGACCACGAGGACCACGTCACCGGCTTGAATGGGTCGCACGTCGTTCCGTGGCTCGCCGCGAGGTACCAACGTGGGCAGGTACTCGCGTAGCCATCGTCGCCAGAAGTGGTCAGCGAGCGCCTGACTAGCTCGCCATGTCCTCCGGTCGTCCTCTTCGCAGGGTCCTGTCGTCGGCAGCCCCTTAGACGACCCCAACAAGAAGTGGTTGGGTGTTAGGGCCTCGGGGTCGCTGGGATCCACACTGACGTGTGTCAGCGGTCGCGCATTGATCGAGAACTCAGCCTCAGTGAGCAGAGTCCTCAGTACTTCTTCCGCCGGCGCCTTCTCTCGCAGGGTCACGCTGAGCGCCGTCTTCACGGAGCGCACCATACGTTCCCACGCGCCACCTTGGTTGGGCGCGCCGGGAGGGATGAAGCGCCACTCCAAGCGATGCAGTAGCCCCTCATCTCGCAGGGCAAGCATCCACTCGGCGTAGGCGTGGCGTAGCTCCTGGTCGGCCCCGCGAAAGTTAGTCGCGTTGTCGGAGTACATCACTCTCGGCCAGCCTCTGCGCGCGGCCATTCGTCTCAGCGCCATGATTGCTGAGTCGGTGGAGAGTGAAGCGACAAGCTCGATGTGCACGGCGCGGGAGGTGAGGCACGTAAAGAGTGCGCCCCACCTCTTTTCTCGGCGGCGTCCTACCTTGACCATTATTGGCCCAAAATAGTCCACCCCACAGTTGGTGAACGGGCGGTGAAAAGGGTCAAGGCGGGCGTGTGGCAGGTCTCCTGTAGCTGGGGTTTGCGGCCTCGCCCGCCTCGTTTTGCAGAAGGCGCAGCTCCTCTCGACAGCGCGTACCGTGGGTCGCAAGTGAATGACCCAGTACCGCTGTCGCAGGTCGTTCGTCACACGCTCCCTATTGGCGTGGCCTGCAGCGCAGTGCTCCCGCAGCACGAGGAGCTTAGTCAGCTGATGTCGGCCGTCGAGTATAATAGGCCGCTTCATCTCGGTCGGGGCGGGAGAGGCCTCGATCCGGCCCCTCACTCTTAGGACGCCGTTTTCCAGCACTGGATCCAGCCTGTACAATCGACTCGCCCTCGTGAGCGGGCGAGCAGACTGGATCTTCTTCATATCTTCCCCGAAGCTGTCCTCTTGTGCTTGTTTGATTAGTTCAGCCTCGGCGCGCTGGATATGATGATACTCCATCCTTGTTGCTCTTCGTCTGCAGATATCAGTGAAAGCGATCGCTCGAGCGACGGCTCTCACCAATACCTCATACTTTGAGAAGCGGGCCGGGTTCGGTAGCCAGCTATCTCGCTCCGTTTCTTCTCTCGTGTGAAGGACCTCCTCGTCCTCCTTGTCATCCGTCGACGTCGTGGGCCACTGCTCTTCTGGCAGGAGCAAGAAGTCCGGTCCTTGAAACCATCTATCCGTGGCGCAGATGGGCGTGTCGATGAGCCGAGTGGCGTCGTCCGCTACGTTGCTTGCAGTAGGCAGCCAACGCCACTCTTCTTTCTGGGTCAACTCTGCGATCTCTCCCAGCCGATGCGCAACGAATGGCGTGTAGCGTCGCACGTCGTGATGGATCCAGTGCACCACGGTAGATGAATCGGTCCAGTAGGTCGTCTGGCCGATGATGACTCGGTGCTCCCTTCTTATCGTCTCAGCGAGTCTTGCTCCAATCACTGCGGCTTGTAGCTCCAGGCGCGGTATAGTTTGCGCCCGACGAGGCGCCACCTTAGCTTTGGCGGCCACCAACACGACGTTCAGGCTCCCATCGACGTTTCTTATTCGCCAATAGGCCACAGCTGCGTAGGCTTGCTCGCTGGCGTCGCACAGTATGTGTAAGTCGACGCGTTCATACTTTTGCGTCACGTAACAGCGCGGTAGTCGCAGCTGAGCGAGTTCAGTCAGGCGAGCGAGCCAGGAGGCGAAGAGCTCGTTCTCTTCCTCGGGGATTTGCTCGTCCCATGTCGTCTGAAGGCGCCACAAGCTCTGCAGTATGATCTTCGATCGTATTGTGTAGTGGCTCAGCAACCCAAGCGGGTCGTATATGGACATCACGGCGCTGAGGGCTTCACGCTTAGTCGGGGCGCGCGTTCTCGCTCGTACTTCAGCCGGGACTCGGTTCATAGATGTGTTGAACCCCAGCTCATCGCGCTCCGCGTCCCAATGCAGCCCCAGAATCTTGCTCTCAGGCTGCTCACCCCCCAATTGTGTAGGAGAGGTGGCGTGCAGCTCGGTGGGCACGTCGCGTAGCACCGTCTTGTTGCTGGAGCTCCAACCTCGCAGCGTGAACCCTGCGTGCGCGTGCACTGCTCTCGTTTCCTCTACTGCTTTCCGTGCTTCTTCAGCGTCTTCATAGCTGGCCACCAAATCGTCCATATAGTGACTTCCTTTGATGGCCTCCAGCGCCCGCGGGTACTCCTGCCCATGTACGTCTGCGTTGTGGTTGCGAACGTAATGGGCCATGTACGGGGAGCTCGCGGCGCCGAATAGCATACTGGTCATCTTGTATTTCCTCGGTGGCTCTTGTCGGTCGTCACCTCTCCACAGGAACTGTTGCGCTGGTTGGTCCTCCGGCCTTATCCTGATTCTCTGGAACATCTCCTGCACGTCTGCTGTAATCGCTACCACCTTCTCTCGGAACCTAAATAGGATTCCTGGCAGCGACAGCAGTAGGTCGGGTCCCTCCAACAGTTCGTCGTTTAGGCAGACGCCGTTGCTCTTCGCTGCTGCGTCGAACACTAGCCTATGTTTGCCGGGCTTGTTCGGGTTCTGCACGGCGAAATGTGGCAGATACCAACAGATGGCACTCGCTCGCTCCGACCCGTCGCATGGCGTCGCGTACCCTTTGTCCAATAGGTTGTTAACCTGCTTGGAGTACTCAGCCGCGAACTGTGGGTTGGCGTCCATCTTCTGCTCGATCTTCTTCAGCCGGCGGAACGCTTGATTGTAGCTAGGCGGCATAGTGACCTCGTCTCGTCGCCATGGCAGCCCAACCTCGTACCCGGTGTCAATCTTCCTGATTGTCCTTCCGACTATGTCGATGGCCCGTTGATCGCTCGCCTTGACTCTCGGCCTTCCTTGTATGCCGAGCGCGTCGATCCTGAAGTGGGCTTCGACTAAGTCGTGGAGTTCCTGGCTGCATGCACCCGTAGTTCGGTTGGGCTCGTATACATGCAGCACGTTCCCTTCTTTGATGATGGTCTTGCGTGGTGCGGTTCCGTGCACCACCCATCCGAGTTGCGTTCTTGATGCTGCCGGTTGGTTAGGGCCGCCGATTCGGAGCTCGCGGGACACGATGCACTCCCAGTGGTCTGTACCCACTAGAAGCCCGGGGCGCGCCAGTTCGTAGCACACCTCTTCTGGGGTCAGGTCCCTCAGGTGCTCGTAATCCAGCAGCGTGTCGGGAATGGACTGTTGGTGAAGCCGGAGATCCTTCATGGTCCTCGCTCTGACCCTGTAGCTTTCGTCACTCTTCAGTCCCTTCACGTTGATATTCGCTTCTTGGCTGCCCATATCTCGCTGCGACATGTTGACCCCGCTCAGGTGGATCGGCCGTGATGGCCCTTCTGCCCCGACGCTCGCCGCCAGTGCTTCGTCCACTAGGGTGATCGTGGCCCCTTCGTCTAGGAGTGCGTAGGTCTTGACCTCCCCCCGTGGTCCGGACACGATGACAGGGCACATCTTGAGCAAGACTGCCCGTGGCCCGGTAGCGGGTTGGGTAGCCACAGACAGGACCGCTTCCTCCTTCCGTGGTTCAGCCTTCCCCATGTCTTCCGTCTGCGCTTCGCGTACCGCTTGATGGAGCGTCGCGTGATGCGGGCGGCGACATTGATCCACGCCGCACAGCTGCGCCTTGCAACTTATGCGCCTGTGTTGCTTCTGGGCGCATTTGAAGCAAATCTTATTAGATTTAAGAAAGCTCCATCGCTGCTCTACCGTTAGCGCCTTGTACTGCGGACACCGCGTCAACAGGTGGGCTTGCTCGCACTTAGGGCACTTGTCCTTTTCTTCTTCCCTTCCCTCGGTCGTAGTGAACACGCTCGCCTTCTTCTTGAGTGTCACGATGGGTCGAGTTTCCTTTCTCGGTGCGGCGGCGCTTGTAGACGGAGCGTACGTATATCGTAACGCTCGGTCCGCCTCTCGCATTAGAAACCGTGACAGCACGACGATTTCCGGATCCGTTGTCCCTTCTTGATCGTAGGCGTAGTCACACCAGCGGGATCGGAGATGCGGGCTGAGCTTGTCCAGTACTTCCCGGGTCATAAAAGGGTTGAACAAGTAACCTCTTCGATCGATTGTTTGCAGTACGCAAATTATGTTCTGTAGCTTGACAGCGAAACTGTTGAGTTCTGTGGCCGATGTACCAGGTTTTGGAAGCTTCTTGAGGTCATCCAGTGCCCGGTCGATGATGACTTCCGGTCGTCCGAAGCACTGCTCAAGAGTCTTCATAATGACGCCTGGATCAGTGGCCGTATGTAGAAGGGCGGCCACGGCGTCTCTTGCTTCTCCTTTGAGGCAGCTTCTCAGCCTTTGTACGTTCTCGGCTGCTGTAACCTGGTACATATCTGTCGAATCTCGTACAGCCGCCTTGAATGGCAGCCACTCGTTGGCCGCTCCGGAGAATGTAGGTAGCTCCGTGTGCCTAGGCCTAGGTCGGGCCATTTTTTCTAGTGTTGCTGCCAAGTGCTCAATGCTGTCCTTTGCTCTTGTGGGGGTCGGCGATCTCGTTCTAGACACGAAGCGTATCTGTTTGGATTCTCTTGGTCCCTCCTCCCCCCGTGAGTTGAGGGGGTTCGTCCTCAGCCATTTATCCACCATTTGATGAGGCTCTTCGCGTGGACGAGAGGGCTCTTGTTCCTCTTGTACGCTTTCTTCATCGTTGATCGCTGACACCTCCACTGCTAGTCTCTTCTTGACTAGCTCTTCTTCCAGTGCCAGTTGCTGGGTCCGGATGGCTGCTAGCTTCTCTGCAGCCTCCAGTTCCGCTATCCGTAGCCTTGTTGTGACGCTTGTCGTCGACCGTTGCGACCTCATTGTCCTGGTCGGTGACGTCATTCGCTGTCGGATCGCGGTGTTTGTCGTCTGTGCACTGGAAGGCCCCGCTGCGCTGTTGTGTGCCATTCTCGGAAATGGTGATGCTGGTGGGTCCGGTGAGAGTCTTCTTCTTCGCTCCCGTTCGATCAGCTCCGCTTCCTGGCGGCGCGCCTCCTCTTCTTGGACGCGTCGCGCTTCCTGTTCTTGGATGCGTAGCTGTTCTTCTATCTCGGTTGCGTCTCCCTGGCTCCTTGTGAACACCATCTTGAGTATAGCCGCACGTTCGGTTTGGCAAGGCGGGTTAGTACCTCTTCGGTTCGGTACTTCAGGTGAAACCGGTCGGCTCGGTTCGGTAAGCCGGTCGGGTTCAGTTGTGTTTAAGCCGGTCAGGTTCAAGACCGGTTAGGTTCGAAACCGGTCCTGTTCCGTACAGCTTTGTTCTTACCGCAGATCTTCTTACTTCGTCTGCGGCTCGGTGACAGCCGGGTTCCTTTCTTCGCTCTTGCCGCAGATCTTCGTACTTCGTCTGCAGCTCAGTGGTTCTGGTTGCAGCGGGTTCTTCGTTCTTGTATCCGCTGCTTGATGGACCAGACTGTAGTGGGCCTGGTTGCCGCTGGTTCTTGGTTCTTTATCCGAGCTCGTAGGACCAGACTGAAGTGGACTGTATTTGGTTGTTCGTTGGAAGAATGAAAATACTGTCGTGATTCGTATCTTCAATTTTATTCCGTATTGTTATTACAACT
Source organism: Orthosia incerta (assembly GCA_948252205.1). NCBI lineage: Eukaryota > Metazoa > Arthropoda > Insecta > Lepidoptera > Noctuidae > Orthosia > Orthosia incerta. The sequence continues at coordinate 25,003,509 of OX411752.1, forward strand.
GTATGTTATTACAATTGTAGAGCTGAAGACTGACTGTGTCCGACTGTGCCTCAGCCTCCAAACGGTCCGTTATTTATACAAGAACCGCTAGGCGCGAACAATGGCGCCCCTCTCTCTCAATGGCGCTCGGGCATGGCGTCATAGAAATGCCGTAATCATCAATATTATCTTACTTAAATCTACACAAATTATACATTTCCTTAATCTACATACTTAATTCTACCTAGGAAACATATAAACTGTAAAAAGGTCAACACAAAAATCTTATCTAACCTAGATTCCTCCCTACTTATGAGCTATCAAAACATGCATAATCTTACCTAATTATCTACGTTTTCTCTAGTTCTTATATGTATTACAGTAGTTCTCATATGTTTTGTACTCATACTTTAGAACTCACATGGAACCTACATCAATTATATTTTAACATTCACGTGTTATTTTTAGTACCACGAAAAGAGAAATTTACAGATAACGGGATATCATATTTTCTCACGCCGACCCCGGCTTAATGTGTTTTGGGATAACAGCAATAGTCCATTCAATGTTTTATTAAGGCGGCGTACGGGTCTGCAGACAATAAGCATTTATAGTTATTTATTTTTCAAAGCGGTAAACCTTTGACAAACAAGGCGTTCACCGTTACGGAGCCATTAAACATGGATTGTTTCTTTATTTTTACAAAATGCCGACAACGGTCAGGGTTATTGCTTCATTCAAAGATTCGTTAAAAAGACCCAAACACATGTTCGCCATAAACACCGTTATAGGTCTACGTGGGAAGCCCTTATGCTAAAAAATCACCACGCAACGTACAAAGCCATGCGTCCGTTACAAATAGGTACATTAATTTATTTGTACTATTGAGCACGATCTTTTTTGTATCGAAACTTTTTTAAGAACAAAGAAACTCAACCAATAAATTTAAAAAAATCTTTATAACTCACTTGTGAATAATAGCAATGAAAAAGTCACAGTTTGATAACAGGTATCATTATGTGCCTAATTGCGGTGAAATTAGAGCCACTTTATGAGCAAGTGTGTTGAAAAATTTATAATGGAAAGCTCGTCCACATCTCGTGAACACGTTATGATAAAGTCAGGGGAAATAATGTAGGATTGTGGTTTAATTAGTGGCTTCAATGGTTTTATTTTATCTCATTGGGGTTTCCGTCAGCGTTGCCAATCTGTGGGGAATTTCCCAAACTGCGGGGATTTCAGGCAGATTGGGTAATTGGTGAGGTGAGAGATTATGTGGGGAAAACGCGGGGAATTTAGACATTTACACATTGACTTTTATACAGAACTGAACTTAGAAGTAATAAAAAAGAACTAGAAGTACTTAAATGTATATTTAATTCAAGCTTAACTCAACTTATCCAGCAGGAAGGTTTTAGAGTTTATTTTATGAGAAAATTCATGACCTAAATAAATTAGGTATGGTCATGAATTAAATGAAAGCTAAAAATAAGCCTATTGCTCGTTCTACCTTTCTCAAACATAGGGTTGCCATCTTTAGAATGTGCCAACCGGGACAAGGAGCGTGAAAGCCCCGGATTATGGAGCTTACAACCCGGACATTTAATTAGATTTTATTTTCATAACTTTTTCAAACTAAATGTAGCTTTAAAATATATATTTTTCGTACAAAAAAGAATATTCGGCAAAAAATTTTTTTTTGGTTTTCTTTGCTGCTCATAATGCCCCTAATAGTCTAGTCAACAAGTGCTTTTTAGGTCAAATTTTTTTCGCCTTCCCCGAAAATTATGATTGACGTGTCATTCGATTCAGAATGGCATGTAGGTACATAGTTTTTGAGAAAATGCTAAGACCGCTCGCAAAAATTGCAATAGTTATTAACAATTAAGTGAAAAAACGGGGCTTGATTTTTCGTCAATATCTCAAAAACAATTCAAGATAATTCAAATTTGAAAAAAGATCCAAAAAGAGGAGAAAATTTCCTAAAAAACGTCCTAACTCCAGGAACTGTAGGACCAATATTTATAATTTTACCAGAGGGTTGAAAATACGCCTGAAAACGGGTACTCCGGCTTGCGCAAGCCACGCCCCCTTCGGGCCTTTAATGAATAAATATTTTTTAAACTTATTAAATATGAAAATTAAAAAATTCATGCGCCTGCAGGATAGATTAATGAACAATAATCTGTGGTCATAAATTTTTTATCGCAATTTTTCAATAAGTTATCCATTAATTAATTAACAATTTTTTGTAGTACGAACATTAACATTGCAAGTGCGATAATTGTTAAACTATTAATCTGAGACTTTTGTCCTTTCGTGGAGCTATTTTTCAAAGGTCTTAGAATAGATTCCTGTTGGAAAAATAAAAAAATAGTTAATTTTAGTTTTGTTATTAACAATTTACCGAAGTGAAAAATTATAAAGCTCTACTAAACATTGAAAAAAAATGTTTCTTACTATATTATTATGGATCCGTTTTCTTATGATCAGAAGCAACTTCAAAATGATTTTTAATAATTTTTATCTCCTATTGTTTATGAGATGATTTAAGTTTTTTTTGATTGCATAATCTTTGATGATAATTATGATATTAAAAAAACATAGTTTTATTTTATTTTTTTAATTGCTTAAAAACGCATTTGTTACATAACAATTTTTTTTTACCACTTATTGAGAAAATTAAGGAACCATTTTTTTTAATCATTAATTATCTTGGTTTTTGATATTAAAAAAAATGGTATAAATTAAATAAATAATCAAGTCAGAGCTTCAAATTTTGGTTTAATTTGTTGTTTAATTAATAAAGAATAAATAAGACTTAAATTTTTTCTTTGTATCTTCTTTAGTTAAAAAGTTATAATAAAATTAAAAATTAAAAACCAGTCAGAGTGGTGAAATTAAAGATAACAGAAAATTTTAAGTTCAATAAAAAATATAAATATATAAAAAAGAATAATGCGTGGTTGTTTTTGTTCTTTTAAGTAGAAAAAGAAAAAAATACAAAGAGATAATTCATTTGTTTATAAAAAATTGTTCATTTAATAAACAATGAAAATCTAAATAATAATCGTTTGGTTTTTTTTAATCTCAAACACCAATTTAAATAATGATTTGACTATCACTTGTTGACTATAAGCGTATACTCAACTCCTTAAACTCCGTCCCTAAGACGACCCACTGACCAATGCTTGTATATTACCAGTCATTTTCATGGCTTCTTAGATAATGTTGCATTAAACTTTATTAAAGTTAGACTGTCTAATTTGGTAGTCGCCAAAATCACCCAACTTTTTTCTGAGGTACCTCTACGTCGTCTATTTAGCGACCAGTCGCCGATCGTAAAAATAGCCTGCCAAGTAGCCTAAATGGCAAAAAGTTGTCTAATCTGGCTACAGCTACACTTTACAGACACACATTAAAATAAAGTAAAATAATAACAGCTTATGAAATACTCACCCGCGGTGTCCGAGGGACCTTGAAAAGCGTCCAGGATCATCTTAGGCCGCAATTAACACTTTAAAACACACGGGTTGATAACTTGATAAAGTATAAGAAATAGTCTCTCCAGCGCAAAATGTCTGATGAAATCTTTTTCTACGCTGTGCAGAAAAACTTGTTTACAGTTGATCGAGAGTTGGTCTTAGTCCTTAGTCATAGAAATGAGATCATCACTACGTTGTGAGTCGTCGTGTCTGTGTCTGACTGACTGTGACTGTTGACTGTCTCTGTCTGTGGTTACACTGTGGTATATATGGGATGTCCATAAAGTATTATTCAGGTATTATTTTATTACTTTTAAGTTTTAAATACGGTTCTAGTACACTCACTTTTCAGCCACTGTTGTGAAATATATTTTATCCAAATTAAGATTTAATATTATTATAGTTATCGTTCTATTTCTTATCTTTAACACATAAACTAACATTGATCGCCTCTTGACGTTCAACCTTTCGGTTTTATCTGGCTCAGCTCGTGTGCCCACTATTTTTACCCGACTGCCGAAGGAGGGTAATGTGTTTATCAGTCTATGTATGTATGTATGTTTGTTCCTATGTGGCATTCCAGAGAACAAACGCGTTGGCCGATTTTAATGATTCATACGTCAATCGACTCGTCTTAACCTTGCGAGTGTCACTGGCATCATTAAAATTGAGAAATAGAAAAATGGCGGCCTTTGGGCGCCATATTGTGGGGAGGCAATTTTCTTTTTTCTTCCAAACCCATTGTGTGGGGTATCAAAATAAAGGTCATTTCAAAAATATGTAACACTTACGAGTATATGTTTAAATGTACAAAATTAAAAAAAAAAGTTAACTAAAAAAGTTATAAGTAAATAAAAAAAGTTAATTCAAAAAATCAACAAACCCGACTGCTTAAATAGCGAACTAAAAAGACGTAAACAAGAAGAAAATCATGCTGTGCAGTCGGAGGATACATCTGGTTTTGGTCAGCCAGCTCTCGAATATGTATACTCCGGCCTTAGCCTCCGACTGCACAGCATGATTTTCTTCTTGTTTACGTCTTTTTAGTTCGTTTTTTAAGCAGTAGGGTTTTCATTTTTATAGTGTTAACACACGTTCGGATTTGGTACGGCCGGACCGACTCCGCCCACAAATGCTTTCTCGCTTACACACGCTTGTTTGGACCGAGACGGAATCAATTTAATAATAATAATGTCCGCGGACCACTACACACGCTCGGATATGGTCGGGGCCGGACTAACCCCGCCCACAAATCCGTGGTCCGGCCGTACCAAATTCGATCGTGTGTTAACACTATTAATAAACTCTTTTTTATAGATAAATGACGGGGATTCCCCTGGCAGAGACATCTCATTATAGACGCGTTCCAAAATCTACATAAAATACTACATCAACTTAGCATGCGTTCAAAATCCAACTGCCTTAACTAGGGATGATCGCCAATAGGAAAATTTCGTTTTGACAGAGAATTTGGATTTCCGACCCAATGGAAATAGGTCTATGCACTATTACATCTGATTGTCTGGCGAAATTAAATTCAATCAGTATTGGTCTAGGCCCATACTAAACTGAATAGAATAATTTCAGGACTAGCCCTCATGAAATAACACTCGTGGTTTAATTACGCAGTAAATAATTTATATTTATCATGAAATATCTATATTTATTAACACGAACAATGTTATCATTTATTCGTATAAATGTATATTTTGCGGTGGTCCGTTTTACCTGTTTAGCAAGCATTTAATGAAAAACAGACCTTATTGCAAATGTATAGGGTCTATATTTCAATTAAAGATAAATCTAATTAAAACTTTTCCTGGCGTTGGATAAAGTGTTCAAAGGACAATTAAAGTTATTTTTATTTTCATCCGATAAGTTTTTATTTGCAACCGAAATTCAATCGGTCGTGAGAGCTCAACGAGTAATAGTGACTTTAAAGGTAAGTACAACATATCTTTCTAAAAAAAGTCAAAATCGGCCGAGAGATAAATGGGATCTCACCGTTTAGCTATCTAATGGTTACAATATTTTTCCAGGTTTAATATTAAAAAAACTGAAAACTAAGAATGGAATCATATGAAAAAAAACGGACCTGAGTGGATTAGATTAGACGATCCATTATTTTTGTCCATGGAATGGAAATTTACTAGCACAATAGACTGGCTCATAACAGTGTTGCCAGTAAAAGAACCGAAGAACTCAGCGGAAAAAACAATCTCTATTCTAGAGGTTTGTGTAAAGTTATTATTTCCGCCCTCATGAGCTTTGTCGACCTAGCATGCTGTTAATTTTTTTATGTATTCTCTTTTCAGTAATTTTATCCGTGGACGAGGAAAAGTTCCGGACCTTGCTGAAACACTGCCCACCATGGACGGAGCAGCACCTGATGAAAGCCCGGAATCGGCGTTTGCAGAGGCGGTTCAGTAGAATAATGAACTTGATCGCCCAGGAATCTGACTTGGAATTGGGCCAGATTTAAAGCTAAATAAAACATATTATAATTTTGTATACATTTTATTAATAAATCGATCAAACCAAAATACATCTATCCTTTCGTGCGCATTCAAATTATTCATACAAATTCATTAGGGAAAACTATTTTTACATTTTTGAACATTTACCTTATCATTTAATTTTAAACAGAAGTAAGTCTATAATTACCTAGATTAACTTGTGCCTAATTATTGAGAAAAATAAACCATCACAACTATAATTACACATGTAAATTTTGCGTTAAGCCTGTTAAATCATAACAAATGTCAGGTTTCTTATCATTATCACTTGTGCTCGAAGGGGACTCACATTTTTTTCGATCTTTCTTCAAAATCTTCATCATTTTACGATCTCCCATCTTGCAAGCGAGATCATAATATGGCGTCTCTCTTCCAAAGTTTTTAGCTTCTACATTGACACCCGGCACCCGACAAAGCCATTCAGCGAGGGTGTAGTTCCTTTTCATGATACATAATATGTGGAGTGGAGTTAAGCCTGCGTGTCCTTCTTGTCCGTTTATGTCAGCTCCAAGTTGCAACACAAGATCCATCATATCTATTGGATATGAGACGTCAGATGCTGCTGTTATATGGGTGCACTGGGCACCATTATAGGCCTTTATGTTGAGTATCTTCGGGTATGGTTCATCCACCATGTCTGCGGCTCGACAAAGAAGAGCTACTGATTTTGCTTGACAAGCCTCGTGGAAATACGTACCCGCCGACCCATTTCTGGCACTTAACATTTTGAAAAGCTTATAATCCCGCATTTTAAAATTATCACCAAATTCACTTTTGAATGAAAGCACGTTACTTGTAGCTCAGTGGAACTAAATAACCAATCTATGATTTCGCTTCCAGTGCTGGACGTATTATACTGTAGCATTATCGGGACCAAATGGAATATAAATGTGATAGGTTAAATAAACATACAAGTAATAATTAAAACAGTTAACAATCGGGTTTTTCCTGGGATGTTATTGACGACAATTTGGTACTGTGTTCCCGATAAAACTTTAGGTGTCTTTTGATAAAAAATAATGAACCAACTTACGGAAATATAATGAAAAGTTTCTGTTTATTCTGATTTAGGTAATACCATCAACAAAGCCGATTGACGAACATTGAGACCATAAACAAAGCTGGCATGTACCTATGTAAGTTGAGTCACTGTCTTGAGATGTAACGATTATTTTCTTCCCATCTGAATTGTCATAGTCATACGTTTTACTTCCGTGATAGCTTAAGACCAATCGGTAGGGGTCCCAACATTATGATACCGATTCTTTCATAAATTTGCTGGCTTTAAAAAATTATTGGCAGTACCTGATTGTGGGATCGCCATTACTTGTGCGTGCTCCAGTCTAATAAGTTCCAAAAAGTTTGCTTGATTTATTTTATCCAAAAAATCAAAAACGCTAAAGATTTCAAAACAAAAGCCTGGCATAGCGATAAACACAATATCAATCTCACCCAAAAGGTCATGCAATATAAATACCGATCTTGACACTATACCTAATTACAATCAATTATAGATAATTATCAGATCTACAAACTTACAAAGTAATAACTGCATTGTTATTGGGATCCATTGAGTTGCTTATCACATCATACATCACCACTTTATACAATATTTTTCTACGTCTGTTAGTAAAGCATATCTCACTGCTTTGTAACAGAATGCATACTGTCCAATAAGAAAAACACTTGAATGTCTTTGTTTCCGTATTTTCAGCACCGCCTGCGGTAGGGACACTGTTTGTTCTTCCCGTAACTCTGATAACGCATTGTCTATGGTACAAAATGTTCCTGTTCGACCAGTTCCTGCAGAGCAGTGGAGTGTGGACCACTATCGGTCCTGGTTTAGAGTCTGCTGCTTTTGTTAACTCTTCTCGTTTTTTGTTCACCTGCAATATTAGATGCAGAATTTTCGCCGGGTTGATGGGATTACCGTTGTCAGGCCAATCAGTATACCAAAAGTGATGGATCTCCCGTGAAGTATCAGTGTACATATCAGTAAGTCATAATCTTGTTCTGGTGAAACTAAACATATTTCTAATTTCAAGGGTTTTTATAACATATCTTCCAAATACTTTTTCACTATTCTCTGCATTGGCCCAATATTCATAGCACGCGTGACCTGCATTATCTGTTTTTTTTGTTAATGACACTATGATATGACAATTTCTCTGTAAAACCATCCTCCAAAACTTTTCACACGTGTTTTTCTTCGGAACCTGGCAGCAAATGAATTTATTTTTCTCCTTAAATCCGTTAACAAAGTTGGCATGCATATTAGTTGATGCTATTTGTGCTAATGTCGTGGTTTCTTGTAATGAATCCCAATCTTCATCAATATATTTTGCATTGGGTGGTATTAAAATCACTCGAGAGTGATCCCAACACGGAATATCGTCGTATCGATACTTTAGCCATTTTTGCGTCATTGAAAAATCAGCAAAGGTACCTGGTAGTTGTACGGCCAGAACTTCTTTGTGCTTCTTTTTAATGAATTTCGACAACTCCGGTCGACTTTTCATCTCCAGAAAGTCATCGATGCTGGCTGTCTTGAAGCCCTGATTCCCCATTTTGCTTGCAATGAGCTAGTCAATATTGCACGCGGGTCCGTGACTTGCTGTCTCGGCTAGTTAGTATACACTATACTCATACTCGTCTGACACTATTCTATTTATGCAGTTTCAAACTTTTGTTATCAAGTCATTAATAATCAAATTTTCAGACAATAGTAAAGAAAAACAATAATACTCTGAGTCAATATTTTACGAGATGATTACGTGATCACATTGGACTCTTCATCCCCTCAAAAAGTTTATTGAATATTCTTATCGGTCTTGAAATGCAATACCTAGTAATGATTACATCCAACACCTGTTAAAATTACTCGAGAGTGATCTCAACACGGAGTATTGACGTATGGATTCTTTAGCCGATTTTGCGGTACTGAAAAAATAGCAAAAGTGCCTGGTAGTTGTGTTACGTCCCAACCTGCACGTCAGATGACGTGAGCATTTAATTCTCTAATTACCTAAGTACTAACCTGAAATCTAACTACTTATATTGTAGATCGATAATATAGCAACTCTCATAACATTACAGTAATTATATAAAATAATATTATTTAAGACATTTGATCGTTATGCATATGAATAATAAATTGATAATGTTATTTTTGTATACTTTATCAAATATAAATAAGCGCTGGGGCCACAAGTAAAATACTCAAGACGTGCAGATGCACAAACATCTAATTGGTTTTAAGATTGTGGTATCTGTATGATAATTATAAGTTGCGGGTAAGCCGCTATTAAACAGTTGGTTCGTGGACTTTATGTTTCATTGAGTGCGCTCCCGAAAATATTCCCTTAAACACTACTGGCGACGAGGAAAATTAAGTTAAATTACCACTAATAGTTAGTGTACAGTGTTATTGTGAAGTGACAATAAAATGCCGATCGGAAAAATTGAACAATTCGATTTATCGAGCAAAAAATGGTTGGCATACATTCGACGCGTGGAACAGTTTATGGCGCTCAACGAAATCAAGCAAGATTTACGAGTGGCTACGTTAATCACGTTAGTGGGCGAAGCCACTTATGATCTGATGTGTGATCTTTGTGCGCCAGACAATCCGGAGACCAAAAGTTTTCTGGAGTTAGTGAAAATAGTTGGCGACCATCTCGAACCAAAGCGCTCAGAAATAGCTGAGCGGCATGTATTTAGAATGAGACGTCAAAATGGCGGCGAAAGTCTGAGCGATTATTTGCAATCTCTCAAACATCTGGCCAGCACGTGCAATTTTAAAAGTGGACTCGAAGAAAACCTACGAGACCAATTCGTGTCTGGTCTTGTTAGCGATGACATGAGATCGCGGCTCTTCGCCGAGCCGACACTGACGGACAAGAGGGCGGTGGAGTTGGCCTTCGCACTCGAAGCGGCTGACCGGCACGCTCAAGCGAGCGGCACGTGCAGCGGAGCAGCGTCGACGAGTTCCGGGGCGCCCGAGCCGATGCACCGGCTTGCGACGGGACGAGGTGAGACGCGCGCTGCGACCGGCGGCAGCGGCAGCAGCATCGAAGGAACGCGCAACTCGGCCGCGTCTGCGAACGAGGCACAGCGCGCGCCGCAACAGCCTTGTTGGCGGTGCGGAAAGGGACATCGAGCAGTCGTGTGTCGTTTTAAAAATTATTCATGTGACGTGTGCGGGCAAAAAGGTCATCTTAAAGTTATGTGCAAACGAAATCCCCGTCAGGGGGAGGTGCGGTTGTCGCGGGGAGGTCAAAATTATATGGATAATGGTGAAAGCGACTTGGACTCAGATATATATAACCTAATTGTGTGCAATATTAGTGATCGGCCATACAATGTGTGTGTAAAAGTTAATGGTAAGGCGATGACGTTTGAACTGGATACTGGCAGTAAGTTGTCTGCAATTAGTACTTATTCATTTAATGAGCACTTCAAGGCGTTGCCGCTTATCGCGAAAAATGTTTGTGTACATTCTTATAACGGCACTCGGATTGAAGTGATCGGTTATATAGTGGTTAATGTGGAGATCGGGACACACTCGGCGAGAGATTTAAAACTATTTGTCATTAAGAATGGTGGACCACCTTTAATGGGTAGATCTTGGTTGAGTAAATTAAATATCGATCACATTCAAATTAACGAAATGATGTTGAACCTATCAGACGACAAATTAGTAGATACTTTGCAAAAAGAATTTCCCACCGTGTTTGCCCCGGGTCTTGGCACATGTACCAAGCAACTTTCATTAAGATTAGGCGACATGACTCCCGTTTTTATCAAAGCGAGATCATTGCCATTAGCTTTACGTAAACCTGTGGAACTAGAGTTACGACGGCTCGAGGCAGAGGGTACTATTCGTAAGGTGGATTACTCTGATTATGGTACACCCATTGTACCAGTCATTAAAAAATCTGGTGAAATACGTATCTGCGGAGATTATAAAGTCACCATTAACCCAAAGTTGATTCGCGACCCGTACCCTATGCCACGAATCGAGGAATTATTCGCCGCACTAAGTGGCGGTGAACGGTATTCAAAAATCGACCTCACCAATGCGTACCAACAATTATTTTTGGATGAGAATTCACAGGCTTGTAGTGCGATAACAACGCATATAGGTACTTTTGTTTACCTGCGTACGCCTTTTGGTTTGACATGCATTCCCGAGAAATTCCAAAAGTTTATGGAAGAAACACTTAGGGGCTTGAAGGGTACTGCAGTATTTTTAGATGACGTGGCAATCACAGGCGCCAGCAGGTCAGAGCATATTGCTAATTTAAGGGCAGTGTTGTCTCGCTTACGTGAGGTCGGTTTGCGGATTAAACTAAAGAAGTGCAGCTTCATGAAAGAAAGCATTACTTATTTAGGTTTTATTATAGATAAACAGGGTTTGCATCCTGACCCAAATAAAATAAAAGCAATGGTGGATGCACCACCACCAGAAGATATAACTCAGCTTAGATCATTCCTCGGTATGATAAATTATTATGCCAAGTTCATACCGCAGTTGAGTACTATTTTACATCCTTTACATAGTTTATTGCGTAAACAAAGTGTTTGGGTTTGGTCAGCAGATTGTGTAAAGGCATTCCAGGACATAAAAGCGGCTATTCTCAGTAGCAAGGTGTTGGTACACTATAACCCAAAACTACCATTAGTATTAGCCGTGGATAGCAGTTCGTATGGTATCGGCAGTGTGCTTTCACATCGTTTTCCGAACGGCGACGAGCGCCCAATTTGTTTCGCGTCACGTACGTTAAATGCAGCTGAACGATCGTATAGTCAGCTGGACAAGGAGGCCCTTGCGATTATTGCTGGCGTGATTAAGCACCACCAGTACATTTATGGTCGTCATTTTATTATTAAAACGGATCATAAACCCTTAACTTTTATTTTTGGATCCAAATTTGGGTTACCTCAAACAGCAGCTAGCAGGCTGCAAAGATATGCCACCAGGCTGGCGTCTTATGATTTCGGGATTGAGTTCGTCAAATCGAGTGATAACTGCAATGTAGATGCATTATCACGATTGCCACTACCATATGAACGGAAATATTGTGATGACTTGGGTTCGGTATCATATGTAAACTATGTTGAGGAATCAATCCCAATCAGTTCAAAAGAGGTGGATTCATGGACACAGAAAGACAACGTTTTAAGTAAAATAAAAAATTATCTTATTACTGGCTGGCCAATAAAAATAACAGCCGAATTAGAAAGGCCTTATTACAATCGAAAAGATAATTTAGTGCTGGAACGTGGTTGCATTTTATACAATCACCGGGTAGTCGTGCCGGAGGCACTTAGAAAACCAGTTCTATCCGAATTACATGAAGGACATTTAGGCGTAGTTAAAATGAAAAATATAGCAAGGAGTTATGTTTATTGGCCAACATTAGATTTAGAAATTGAGACTCTCGCGAAAGATTGTAGTGCTTGTCGCCAGCAGCGTGACGCACCCCCACGTTCCCTTCTACATCCGTGGGAGTTTCCCGCACGGCCCTGGCAGAGACTACATATCGATTTCGGCGAATTTCAGGGTAAACATTATCTCGTCACCGTGGACGCTCATAGTAAATGGATTGAGGTGCAGAAAATGTCAGGCACTACCGCTACGGCGACGATATGTAGACTTAGGGAACTGTTTGCTCGTTTCGGTCTTCCGTCACAGGTTGTAAGCGACGGCGGCCCGCCTTTTGGATCGGCAGAGCTAGCAAGTTTTTTTACGAGAAATTTTATCACTCACACTATTACTAGTCCCTATAGGCCGGCGGGTAACGGAGCGGCCGAGAACGCGGTGAAGCTAGTAAAGCGCGCAATGAAGAAAGCCGCGCACGAGACGGTCAATGTAGATACGGCAGTCACAAAATTTTTATTCCAATATCGCAATTGTGAACACACGACTACAGGCGTCGCGCCTGCTGTCGCGATGCTAGGTAGGCGGCTCCGTGGTAGGTTGGACGTGCTGCGACCGAGCGCCGAGCGCGCCAGCGAGCAGGCGGCGGCACACGCCGCGCGCCACAGCCCTGGCACTGAACGGCACGCCACGCCCGGCGACCACGTGCTAGCACGGGACTATCGTGCGCGCGCTGACAAGTGGGCGCCGGCCGTGGTCACCGCGAGAGAGGCACCGCTAACCTATCGGGTGCGTAGTGCAGACGGTAAAGAGTGGAAAAGACACATTGATCAATTGTTACCTATAGGGACGACTCGCACCAACAAACGGCATTCAGTGTTAACAGACTGCATCAATATTGAGGATAAGTTAGAGGACGCGATCTTGGATGATGCTAATGGTCAGGATAGTAGCGCTACGGAACTTACAAAATTCCATAAAGACATTTCTAATGCTTCAAATCAAGAAGTACAAATACCGAACCCAGATCCGCTATTAGGCAACAATGAGACTACTGAGAAATCAAGTATGCGCCAACAGCGCGCTTGTACATTAATTAAAAAGAAGTACAAATATTAATAATTATTAGTCATCATTTATGGTATTGTCTTGCTGACTTTTAAGCTATGTTTTTTTTTCTACAATGTTGTTTTTTTTATTTATAATAACAAATAAGATATGTTATGTTAAGTTACAGAGTTTCACTCAAGGATGATGCTTTTCAATTTATATGAAAGTCTATAAATTAGTTAAATGCATAGATAGTAATGGAACCTATTCCTTGAGCGAAACAATACTTTTAGTTTATTACTTAGCATTAGCAGTGGCCAGTATTATATACTTATTTACGTTACAGTTGTTTTACAACAGTTAAAGCAATTTGATTAATGTAGTTACCTACTGCCTATTGCTAAGTGTGTTTTTTGTTTTAAGAGGGGACGTGTGGTATCTGTATGATAATTATAAGTTGCGGGTAAGCCGCTATTAAACAGTTGGTTCGTGGACTTTATGTTTCATTGAGTGCGCTCCCGAAAATATTCCCTTAAACACTACTAAGATAACTTATTTATAGATAAGCGACTTATTTGTTTGTAACAACAATGGAGAGACTGTGAGACTTTAATCATTTCAATAAACATTAGAATGAATCATTCGAAAACATGTGTTATCTCTAGTGACCCCTCCATATAGAACGATTCGCGGGCCTGATGCCCAAACGCCTCGTATTGATAACGCTACTCTAGTTTTTCTCGATCAAGAAAAGACAGGCTGAAATGTAATTTTTTTCAAGAGCAGTCAGGCTTACTAATAATATGACTTCATTCTTGAAGTTATTGTTAAAGACTTTTTAACAACATTATAAACTACTTCGATTGTATTTTTCACAATTCTCCAACTATCTCTTTATTCTTTGAATAAATCGGATTCGGATAATGTATTGTATGTATTCCGATAACTATTTCCTGCTAGTCATCAGAAATTCATCAGGAGTAGAGAACCTACCAGATAGCCATTAGTCTCTACTCTATCATCAGATCATGCATATGACAAAAGTTTGTGCTCAAAAATACTTGAGTAGAGAACCCTGGTATTTTTTCTATATTGTTATAACTGCTAAAGTCTTATTTACACTAAGAATTTATTAATTAAACATTTTCTTTGGTAATTCGATGAGCATTGTGGAGGTCAACAAAAGGTTTTTGTGAACAGAATTACTTATTTTATATTTTTAAAAGCCTAGTTTTTAAGAGACAGAGTTCTCTTAAAAACTAGGCTCTTAAAAATATAAAATAAGTAATTATGATCTAACCTTAGATTGCATCAGGACATTCCTTAAATAACTAGTGTGACTAGAATCTCACAGATCTTACAGATCTATTTGTCGTACTTATAGCATCCCCAATCTTTTCCTCTGTAAACTATGGATTTCTGGCTCCAAGTTCTAGCATCCAGATTCAGTTGATTGGCTGCTATTTCTTTAAGTTCTGTCTCTAATGTTTTGTAACAGAATGCATACTGTTCAGGGAGAAAGACACTTGAATGTCTTTGCTTCCGAATTTTTAGCACCGTCTGCGGAAGCGACACTGACTTTTCTTTCCGTAACTGTGATAGTGCATTGTCTATGGTACAAAATGTTCCTGTCCGACCAATTCCTGCAGAGCAGTGGACCACTATCGGTCCTGGTTGAGAGCCTGCTGCTTTTGTCATCTCTCCTCGTTTTTGGTTCACCTGCGATATTAGTTTTAATATTTCCCCAGGATTAGCGGGAGTACCGTAGTCAGGCCAATCAGTATACCAAAAGTGATAGATCTCCCGTGAGCTATCACTGTTCACATCAGTGAGTCGCAATCGTGTTCTGGTAAAACTAGACTCTTCTACAATTTCAAGGGTTCTTACAATGTACCTTCCAAATACTAGTTCATAATCCTCTTCTTTGATCCAATATTCATAATACACTTGATCTTCACCATCTGTTTCCGTTATTGACACAATAATATGAGATTCTTGCTCTGAAACCATCCTCCAAAAGTCTTCACACGAGTTTTTCTTCGGACCCTGGCTGCAAATAAATTTATTTATCACTTCAAATACATCAAAGTTCGCATGTATATAAGTTGATGCTATTTCCGCTGAAGTCGTGGTTTTTTGTGATGAATCCCAATCTTCATCATCATATATTGCACTGGGTAAGTTTAAAATCACTCTAGAAAGATCCCAACACGGAATATCGTCATATCGATTCTTTGATGAATTTTCCTGTCTTGAAAATTTAGCAAAAGTACCTGGTAGCTGTACGGCCAGAATTTGGGCATGCTCCTTTTCAATGAGTTTTGAGAAGTCCGGCTGACTTGTCATCTTCAGAAAGTCCACGATGCTGAGTGTCTTAAAGCTTTGATTTCCCATTTTGTTACAACGAGCTAGTCAATATCGAACGCGAATCCGAGACTTGCTATAATTACTATTTAGTCTATACTGAAGTCATACTCGTCTCAGACGAGTCTAAGCGGTTTTGAGATGAATAATGGGATTTCCTTATTGCCAAGGTCATAGTTTCTAGTCAACATAATATTTAGTAAAGGGCATGCTTACGTTGGACTCTGACAGAGTCAAAACCTTAGATGGAGTACATCTTATCAATTTAGATCCAAGTCAAATCAAGGCACTAGAGAGCTCTATTGTAGAGTAAAACCGCCTGCGCACGTTATACCGCCCCGACTGGGCCAAATTAAGTATAAATAGAAAACGCGTTAAAAAAAATCCGAATACTGAATGGGCAATTCACTCGAACATTTAAAAAGTAAGGTGCTAAGTTCTGTATCCTGTAATTTATTTAGAAGAACATAAAACATTCTACTATAAATTTAAAAACACAATTTCTTGCTTTTTCTGCTTCAACAATATTTGCTATTTTAAAATTTAACTTCTTAAATTTGAAAAGTCGAATTATTAACATAAAGCAGATAACTTAGGATAAATTGTAGCTCAAGATATGACTTGGCTAGTTTTCACAAATACTATATCGGTTTTATGAAAGAGTAAGTGTGGAGTTTCTTGTCCATTCTTCTCCATAACAAGCTACATTTCCGAATGGACGGTAGAATCAATTATTATTACTTTTAAATTATTATTTTTTTGACGTTCAAAAGTGCCGCTTAATGGCTTAATTGAATAAAGAAATTTTGATTTGATTTAAATATTCATTCATTCGAACATTTTTATAAATACCTTTATCATTGGTCATAGCACTGATAGCGGATGGTGTTAGCGACTTGCAAGTAAAAGGGTTTTCTCGGTTCGTGATTATTTTTTCTTTAAATACAGTAACGATTTGTTTAATAGTAAATTTTGTGCACATTTTTACAGTTTCATTGTACCATAATGTGTAACCATACAAATTAAAAAAATCGAGTGGCATGCCTCCGAAATTTAAAACCGTGCCATCTATTGGAATCAATTTTAAATTTCTCAGTGGTTCAAAAAGAGTTCAATAACACTTTTAAGAAGAAAACTAAAACTATATGCCCTAAGTTTTTATTCAGTGACTGGGCAACTACAGGACTTAGAAAAAGTAGGGAAAGACTTTACGAGCTATATGGCCTTAAGCCTTGTATTAACACTGAAACGTTTAATAAGTATGTTGCTACTTACTCAAGAATTTTTAAAAATACTTGCAAGGCAGCTAAGGCCTTGTACATTAGCAATAAGGTTAAATTTGCAGAAAATAAAATCAAGACTGTTTGGAAAATTATAAACAATGAAACGAATAGGAATAAAAAAAAAACTGATTACACGCTTGAGACCACACACGGACTTATTAGAGATAACAAAAAAGTTGCTCTTGCGCAACTTTTTTGTTATCTCTAATAAGTTTTTTTGTAAATTTCTTTACCAACATCCCAATTAAAACTACTGAAACCTTAAATTCTTCGCCCTCGCTTGCTTTCGGATTATTAAACGCGAACGTTTCAGCCTGCCCGAATGTATTTAACTTTTCACATATAAACCCCATAACAGTAATAAAAGCTTTTAAGCAAATCAAGATCAAGCCGACTGAAGATCTGTGGGGTATGTCCATCAAACCTTGTACCTCCATTATTCAGACTATAGCGCCGTACTTGGCTTTGATTTTCAATTTGTGTGTAGATCAAGGAGTCTTTCCGGATCTGAAATATAGTAAGGTTATACCACTTTTTAAATCCGGGGACAGTAAAGACACAAATAATTATAGACCAGTGTTGTAGTATATCTGTGGTTTGTGTCTTTCAATAAAGTCAGTTGTTGTCAAAATCTCGAGGTGTTCCATCAATATATAACATGGTGACAGCGGTTTTGCGATAAAATTGCTATTTTACGTGGGTTAAGTTCAATAACATTGACAATTGCGAGCATTGGCCGCATATTATAACGTACGATATTGATTTTTGCTGATAATCACACGGATTACGCTGTTCTACGATGGAACACGCGCGGCCGCCATCAGAATTAAACTTGGACGGCGCTGGAGGGCCTGTTGGCCGCGCTGATGCTTGGAAAAAGTGGAGACAACAATTCCTCCTGTTTGTTAAGGCATCAGGAGTACACACGGAACCATCGAGTGTTCAAGCTAGTTTATTGGTGAATCTCATTGGTACGGAAGGATTTGACGTGTATCAGACGTTTACATTCGAGAAAGAAGATGAACGTGATGACGTAATTGAGCTATTGAAAAAATTCGATGCTTATTTTGGAGCGAAATCGAACGTAACTCTCATCCGGTACAAGTTTTTTACTCGAAATCAAGAAGGGGGTGAATCTATCCAACAGTATCTCACGGCATTGCGTCTATTGAGCAAAAAGTGCGAGTTTTCGTCATTAGAAGATGATCTGATCAAAGATCGTATTGTATGCGGCATTCGTCAAAGTGTAGTCAGAGATAGACTGCTCAGATGCGAAGATCTAGATCTGGACAAGGCGATGAAGATCTGTCTCGCTATGGAGGCCTCGCAGGAGAGCGAGCTCCAAATGTCGAGTGTTGGAGTCAGTGGCGAGAGCACAGCACATGTGGACTATTTAGGATTCAGGGGACGCAGCCGAGGGGCGGGTTGCCCCAGGCACCCCTGGGGCCTACCGGGGCCGTCGCGGGTGCAGAGTGCAAGCGCGGCGGGACGCGCCGGTGGCGCTGGGCGTAGGCGCGGGCGCACCTACGGCGCGCCCCCAAACCAGCGCGCGCAAGTGTCGCCGCCGGCTCCGTGCGTGGCCTGCGGAGGCCTAGGATGCGCGAGCGGTGACGTGTGTGCGGCGCGGTGGATCACCTGCTACTCGTGCGGTAATCAAGGGCATTTCGCGCGCAATTGTAAGTTGAATTATTTCAATCGTAATAGTGGCCGTAATCGAGTTGATCGGGTGTATGAAGTTGAGTGCGATGTTGATGATATTGTTCATAGTGAGTCGGCAGATGATATGTTTTTTATCTCGACAATCGGGGTCGGCAGCGAGAGAAGTGCTTCCGAGAACTGGTTTCAGGAACTCTTGTGCACAAACGGCGGCGGCGTTGAAATCTTTAAATTAGACACAGGAGCCGATTTTAATGTATTATCTTATCGCAGATTTCGCGAGCTAGGACTTGATGAATCGCTCATTATAAAAAAGAAGATACCTTTGATGTCATTTACGCATGATATGATACCAATTGTAGGCACTTGTATATTACCATGGACGTATAAAGATGTTATTTATAAATTAAAATTCGCTATCGCGGACATGGAATGCAGTAGTGTACTGGGACAGAGATCATGCGAGTTTTTAGGTCTTGTGAAACGTATTAGGTCCATTGAACTGTCGAGTTACGAAGATTTATTCAAAGGTTTAGGATGCTTACCGGGTAAGTATCACATAGTGATTGATAAGGAGGTGCCACCTGTCATTTGTGCATCAAGAAAAATTCCTCACGGTCTACGCGATCGCTTACACGAGGAATTAGGTAAAATGGAACAGCTGGGTGTGATTCGAAAGGTGACGCATCCCACACGATGGGTCCACCCGCTTGTATTGGTGGCTAAAAAGAATAACGGGATTCGTTTATGCTTAGACCCGCGCGAATTGAACAAAGCTGTTCAACGAGCACATTTTCAGCTTCCGACAGTTTCGGAGTTAGCATCGCGATTACACGGCGCAAGGTTTTTCTCTGTTTTAGACGCGAACTCCGGGTTTTGGATGGTGGCACTAGATGATGAGAGTGCTGATCTGTGCACTTTCAACACACCATTTGGAAGGTACCAATTTTTACGCCTTCCCTTTGGGATTAATTGCGCTTCAGAAGTGTTTCATGGGAAACTTCGTCAACTTCTGGAAGGTCTTGAGGGAGTAGAGAGTTATATTGATGATGTTATCGTGTGGGGTGAAACAAAACAAATTCACGACCGGCGACTTCAAGCTTTGTTAGAGAGGTCTCGACATATTAACGTAAAGTTTAATAAAGAAAAATGTAAACTTGGCGTTCAAGAGGTCAAATTCTTGGGGCACGTGTTCGATGCGAACGGTATTAGGCCGGATTATGAAAAAATTAAAGCTATCAAAGAGTTAAAATCACCAAAAGACAAAAAGGAGCTGGAGCGATTTTTAGGTGCGGTTAATTATTTATCAAAATTTATACCACACTATTCAGAAATAGCTATTCCATTAACAAACTTGTTAAAAAAGAATAATGAATGGCGTTGGTGCGACAGTGAGCGCGCCGCATTTGATAAGTTGAAAGAAGCTGTGACGGATGCGGGCATACTAGCGCTATACGATCCTGCCCAGCCTGTCGTGCTGTCAGTGGACGCGTCGCGCGACGCGCTTGGCGCCGTGCTGCTGCAGGGCGGTCGCCCCGTGGAGTACGCCTCGCGCACGCTAACAGACGCGCAGAGAAGGTACGCGCAGGTCGAAAAGGAGTTGTTAGCTATCGTTTTTGCGTGCGAGCGTTTTCACCAGTACGTGTATGGTCAAAGAGGGGTCGTCGTGGAATCGGACCACAAACCCCTAGAAAGTATTTTTAAAAAGCCTTTGATGTCTGTCTCAGCGCGCTTACAACGAATGTTACTTAGAATCCAGGGCTATGACTTGATTGTCACGTACGTTCCTGGTAAATACATGTATATTGCCGATATGTTGTCTCGGGCGCCACTGCCCGAGTTGTACAGTGAAGAGGTCCATACTAATGTTATTTATCAAGTTCGGATGATTGTAGAAAACATACCGATTTCGAATGATAAACTTAGTCTTATAAAAAAGGAATCTAAATGTGATAAAGAAATCCAAATGCTTATGCGGTACATAAATGACGGTTGGCCAGATCATAAATACAATGTAAACAAAGATATACAATTTTACTGGTCGATAAAGGATGATTTGTTTGTTGTTAATGATGTGATTTTTAGAGACAACGTAGTGTTAATTCCGAGTCAATTGAGAGGAAAAATGCTAAGAATAGTGCATGAAGGCCATCTAGGCATAGATAGGTGCAAGCGGCGCGCGAGACAGGTTATGTTTTGGCCGGGTATGTCTCGTGATATTGAAATGTTTGTAAAGCGATGTCACACGTGCCAGGAGCACTCAAACGCGCCCTCTAAAGAACCTATGATTCCTATTGAAATACCTGACCTTCCGTGGCATAAAGTAGGCTCAGATATATTTGAATATAGAAGAAAATATTATCTTATTTTGGTCGACTATTATTCTAACTTTACAGAAGTTTGTAAGTTAAATAATATAACATCTAATGAAGTTATACAAAAGATGAAGGAAATTTTTTCACGACATGGCATTCCGAGCTTACTGATAACCGATAACGGCACTCAGTACTCGAGCCGGGAATTCAAAAGTTTTGCTAATGTGTGGGGTTTCGATCAGGTGACATCGTCACCTAATTATGCACAGTCTAACGGAAAAAGCGAGCGCGCGGTTCAAACCGTAAAAAAAATATTGAAGAAAGCAATAGAAAGTAACGGTGACTTTTATCTTGCACTTTTAAATTACCGAAATACGCCCAGGGATGGTTTGAGTTCTCCTGCACAACTCTTGATGGGTCGAAGGCTTCGTTGCCAGCTACCTGTTCATCCCAAAATTCTCAAACCTAAACCTATCGACCCATCTGAATATCAGGCAATGTTGAACAAACAACATTGTGCAAAAATGTATTACGATATACATAGTAAAACTCTGCCTGCGCTAAATAAGGGTGACACCGTTATTTGTCTAGAGGGGAAGTTACGACATAGAGCAAAAGTTGTGAGTCGTGCTTGTACTCCTCGTTCGTATGTTGTGCAGACAAAGGCTGGTGGCAGGTACAGACGCAATCGTCGTCATCTAATTAAATGCAAATCGGAATTACCTAAAACCGGTGTGTTTGACACAATCGATGAAGAGGCTTTCAGTGATGCACGTGCAGATGAAGGTACAAGTGAGGAGAGTGAGCTTCTACCTATTCCGACATCTGGACCGCTCACTCTTAGGGCTAAGAAACTTGCTGAGCAAAAGGTTGCACAGTCAAGATCTAAGTAGGTACTGATAAGGTAGTACATAGCTTGTGACTGCAAAATCCTGTTTTACAAGTATGTTTTTTTTTATTGTACAGTTAAATTACTTATTTTTTCTTTCTTATACGTACATATTAAAATTAACATTTTTAATTATTTATAAAATTAAGGAAGTTAAGTTTGTGTTTCTTTTATTTTTAAATTTTAAGTACTTATTTTTTTTTTGTATGGAAGGATAAGAGAAATAGTTTATTTTGTACTAATAATGTCAACTTAGCTTAATGAATTAGTAAGCATAATTTAAGTACATACATAATTATGTTATGTAATTTTATAGATGAACTTGTTATTTTATTTTTATTATTTAATTGTAGGGGAAGATGTTGTAGTATATCTGTGGTTTGTGTCTTTCAATAAAGTCAGTTGTTGTCAAAATCTCGAGGTGTTCCATCAATATATAACAACCAGTATCCGTGTTGCCGGTATTCAGCAAGGTTTTTGAGAAGATAATGCTAAATCAAATGCTCATTCATTTTAATACGAATAACATCTTGCATGATAAACAGTATGGTTTCACCAGAGGACGTTGTACAACTGACGCTGGTGTCACCCTATGAAAACACATCTTTAATGCGTGGGAAGAGTCGCAGGATGCCATAGGTATCTTCTGCGACCTGTTGAAGGCGTTTGATTGCGTTAATCATGAAACGTTACTTCTGAAACTTGAGCATTACGGGCTAGGTAAGTCAGCGTTAAGTTTGGTTAAATCTTATTTGAATGATAGACAGCAATTAGTTCAAATAAACGGTGTGAATTCGTCCGGGTTAAACGTGAAAATGGGGGTACCCCTGGGCTCAATTTTAGGTCCTTTCTTATTCTTAGTATACATTTTTTATTTATTTTTATTTTTATTTATTTATTTCAACCTTATCACATTAATCTTTACAGGATTACACCCAATACGATAAATGCGCTTATCCTAAGTAATCTAATTACATATTAAATATCTAAACTAATTTAATGTTAATTAGTTTACAAACAAATTTTATCTATAACAAATTTTAAACAATGCACTCCTTGTGAATTCACCCAGAGTACAGCAGAATAGATCGGTCTCAATAGCCACAAGGTTGAGCGTGCGGAGTGCACGCGTCAGCGGCGCCTCTCTTAAAAGGTTGGTTCGACTGCGCGGCTCAACTAACAAGCTCGGCCGCCGGCGTCGCCATACGTACCTGTCCGGAACACACAGACACACCTGTTCTAAAACAGTTGCATTATGCAACTTCCCTCTCAATATTTTGAAAATATATGAGGTGAGTGCCAGTTCCCTTCTAACCCTCAACTCATTGTATCCTACCATACCTAAAATAAATAATGTTGGATACATTAAGGGATAAAATGGGTAAACACCGTAATACCTCATATACAAATATCTAATAAATTTGTTTTGAACTTTCTCCAGCATGAGACTATATTTAGCTTCATGTGGAGACCAGATGACTGCGTTACATTCTAGCTGGCTCCTAACCAATGCATTATATAAAGCTATAATGGCTTTCATATTCGTGAAACCTCGGACCGTACGAAGCATAAAGCCTAAATTTCTATATGCTTTCTTGCAGCAACGCATAACGTGATCACGAAATGTCAAGTTGGTGTTAAAACTTACCCCCAAGTCCTTGACTTCCGTGACCCGTGTCATAGGCAAGCCATCAATATGATAGCCATGCACGATGGGATTGTGTGCACGAGAAAAAGTAATTGTCACACATTTCGAGATATTGAACTGCAACAGATTTTCTCTGCCCCAGCTCACTACCCTATCAATATCCCTTTGTAGCTTATCACAGTCTTCGCCCCTTTCCACTGTGAGGGACAATTTGAGGTCGTCGGCAAACAACAAACAGTGAGCGTCTTGGACTACTTCTGGTAGGTCGTTAACCACCAGGAGGAACCCCAAAGGTCCAAGGTTACTGCCCTGACTCACCCCGGACCTCGTGAAATACGGATCTGACACGTGTCCCGCATATTCCACGTACTGCCGCCTATCTCTTAAGTAGCTGGCAAAAAACTGAAGTGAATGTGGGGTGAAACCAACACCAGCTAACTTTGCAAGCATCATGTCATTATCGACTAGATCGAATGCTTTTCGAAAATCGAAGTAAGCAGCATCAGCTTGCCCCCCACTATCCACTGTCGGCACCAGATGAGCCATGTGGCAGAGCAAATTACTGGTGGTACTCCTTCCCGGTCGAAAACCATGCTGAGCGTCTGTGAGATGTGCGCTAACCTGCTGATAAATAATCCTATGAATGGCAGTTTCCAGTACTTTTGCCGGCGTCGACAATACTGCAACTGGCCTATATCCATCCACAGATTCTGCTGACCCACCCTTAGGAACAGGAACAACGCGAGTCACTTTCCATCTCGCTGGGAAAACGGCAGCTTCTAGACACTTATTATAAATGTGTAGAAGCGGCTTAGCTAGCACTGATCGACAATCCTTAAAGATGTAAGGCGGAATGCCGTCAGGCCCTGTAGAACGTTTTGGCTTCAGGTCTCGAAGCGCGCGACATACGTCCACTAACTGCAATTGGTCTAAGTGCACTCGTGCCGCTCCATTCCCACTACCTGCTTTCTCTATAGCCGCGTCTACATCCAACACAGGTTGCTCCGCCCTATAGACCGAGTAAAAATACTTCGCAAACTCCTCCGCACACCGTTGACCTGACAATACCTCACCATCCTTCAAAATCTCCTGCGGACTTCTCCTGCCTCTCCTGGATTTTGCAAAATTCCAGAAAGATTTAGGATCACTCATCATTTGACTCTGAACACGGCCACGATATTGTTCCTGTGCGACTACTATCATCTTTTTAATGTTAGTTCTACACCTAGCAAAAGCCTCGTAATCGACCCTCGACCCGCTTGCCTTGTAGCGTTTGTGTAGACGAGCCTTCCATTTTATGTCGCGAATTATTTCACTAGTGTACCACTCAGGATAAATGTACCCCGAGTTTACACTACTTCGCTTTTTTTTTTGGGACGCAGTCATCTATAACAGAATTAATAACACTATAAAAATAATCCAAACCTGTTTCCGAGTCCAACTCATACAAAGGAGTCCAATCTATAGCTGCAATTAATGAATACATTGTCAAAAAGTCGGCTTTGTTAAAGTTCCAACCTCTGGGCGCACCTGGGTCTACGAAGGGTGCAGCCGAGCCCGTCGAGCCGGGTGTAGCCGGGCCCGTCGAGCCAGGCCGACGCCGACGCGAGCTTGTGCTGACCGAGATCTCGAGCGGTGGATGATACGCATCCACAGGCACGAGCGGCGCCTCCGACGCGCGCACACTCACACGCCCTCCCTCCGTCAATGTACTCAACACCAAATCCAAATGACGACCACTACAATTTCCCACTGTGTTACTCTGAGTGAATCCACAAAAAGTATAAAAATATTCATAATAATTACTTATGGCTACAGAACAAGAATACAAGTTAAAGTCACCTACAACCACTATATCCTTGTACTTACTACAAAATTGTTCAATTATGCGAAATAATACCATGTATTCATTATCACTACTAGTAGGCGGAATGTAAACAACACAAAATAAAAACATAAATCGGTTATGTAGGTACACGGTAGCACACACCAGTTCAAATACCTGCTTGTCAATGTTCACATCAGGCAGTGATACTCGCCGCAACTCAAAACGCGGTGTGGCCACGAGAAACGCGCCACCTTGTTTACGCCCGTCTGCTCGGTCACACCGTAGAATCGTGTATCCTGGTGGAATTATTTCCGCGTCATGTATGGACTCGTTGCAGCCAGTTTCGGTTATGGCAAATAAGTCCGCACCTCCGGTTGAAATATTTGTGTAACATTCCTCCAACTTTGTTCGCAACCCTCGCACATTTTGGTAAAGTATCTCTACGGCGCTATATGGGGGTTCTGGGTTTGCTTGTTCTACGAAACCACACCCATTCCGCGAACTCAATGTTAACTGCCCAGCTTTCCGGTTGACACAACTTTTCGTACTTGCTTTCGGGAACCCCTATTATAAAGGATGCGTAATCCCTTTCAGTCTTGTGTTTTATTTGTTCGACTTTCACAGGTACTTCATCTTCGTATAATTTTTTAACATGTTTTTCTATATTTTCCGCTGTTGTTTCCTTATGCAAACGCCATACATGTAAAAACGATTTAACACATAAACGATTTACCCCGTTTATTGGAAAACAAACTAAACATGGTGTTATTTGCTGACGACACATCTTTAATTTTTAAAATAAGTAGACGTACTTGTCAGGTTGACGACGCAAATAACGCGCTACGGCAGGTTCAGGATTGGTTCACAGCCAATAATTTAGTTTTAAATGGTAAAAAAAACCAAGTGCGTAAAATTTTTATTGCCGAATGTCAAAAGTACTGATTGTGACATTATGTTAAACAAGGAGAAGCTAGAATTCGTCGATAAAACGGTTTTCTTGGGGATCACGCTGGACCCCAACCCTGAGGTTGCAATGGGGTCCTCATTTGGTATCCCTTGCGGGGCGGCTGAGTTCGGCGACTTATGCTGTTGGAAGGATTCGTCGGTTGACGGATGTGGATACCGCGAGACTGGTATATTTTAGTTATTTTCATAGTATAATGTCTTACGGTATCTTACTATGGGGAAGGGCTGCAGACATTTAGTCATGTTTTCTGCAAAAACGAGCCATCAGAGCAATATATAATCTTCGCCGGCGCGATTCTCTAAGGGAACTGTTTAAGGACATTAACATCATGACGGTTCCTTGTCAATATATTTATGAAAACATCATGTACGTGAGAAAGAATTTACATCTTTTTAGTAAAAACGGCGACAGACATAATTACGTTACTAGAAATAGGGACCAATTAGTTCAACCAGGTTTCAGACTGGCAAAAGTAGCTTCATCTTTCATGGGGTACTGTACAAAATGTTACAATAAAATTCCTCTCCACATTCTTGAGCTGAACGAGACGAAATTTAAAACTTGTATAAAACGCACACTATGCAGGCTGGCATATTATAAGTTGGGGGATTACATCACTGATAAAAATGCTTGGCTAAATGCTATTCCTGCTCAACATCCACTAGGGCGCAAAAACAAGTGATATGCAGAACATTATTGTTTTGAAGTATTGTTGGAACTGCTGTAGACTGAATGAATATATTTGTATTGTATAAACTCAATTTCCTTAGTATTGTATAACTGCACGGCACGTGTGTGAGTACTATGTACCCAACTGTAAATCTAACATTGACTGTACCTGTGTGTCGTTCGTTGACTTGTGTGTGCCCTGGCAGTTGAGTGTGTCATGCTCTCTCAAATGTCTCTCTGATGGTGGCGCGTGTGTTGGATCATCCGGTTCCCTTCATGATGGTTGAGCTGGGTGGTGCCATTCATGCGTCATGTTCGTGAACGGACGCCGTCAGTTGGGATTGGTCATAACTTAACTGCTTCGGATGTTAATGCTTTTCTAGCATCTATTATATAACTGCACAGTACATGTGTGAGTACTTTTATTACTTTATGCCAGTACGTAGTTTGTGTGTAGTGCTATTCTGGGTGCATTGGCCTCACATATATGAATTTATTAATGTATGTACTTATGTA
Source organism: Orthosia incerta (assembly GCA_948252205.1). Classification (NCBI taxonomy): domain Eukaryota; kingdom Metazoa; phylum Arthropoda; class Insecta; order Lepidoptera; family Noctuidae; genus Orthosia; species Orthosia incerta. The sequence continues at coordinate 25,031,056 of OX411752.1, forward strand.
ACTAAATATTGTAAAAAAACATTTTCTTTAAAAGAGTAAGTATGGAGTTTCTTGTGCATTCTTCTCCATAACAAGCTACTTTCCGAATGCACGGTAGAATCAACTTTTATAACTTGTAAATTTTAATGTACCTAACGTTCAAAAAAGCCGCTTGGTGGCCTACTTGAAATAAAATATCTTTGTCTTTGTAAAAATGATCCGTTCAAATAATCTTTTAAATGTGAATTCTTAAAATTCCCAATATTCCTTAATTTTGTGCTTAGGAGAGTTGATTAAAAAATAACATACAATTTATATAACCAATTCTAGAAAATGTTAATTTTACACACAATTCAATAACAAATCGATGCATATCGCGCCATTTAGTGACATTTATTTGAACCAAATTTTCTTGGTTAGAGCTGGGACCCCATGGCAATGTAATTAAAATAAAACTTCAATAGATAAGTGATGAAACATTTATTTTTTCATTTGAAAGTATACCAAGTTGTAGTTACACGTTCGATACTGAGATTCAAATGAAACGCGAAACACAATTGTATTATACAAAACCACAGTACGTTGGAATCTGTTGCTTATTTAACTAACCCTATTAAATTCATGAATCGAATGGAATCGAATGGTACCGAGATGTGAAGAAGTTTTTGTTGAGGACTATAGCATTATTTTCAGATTTTATATATCTATAATTTCGAAGTAGGTTGAGCATTTGATGTATGTACAAAGAGTTTTCAGGTGGGTATTTAACAAATGCATTTGAAAATTTCCTATGACATTTAATTTTACAAAAGAATAGGGTAGTGTGGTAAGTATAGGAGGGTTCTGTCTATATATAAGAAAAAGCTGTGATAATTTCTATAAAATGTGGACAGTGTAATGAGCAACAGTTCCAACGCACCGCCCCCTCTTACAGACCGATACTCTACAGTCAAGTATTGCCCTAATAATTACCACTACCTATCTATGCCTTAAGTAGACAATACATTTATACAACTTAAAATAATGACAAGACGATTATAACGAAATAATACAAACGTTAATAAACAAATTAATTGATTGTGCTAATAATACATGTGGAGGCTAGAGTCGACTATATACGACTTAATATTTTAAAATTCAGCTAAAATTCAGCTAATTTTAACATTGATCGTCTCCTGTTTCCTTACCCGATTAAAGATAAAATCTAACATTTTTTTTTATCTGGTAAATAGTTTCTAGTTTCTGGGTGTCGTGAAACAGGGAGCTTAACTGTCGGTAAAAAGTTCTATTGCTACTAACAAACAATATTAAACTTAACGTCAATGAACATAAGATTCAAATGGCTTCTCGTATTAGGCTGATCGTTATTAGGTAGTGTAGCAACTTGTGTTACTTATTGATAAACAGATACCATGACAAAATGGAATGTTTTCTTCAGTTCACTCTGTCATACATTGGCAGGTTTATAATTACATCAGGTAAGATGTTGATACACCTCATATTGGGGCTTTGAAAACATACATACAGTAAATCCTTCTTCCCTTTTCATAAATCAAAAGGGTAAGTGATTTTAACATAAGTGAGAGTATCTTCTTTCTGTTATTAATTTGTAAGATAATTTCGAAGAGTCATAATTGCAATTTTTGCAAGAATGATATCTAAAGTACAATAGAATAAGATACAAAATCGATTAATGAAATATAAAAATTGGTGTTACACTCTCCTTGCGATATATAAACTATATCTAATGACGCACGGATGTATTTCGATTAGTATAAAATCTTTACAATATCATGGAACGGATGAAACGCTAGTGAGTTTAGTTCAAGCGCTAGTCTTCTATGAGAACACATTAAATTCAAATAATCGCCTTTGCGGCCATTGTAAACATAATGATTCAATAATATGTCGTCAAAAGAGTGGACCATGTCGACGTACCATGGACGAATAATGGAAACAATAAAATGATAAAAAGCGATCGTAACACAGCACAATAAATATAAATATGTATCAACGTTCATAAATACCAGTGCTTCATAAATAATCTGCTTTTTAAATATATAATATGTTGGCCGGATGCTTTTGTATTTACGCGTCTGGTCCACTCTTTTAACTCGAAAATAGCTCTCGTAAAATATTTACAGATATATACTATAAAAATATATTAAAATCATAGACACGATGGCACTTGGTTGCGTTGTAAAAGGGTTGAAATTATAACATAGGAATTAGAATTAAATAAATTTGCTACAACGAACAGAATAAAACCGCTACGTCGGGATATAACAGTCAAGTAATACCAATAATAATGATTCTCGAAACGCACGTTAACACTAGCTTAATAAGGGAATGTATAAAAATTAGTTTCAACTATATCAATGTTAACTCCTCAACAATAAATACTATAAATCTTTGGTTTCATTTAGTCGCTCGATTACAAAACGTTTCTGTTCGCGCAGACCGGCGAGACGATGCGGGGTTAAGCCTACGACGAGGGTACGAAAAGTGAAGATTTATTATCTAGGGTTCATAAGAGCGATCGCGTCGAGTCTGACCGGTGGACGTATGAGTGCGGCACCGGAGTCGACGGCACGTAGAGTTACTGCAGGTGCGCCAGCCGCTTGGGCAGGGCCGCCACCACGCGCACGCGGTCGCTGAACTGCGGCGGCGGCGCCAGCACGGGCGCGGCCTCGGGCGCGGCGCCCGGCTCCTCCGGCGGCGGCGGCAGCGCGGCCAGCAGCACGGCGCCGCGCCCCGACACCGAGCGGCGCCCCGGCGCCTTGTCTATGTCCACGCCCAGCCGCTCCGCCGCGGAGCGTCCGCGCGTGCAGCCCGCGGTGCCGCGCAGGAGGGCCGCGGTCGCACGCTTGCGAGTCAACGAGTTGTGTCGCTGCATCGGCGGCGGAGGCGGCGCCAGACTCTCACTCGACGAATGCACAGGCTCCGTACTGATCACGTCATTAGAAGACTTTACAGTGACCGAGGAGCAGAAGGACACCTTGTCCCGGCGCGGCTGCGGGCGGGCCTGCGCCTCCTGGTCGCTGGACACGCCGGACGACGAGTTGTCGCCGTCGTCGCGCTCCCCGCCGAGCTCGTCGCCACAAGACTTAGAAGATTTCAGACGAGTGCGGATCTTCTGGATCTCGTCCACGGAGAAGGAATGCTGCATCGAACTTGAACCCGAGCTGCTGCCACTGAAATTGTACACAGTTTCATTAGTTCTTATTAATCTTAGAAAACTTTCTCCAAATGAACTCGCAAACAGATGAAAATCCAATATTCAATTCTTTGAACATGTATCAAACACAAAACAAGATAATTTCACATAAAACCAACATCACCCACAAAAGACTGTTGTAATACCAACATATCTAAATTACATAAGAAACGTGAAACATAAAATATTGTAAAATGAAAATGACAAGAAAGTTAATCACTGTGTACTCTGTGAATAATGTTCTACTTTCAAATTTAGTGCAATATTTTTTTTTCCTTCTGTTTGTACATTCTAATTTTGAAAAACCAACCTCCAATTAGCATGTGAACCCCTTTTTTCGAATAAAAAATACATTTTGTTTTATTCTGCTTTCCATCCCTTGAACTCATTCTTTTAACGAAACAATTTCTTAATTTTTACGAAACAATGGACAAAAATATAATAATTTTCTTAAAAGGTGACAAAGTAAGACATGTGAATCTGTGTTGACACAAATGGGTTTTTTAAGTGAAGATGACTGTTTACAAACACATAAGCGCTTCCCCAGCGACACGTACGTAATCCATTGACAATTGAAACTATACCTTATTTGTTAAGAATCAAAGCTCAAAATTAACTATTTATTCCGCATCATTCTCAAATATCGTTGCGTATATTGGTATCCTGAAAATGTTAAGTTTTATTAGGACATGCATTCTTGTGTGCTCTTTGTTAACAATATTAAAAACCCTATGTCACATGACTGTTACTGATTTAGAAAGAATTTAAACAATTTTACATATTATTCAATATAGAATAAATAAAATTTTAATAACATTATGAACAACAGAAATCCCCAATAAAGCAACTCCTAACCACCAATATTTGCCCAAACATTGGACGTTCATGGAACCCAAATAAAACTGAATTTTATGTCCTACTAGTTAAGACTCACCTTGCGTTGCTGTTGGCGCTGGTCTCGGCAACCGCAGCTGGTTCGCTCTTGGGCTTAGCATCCACTTCGTCATCTGATTCTGACATACTGTAGTCTGGCTCAGGAATTGGTGGCGCAGGAGTCGAATTCTGGATTGTTTTAATAAACTTTAGACAATTAGGCAAATCACAGCAGTGAGTTTTGTAAAACTTTTCGAAATAGTTCATTCCTTTAATTATTTTTCGAAAATTTTGTCACCACAGTCAGACAGGTAGATTACGTTGCCAACTTGAGGTTACACTAGTCGAAAATTCTTCTATACAAACGTAGTCTAGGGATTATTCCACTGTTTGACGATGTACGTTCAAAATAAAAAAGTGATATCAATTTGTCTTATCATTATCTAGCCCTGTATGGAAGCAAAAAAGTTAAAAAAGAAAACATTTTAAAAAGTTTCACATTTTGACACTAATTTTAACGCATTTTTGGGCGCAAATAAATACCATAAGAAGACGGAAAATTGCAAAACGGCCGTTTGCAATTTTAGTAGTTTAACAATTCAAATAATTTTATTTTGAACAGATAGATTTAGTAGTTTTTTCATGATATCTAGACTGCCAAGGGTTGCTGTTTATAAAATTTCGCGCGCTCGGTTTCGTCCTAAATCATTACATATTACATACTAATCCATTTCGCTACAAATTTTCAAGTGTGTATTCGTACGCAAACTTGCTTCCTACTGCTCATCACAGCATCTATCTCTGCCGCACGTGTTGTCGGTTGATATAAAATGCATTTTAACCCCGCGCACAAAATAGTTCGTGCCGTCGACTAGTGTACCCTTAAGCAGAAAAGCTTCAGAATCAAGAGAACTCAAAATCCAAAACCAAGCGTTGCGAGCTCGATAATTTTTGCACTTCGGACAGGTTACGTTGTTTGCTTATGCCGAAAAACTTCACAATCTAGAGAATTCGGCGAAGAGCGAAGCCTGCTTTTTTTGTTATTTGTGTGGCGGCAAATGCTATACGGCCAAGAGCGCCAAATCTTTAAATACGCCACTGTACATAACCCAACAGTGAACATGGATTTATTCGGTTCAGCTCAAAAATCGACATAAGCTGCGTTAAAATCAAAAATCAAAATCAAATATTTTTATTTTACATAGGCCTACATGGGCACTTATAAAACGTCGACAAAAGGTGCACGGTTCGGGTTAGTCGTTTCCTATGGAGAAGAACCGGCAAGAAACTCCATGGTTACTCTTTTTAATTGTTTTGTTTACAATATTTCCATGTTACAGCATTAGTACTTGGATATGGGGGGACAACGTAGGCCCGACAATAAGTCGTACGAAAATGAAAAAAAAAAAAAAAAACAAACAAACAAAAAAAAAATGCACGAAATAAAAAGTTAACAAATGTTAACAATCATCTAGAAAACTAGAAAGCCTACAATGTTCACACATTCACAATCGGTAAAAGAATCTATACAAAGGTAAAAAAAAAAAAAAAAACAACACTAAATTTAACATGTGGCACAAATACTGTAATCAGTGCTGTAACTATTCTTAGCAAAGGGCTATAATGATGATTGAAAAATATTGTAAAAAGTCTAATTAAAAGAGAAAAAAAATGAGATTGAGAATAGTTAGAGATATCCATATATTTGTGCCGTTTATGAGTTACCAGGGAAGCCGCATGCGCAGAGGGTGTCAAAGCCAAATTTTTTATCTTCAACGTAGTCCTTGATTTTATAATATGCTTTTTTAACAAGGACACGTTTGATGTAGTTTTTGAACTTTCCATCGGTCAGTTCTATAACTGACTTAGGCAACTTGTTATAAAAGCGTATACTGTTTATAAGAAAAGACTTGCTAGTTTTCGTTGATAAATTAAATTAGGATGTGTTCAAGAACCAACTTTGCGTTTTAAAATCAGTTGAGTAATAGATAAAACAAAGTGCGCTGGATATAAGGCGCTTTGTGAAAAATTTGTTATTTTTTTCAAACATAATATTTTATGATTTTGGCTCCTCCTGAAGCTGCCGCCAGGGGAAAGCAACCCAGCCTAGATCGGGTCCTGCTTCTTTGACAATTAATTGTGTGGAAACAATTATGTTTTTATTCCGACTGGAGTATTCTAAACTGTTAAAATACTTTAGGAGAGTATTACTAGAGTATTAAAGTATTTCTACTTATTTTACGCTTTGGTTTATTTTTGCAAAAGCTACCTGGCTTTGGTTTCCTAAAGCCAGACTTCTTTTGCAGGTATCGTTAACTATGTGCGAAGTATGTCAAAAACAACATCTTTGACATTAAATGTTTCTTTGTATGTGTATTTTAATCAACTTATTATTATATCTGTTTTTTTTTTGCTTTCCACTTTTAAATAATGCACTTTCCATGTCGTCTCTTCACCATTCTTGGTTGACTGGTAGAGAATGCCTAAGGCATTAAGTCCGCCTTGTACCTTTGTACATGAAGCTTTAAATAAATAATAGAGTAGTGTTTAATATTTATAGTAATTATATTAAATCATAGTAATTCCTCTTTTACCTGTCTAACAAATCCCTTATGCGTGTTGAAGGGCTGTGCGTACTGATTGCCGGACTCGTCGGCTGACTGCGGTCGGTTCGGACCTGCCCACGAACGCAACGAAGTCGCTTTACGATTCTGAAATGTTAAGAAGTGGTTTTTGAGAATTTATTTATGTCGACAACAAGTTTTGGCTCTAACAACAAAACTAAAATAGTTTTGAAACATGGCTAATTTACAAAATATCTGGCATGAAGATGTTAGGAAGGTGGCTTTCGGTCAGAATGGAAGTTGATCCCATTCCAACAGATTGGGCAAACGTTTTGGCAGATGCCCATGATGGGTCAACTTTATTAATAGCTTGCGCTATTCCTCTCCTGGGATGAACTACCACTTCCTCCATCTTTCACTAACATGTGCGTTTTCCTGCCAGTTTGGACGGAACCTGTCAAATATTTATTATATGGAAGGACGCTTGCGTTAGAAGATCTCCTAGTAGGTGGATAGATGACCTGGTGAGGATGGCGGGTATCCGCTGGCTGCAACACGGACGGGGCCGGCCAATGTGGCGACGCTTGGGGGAGGCCTATGTCCAGCAGTGGACGTCTTTCCGTTGATATGATGATGGAAGGACGTTATAAGTAGTCTATGAACGTACGTTGTGCGCGCTATCGTTGCTGCTGGGGCGGTAGGCTACGCTGTCCAGGTCCTTGGGCGAGGCGTACAGCTTGGCCTGGTCGGCCGGCCGGAACGTGGACGCCGGCACTGCGCCGGCCACGGGCGGTGGTGGTGGGGGGTGCGCCGGGGGAGGCACGCGCCCGGGGGCTGAAAGGGGAAAGACAACATTCAAGTACAAAATCATTCATAAACTTTCTTCTACAAGTTCAAAAACCGTAGCGTTAAACGTAGGCGCGGACGCCACGTGCTTGACTTGATGCTTGAACGTATACGCTACGCGTAATCTGCATAATGTTAATTTGCAACGCTTGTCTACGCTGCATAAACACAATTTGGTTAACGTCAGATGCTTAGAGCCACATGGCACTTATGTAATTTTATTTAAAAACATTGATTAATCTCTAATCTAATTAATTAGAAAAAAAAATATAATTAAAACATACCAATAAAAAAGATAATGATAATAATTACTTTATTCGACTTCTCAAACGTTTCTCCTTCTTAGCATTTCGATTGCGAATACAGTTTTCAAATATTATTTTTATACCATTCCCCTTCTAAAAAGCTTATTTTATTCACTGAAAACAGTGAATAAAAAGCACTTTTACTCACTGTTTTGGTGTTTGAATTTAGAACACCAATATATATTCCTCCATCTCAATGCTATACAACCTCCTTGCGCATAAAATACTCGTGCAAACTCCTTGTGCAAAGAATATTCGATTTTCAAACTACTTCATCGATTTAATTTTGAGTTTGTTTATATTTAGTATTTTAATTTTGATTTTAGTCTAAGATGTTTACTGAATACTTATTTGGATTGTAATTCTAATAATAATTGCATTGGTGTTTAATTAATTATAATGATGTAACTTAACAGAGGTGGTCACTGGCCCCTAAAACACAGGTGCTGTTACCCAACTCAGCTTCAAAATTTAAACCCTGAGGTTTCACATTTTTGTAAATTTTCAAGGTAATAAACCATTTATTTATTATTATTCCTTGTGCTTTTCGCTTAAATCTTTCTTTTTCTCGTAGTCATGGTATAAAATATAGTATGCAACTCTTGAATAAAACGAATTTATATCGAGGGCCATGAATCACTCGCGTCGCTCAGGATTCTAATACTTGAATCACTCGCTATGCTCGTGATTCAATCATCATGAGTCACTCCCTACGGTCGTGATTCAGGTATTAGAATCCTTCACTTGTTCGTGATTCATCTATGGCCCTCGCTTTAAATCCGTCCTTTATTCACTAGTTGCATAGTATACTATTGGCCCAAAATTCAGCTATAACTTAATTTTTCGTTACCGTAAGAGAGTACATAAAACTATTCTAAATTCTATAAAAACCTCAAATGAAATATTATTAAGTATATACCGTGCACATCTTCGCTGGAGCGTGTCCTGGCCGGCTGCGCAGTCCGCTCGGCCGCCAGGTCCGGCGTCGAGTGGAAGTCACGCCGCAACGTGCTGTTACACGACTTGCTCCATAGCTGTTTACGAAACGAAGGGCTTCATTATAAGACATTCAGTACAGTTCTCGCCAAATTTCTTGGATACCCTGAAGTTGGCTACAATGGCTGAGCAGTAATAAAAATCATGAAACACAGTGAAGTAGTTCCATTGTTTAAACGCGGGGAGAGCAAAAAAGCGGATAATTATAGACCAATGTCAATTCTGTCGGTTCTCAGTAAAGTATTCGAAAAGATATTGCTTAACCAATTGTTGCATAATTTTAACAAATATTCCGTACTGTTGATCTTTCATGATCAACATTACGGTTTCTACTGACCGAAAACCGTAATTTTAGTGATAGACGTGTAAAGTTAGTGATAGACACAATTACAATACTAGAAATAAAGATAATTTAGATAAACCATCATATAGATTTGCAAAAGTACACACATCTTTTATGTTAAATTCAATAACAAAATACCTTGTGATATATTAAAACTAAATAAAAGAAAATTCAAAACTTTTGTTAAAACCACACTTTGTAAACAAGCATATTACAAATTAGATGATTAGGTGTTATTGTGCACATCATCATAGATAGATGCAAGACTTTAAAAACAGGTTACCTTTCCACGCGACCTCTTCATCTCAGCCACAGACGCGTACACCCGGGTGGGCGCACGCGCGGGCGAGTAGGGGGGCGAGTTAGAGCCGCCCTGGAACGCCGAGCGAGTCATCATCGCGTTGTTGCCCAGGCTGAAATGTTATGACGTTGATTTTAGTTGAATCATTTTTCGACGCTTAAGCAAGCTGAAGTGGCAATGGGTCGGCCAGCCGAACCATTGCCACTCCAGCCCAGTGTCCTTGAGTAGAGACCACCAAGTGGTAAACGTATAGACGCCCTCAGGCTCAGAGGAACGACGACCTTCGGAGGGTGGCTGGTAGCAGTTGGATGAGAGTTGCCGAAACTCAATGCAGATGGCGTGCAATTAGATAAGCCTATGTCCAACAGTGAACTGCTGAAGGCTGATGATGATGATAATGTTTGAGGTAGTTAGGACGTGCCTAATGAAAAAGTTTTCGTATTATCTGACGCTCACCAAACTTATTTTTGAATCGTCTCTAACATCTCAATAACTAACTTTAGGTACGTAACTTCTTACAAATCACATACAGGCAAAATGATTTTTTCGTCATTTTAAGATGTTTTGCTGCGACAAAAAGTCTTTCATGAACTTCTTAAAGTTCGTCATTTGAGTATATGATTGCCAAATAACTCAATCTAACAGAACGTTTCGTCCTTCATTAGCTGTTCCTGTGACTTTTCGTTCAGATTTATTTTAAAATTTGTCCTGTTTTAGCCAGTTTAGTCAGAGTATCTGACAGATAATTTCATATTGAACCATTTTTGAGTCTATCTGATGGATAATACTTATCCCCACGCAATGAAACAGGCCCATCGATCACCAAATCCTTTCACGACTACCCTAGTGTGGCAACGTTTAAAAAAAATGAAATGGATAAAAATGAAACCTCTCTTAGTGTACTTACATGGTATCAGCATCAGCCTGTCTCTGGAACAGCTCCTCGAGCTCAGCGGCGGTGATGCGTGATGACGCGGGTCGCGCGCGAATGGACGCCGTGCGGGGCGCCACCGGCGTACCGGATACTGGCGTACCATCTGGAAATGACATGATGGTTTATTGTGGACTGTGTTTATGAAGTGAGCTAACATCAAGACGAGATTAGACTGGCTTGAAAGGACTGTATATTGGTGATATCTAAGAAAGAGTATACATTAACTCAAGCGGGATCCATGATTAGTGGTTACTATGGTTATGTGTGGTTCCTCCATCATCGTCCACAGCTGACTTTACACGTTCCTCGGCATAAGTATCTCGTTCTTTATGACAAAACTTCTATGCCTCAACCAGATCCTACCCACCATTAGAGTGATTTTAGAAAAAGGCGCGATAAAGAGTCGTCAATGCTTCAACGTTATTTTTGGAATGCATATTAAAAAGTTTATCGGCAGTGAAAATTGCACGCAACAAAAGTGAGATGAAAATCATTTCGTTAGATTTTCGTTCAGTTCAGGTTACTAGTTTAGTAATACTTACTGTTACTGCCGCCCGGCAACTGCACCGACTCAGCTGATGATGACTTGCCTGCTACGCTCAGAGGTTCACAACTCTCTTCCTTTTCTCCACCATTCTCTGAAATACCAAATTCCACATTGGGTATCATATTTTATCGTCATGGTACATGGGTACGGAACAAATATTTGTATGACCTACAGATAGTTGTTCCGGCTCTGGGTGTTGTGTATGTCAGAATATTTGTTTGAATACGCAACCACGATACAGGAAGAAATTCCTAGAGTGGGGAAACATCTCCTGATCGTCGTAGCATTTAAATGCTGTTTTTTTTTTAACTTTGCCCCACACTAGGCATTTCTTCCTGTATCGTGGGTGCGTTTACAAACACATAAACTCACATACACAAACACCCAGAGCCGGAACAACTATCTGTAGGTCATACAAATATTTGTTCCGTGCGGAAATCGAACCCGCGACACGTAGCGCAGCAGTCAATCGCTCAATCACTGCGCCAATCGTGCGTCCAAATATTTCATTCTTATTTTTTTCTTTTAATAATGTAGTGGTTGGCCTTTGTTCATTAGTAGGATAGAATATGCTTGATAAAGAAGTCATTAAATAGGGTACTTACCGAGTCCAGCCACCATAGACTTGGCCCTGGCGCGGCCGACGCTGAGCGTGGTGCGCGGGTCGCGGCGCGGCGGCGCGGGCGCAGGCGCGCGGCCTGCAGGGAAACATATTGTTTGAATTCATATCGACGTGTTAACAAACATGATATTTTATTGTTTTTTTTTTACTAGAAGGAAATATCCGATTTGTTACCACGTTTTATATTACAACGTCTCATTATGCTAGTGTATTTTAAGTTGTTACAAAACCCAAGTCCCCAACATTAACTTCCTCTTTAGGAGATTGTTTTTTTAAATTAAATTAACTTACTTTACATTAATAATACATTATTGCAAAGGCCGTGTAGGCGAGGACTTCACTTTTACAAGAAAGGCAATTGCCATTTCCGCCAAGGCATATAATATAATTATTTATTTATGTATTTTATTAGTTAGATAGTTTATTAATATCCGCCTTAATTATTGTTCATATATATATTTTTTGTACCCCTACCACTGTTGTGTTCTTTTTTAACCCCAAGGTTGACTGGTAGAGAATGCCTTGCTGCATTAAGTCCGCCTATGTATCACCATTGTACATAAAGTTTAAATAAATAAATAAATAATAGTGCTTTTCTCAAAATAATACAGGGAAATAAAACATACTTTTTATATTATGCATTTAATTTAATTAATTTTTCTCAAACATGCATGTAAATATTGTCATTATTTTAGAAAAAATAACACGCGAAGTACCGAATTTACGGACAATGAAATTTAAATCCATTGCTGGAGCGTTTTTTGAATTTGGAACATTTAAACGCTCCAGCAATGTTGTATGAAACGGCGTGCTGGGGTAATTAGATACTCTTTGATTGGATCTCTTTTATCAAACCTGCTTCCAGCGAAGTCAAAAGAAAAATACATGAAAGTATATGAACATTTCATGATTTGGAAAAACGATAAAAAAATTAACATTTTCGCCGAAACAGTATTTTTGGCGTATTTTAATGAGATTTCTAAAACTAAAAAGCCATCTACATTATGGCCAATTTATTCCATGCTGAAATGTACAGTTCATGTTAAAAATGGCATTAACTTTAAAAATTAAGGAAATTTAACTACTTTTTTATTTCCCTGCATTCTTTTGAGAAAAGCATTATATATGCCTCGGCGGAAATGGCAATTGCCTGTCTCGTATCAAACTCATACTCGACCTGCAATTGTCTATTTCCCGGCCTTTGCAATAATGTACAATTAAAAGTTACAACAACATTGCTGGAGCATTGTAATGTTCCAAATTCAAAAAACGCTCCTGCAATGTATTTGTCCGTAAACTCGATACATCGCGTGTTCTTTTTTCGAAAATACAATATTTGCATGCACGTTTGAGACAAAACTCAAATAAGTTTGTTATAATTCAAACTTTTAGACCTAACGGTTCAGGCAGTTCGAGATTTTAATTAGATTGCTATAATAACAAGTGTTAGTCAAACTTGGCCTGGGATTGCATAAGACGGAGAGGTTTGGAAGGAAAACGAATAGGTCTTTACCCAGCATTAGGACAAAATTTAGGCTAACAAAAAATAAAATGGGTTGTACCTATATGATAGTTACCTCCAGCTCCCTTCCTCGGCAAGGTAGCAGCATAGGGGCGACCAGAACTCGACAGTTGGTTCTGAGACTTGCTTGTGGGTACCGTACACGTGTTGTTCTCGTTGTTACCTGGTAACAAAATTAATTTACGTATTAAGGTGCTTGCACTTAAAGACGAGACTCTGCTGGCGAATGGATATTACAGGACAGTCTTTTCAAATTTAATCTTTTGATACAAGAGCCATCAGTATTTAAGATTACTATTAGTGATCCGACAAATCCGTACCACTGATTTCGCCAACAAAATCGAAGAGCATCATCGAGATATAAGTACAAGAGCATCTAGTCAAGAGGAGAGACCACGCATCATAATCGGCATCGTCATCATATCAGCCAAGAGACGTTTACTACTGAACATAGTCTTTCCCCAAGTGTGGCCACATCGAAAAGTCCTGTGCGTCTCCTAGACCACGCATGGTCAGACCATACTGGCACAAGTAAGTAATACGAGTATTGAAAAAAATAACACAGGAATCGGGCGCCGCTTGGTGACCTATGTCCAGCAGTGGACGTCTTTCGGCTGAAATTATGATGATGATGATGAAGGAGAAGAAAAATAAATAGCTTACCATTATGATTGTTCAACGAGACAACAGTCATGGAGACGAGGGCCCCGGAGCTGCGGATCAGCTCCACAACGTGTTCGTGCGACGCACACGATACGTCCTCGCCGTTTATCTGCATAAGAGAGAGAGATAACATATTATTATATTATATCAACGGAAGGTTAAAAATCCTACATTCCTCCTGACTGAGTTCAACCATGGCGGTCAAAATCACCAGAGACAAGCCATAAACATTGAAGAAAAAAAAAGGATATACGTTAAAAATAACCAGAGAACGAAGTGTTGGTGGATGGCCGAAAATGTCCCAGGTGGGGCAAACGAAAGAAAATAAACGGAATTGCGCCGTGACTCTCAAGGAGCGCTTTGTATCGTGAAGACACAAAATACCCAAATCGTAAGCCGAACGGAAAGCCAACTTTGAACCTAATATTTTGATGAAGGATGATTTTATGGATGGTTATAACAATCGTAAATGGTAACGGAATGACAATTGATAGTAGTCAAGTAAAAAGCAGAACCCAGAATTATAAATAGTGCTAAGTTAACATTTAAGAAATTAAAATTTTCCCAAAAACATTCAATAAATAAATCACCGTTACTTTTTTATAACTCAAAAGCACTGGGATGTCCGCCATATATTCTGCGGTCGACACTCGAATGATACCATTTACGGCGGCACCTATTGTTTGTCTATTCACGGTTTGTTTGTATGTTTCACAAAACAACGCAGCTATTTTCTGAATAGTTTACATAATTGGGTTGTTTGTAAAAGACGCAAATTGCGCTAGAACTCCAAATATTTAGTACATATTTGGAGTTACAATGTGCCAAACAAATAGAGAAACACCGCAAGTGCGCGTTGCCTTGTCATGTCCAAAAAATGGAGTGCAAACAAAATGGGCCAGATTTAAAAAAAACCCGACTGCTTAAGAAGCGAACTAAAAAAACGTAAACAAGAAGAAAACAATGCTGTGCAGTCGGAGGATACATGTATGCGACGCTTGTAGTTTTTATCTTCCCATTTTGAAGATTTGCAACTAATTCTTACCATATTTTTTTTTTTCCAAAGTTACGTAAGCACGCCAAGTTTTAGCTAAATCGGTTGCCAAGAAGTGCTTCAAATTCTGTTTACTAGTTACCGGAGTTGTGTTAAGGTAAATGCAGCTCGTAATAATTAAGTGTAGTAAGCACTTACCGCCACAAGAAAGTCTCCCTTCCTCAGTCCCGCTCTATCAGCCACGCCACCCGCATCCACATCGTCCAGGTACTGCAGCGCGGGACAGCGCTCTGAGGGGCGCAGCTCCATCAGTGGAGACGAGGCCTTGGCACCGCGCAGCACGAAGCCGAAGCCCCGGCGAGCGCGGTGCAAGACCACAGTACGGGTCTCCATGTTGCCATACCTGGGAGCGAGATCATGGTACATATTAAAGTAAACAGTCGCATTAAAAATCGCTGGTCAGCTGCAACCGGCTAGATTGGAAGCCAACCCTACCCAACATGTTGGGGAAAAACCAGGCAGATGACAATGATTAGCATTATCAGTCTACATCAGGCCACTGTTGGACGTTAGCCTTTCCAATCGTATGTCGTAATACTCTGTCTTCGGCTACCGTCATCCAACTGTTATCCGGTAAGCCTGCGAAGATTATCTCTGATCTTAGATTGAGAGCGCCCTACTTAAAGAAGCTTACGAAAACTGGGTTAGAACCCAATTGCGAAATATGAGTGTGTATTGTACTTCTCCTTAATTATTTATGGCAAACGAAACATACATAATAAATACACAGTTATTAGAGAGTGCATTAAAGGCGAGCTTAACTCTTCTACCTAACCTTTCGTGTGGTACGTGGTGTAGCCCTTAGGTTATTAGAATTACGTTTTTGCCTTCGATATAGCATAGGGAGAGCTGCAGCCTTATTGCATAATAAGGTCTATGAACAATCGACCAATCACATGATGAGATGAAAGAAGCGATGTGGATTTATCGAGATCGGATGTGGAGGATGAAGGCTGCTGGTATAAATATCGGTTATCACTGTGATTTATTCAGCGAGACACACTTACAAAACCGGCCAAGTGCGAGTCGGACTGGCGCACGAAGCGTTCCGTACTATTATCGCAAAAAACAGCAAAAAAAATCACGTTTGTTATATGGGAGCCCCAATTAAATATTTATTTTATTCTGTTTTTATTGTTATAGCGGCAACAGAAATACATCATCTGTAAAAATTTCAACTGACTAGCTATAACGGTTCATGAGTTACAGCCTGGTGACAGACGGACAGACAGACAGACAGACGGATCGTGGAGTCTTAGTAATAGGGTCCCGTTTTTACCCTTTGAGTACGGAACCCTGAAAATGCATAAATACTGACCCGAAAAAGAGTGCCGAAAGATGGCCCGCAGTTTTCAGTATTTTCAATTTCATTATTAGTAGTAAAACAGGCTATTGGGGGATGAAAAAACACTGATAAAAATGATTTGCTTACATCTTTATTAGTTTTATGGTAAGGTCTGCAAATTCCTTGTTATAAATTCCCATGACTTGAATATCCTGTGCCACCCAGCAATTAACAATTTATCTCGGCTGGGTGACACAATCAATCCCTTGATATATTGAACGTGACTGATTGATTTCAATTGACGAAACACTGACACTGAACTGGATTGATTAATTTTTTTCACAGATTAGACTGACGCTCCTACATTGTCGCTGTCTCTTATCATAATAATATCGACCTTTGCCGATCGATCTGCTAATGTTATTATGTTTGCAATGTAAAAAGCATTGTCCATTGTTGTCCTGTCTATATGTTTGTATATTATGACGTCACTGTCTGGTCTGTATCTGTTTTTAATGATCTTGTAAGTAACTAGGCTGGCTATATCAATAACAGATTGGTTGATGGTTACTTCGGCTAGCTACCAGTCAGTTAGTTTGTCGTAGATATTACTATGGCTTACTGTACACGGATGCGTAGCTTTATAGACGCTTCAAAATACACCGTGCATTTTGTGAAGCCCAGTGTACTGAACTCTGTATGTGGTGGACAGAGTCAGGTTTCATGACGCCTGCCGTACTGCATGTCATACTCTGGGGCGTACATCACGTGCACGTGCTACCGGGACCAGCAGCGGAATTTGTTGAAATGATTGAAAACGTACGCGTGCAATACGCCTCGTGGACAGAGTTCAGTATTGACAATGCGTAAGTTTTTTTAAAAACTTTATTCCTCATCTCAGCAAAGTTTATTGGTATGAACGATAATTTCTATTGGGAAGAGGCGTATATTCTTGACAGCATACTAGCAGAAAATACGGAATGTAATATCTGCTCCGATCGACCGCGAGGAAGGGGACGATCGCACTCCTCCTGGTGGTCAAGCATGCAGAGAGGTCCTTAGAGGGAACCCGATCACTCAGGCAACCCAGAGCAGAGCTCTCTGGCGCAGACGTACAAGGAGAACAGACCCCAGCTAACCTGGGCAGGGCGATGATTAAAGAAGAATGTTTTTTTCTGCTGGGTCAAGTGGTTCTCAAGTTCCTCCTCGAACCGTTTTCCAGCTTAATAATCAATAACTTACGACTTTTTAATCCTAGGCGCGGTGGCGCTGTAAGTCTTGCTTAGCGCCATCTCCCGTCTGCCCGTCACCCGCGAGTGGTGGATTGGTCCTGACGCTAACACCTGTAACATGGGATGATTAGTATCTTGACTATTTTTACGGAAAAGTTGTTCAAGCCGGAGTAACGACTTAAAGAATTGTCAAGGTTTTCTCTTCGATGCACAACAGCAGATCTTTATAGCAATTATAATTTTATTCTTCGCTTAATCAGGCGTCTTTTACATTGATTAAATTCGAAGTTCGAGAGCAGGGGTGGCCCAGTGGTAACGGCCACGAAATACAAGTTGTGGGTCGTGGGTTCGAACTTCGAACCCAGGCAAGCGCTTTACTTTGTGTAAATTGTTTCGTCACTACAGTTCTCAAAACGGTGAAGGAAAACATCGTGAGGAAACCGGCATGTCCTAGAACCAAAAAATCGAAGACATGTGACATCCACCAACCCGCACTGTTGGATTACGGCCCATTCCCACTCACAGACGAGACCTGTGTCCCAGCAGTGGGAACATTAATAGGCTGATGATGGTGACGATGATGTAATTAGAAATTGAAGCATCATCTTTCTGCCATTGACCCATATTACTTAAAGAGTCGGCGCAATCGGTTTCTTGTTCCATTCTCCTCTGCTTGCCGTCACGTTATCATTGACTCACTTATTTCATATCATTCCTCACCAATCAATTTGAAACCGAGTATAGTCCCCAGAAAGTAACTTGGCAAGGTATTGGCTTAGTGTGGGTAAGTTCGCGCATAGTGGGCGAACTGACGAACCGCCATATAGAGCGAACGGAACGTGGACGCGACGCGATTGGTCAGGCGATCCTTGTGACAACTGACCAACCAATCGCGCGCTCGGAACGGTGCTAAACGTTCCCCGCGACCCACTTGGTAACCAAAGAGACGTAACAAACGACTTGTGCGCATCTAACGACTCTTGCCAAGTTACGTGCCGACAACTATACAAACTAAACATTCTGGGTCCAAAGATTTTGTTAATTTGATACTGTTACTCTACTATGGTTTATATATTTGGAAAGTATTAATCTCCTACATACCTGATGTAAGTGCTGTGTGTTTTGTCGCAGGCGTACTTCTTGCACGCACTGCATGGGAAAAAGTCCACTGGCTCCGGATCCTCGTACTGTGCCTTCTAGTAGACCATCGTCTGTGGCTCCCGTCACTGTTTGTCATAGGATAACGTTGGAAATCAATTTAATAATGTAAAACTTGCTACTTAAAAGGACTTTGGGTCTAAATCTTCAGATTGATCAAGGTTTTTTGGTATTTCTCCCAAACAGGAAGTTTTTTATGGTGTGAAGCTGCAGCCGAATTGTGTAAGTATATTATCCAAAGCAAAAGAATCGATTCCTTCCCAAAAACGACTTTTCGTATCATAATGCACTACGTAAAGTCGGTTTTGGGAAAGAATCGATTCTTTTGCTTTGGATAATATACTTACGCAATTCGGCTGCTGGTCTTCACAACTTATACTCAATACTGTTCACCTTGGAACCATGTTATGAAGTCAGAACTTCTAGCTCCATAACTTCAGACAAAATCGTGCAGATGAATGAATTCAGTTACTCACAATTGTTTTCAATTAAAGTGCAACCAATGATATTTTATTATTCATATTTTTTGTTAGAATATGAGGACAAATGACATTAATAAAATGTTTTGTAAGTACGTGTATGGAAACCAAGTGTGATGACTGATGACTTCTGTTTTAGGGGCATTTGAGAGTACAAACTAGGTTCAACTTAAATATACACTCAGGAAATATCTAGAACAATGCCTTTCCAACTTATCATATTACTTAGAAGTTATAATTAAACCTAGAAATATCGAAGATATCAAGCTCTTCAATATCTGATACTGTACCATAAATTTTATCTACCTGGTTGATGCGTATGTTTCCAAGAAGCGAGCAGACCATAGGCCAAAATTGTGTAAGTGTCTGGCACTGTACCTTCAACGACGTCTCTCCTACATGAGCTGTTTGCGATGACCTAAGACCAAAGAATAACTCAGAAGCATCACACGTTAGTGTTTGCCACTGTACCTTCAACAATATCTCCCTGGTTGAGGCGCACATGACCAGGCGTCGCTCCATCGTAAGGCTGCAGACATACGACAGTGGCGCCACCGTGGAGAGAGCACGTCGTGTCGGAGTTGCTGGTACCGACACCGCTGGAGTCCGATATGATGTCGCTGGTGTCTCCCGCGCTTTTATCTGTTGGGGTTAGTGTCGCTCAACGGTCAGTCAGGTTCAAAATCGGAATTGTCTTTGGAAGGTCCAAAATTGGGATATTTTATTTCAGTGAGCTTATAGGAGTCACAGGGTTAGCAACAGTGTACTGTGTAGATTTAGTGCCAACTTTATAGTGAGATGGACACTTTACTTATTGGATCCGGGATTGATAAGCGTGTAGTTTTGTGAACAGGTAACACTAAATACATGTTTTGGGCTTTACAGTTAATAAATTGGGTCTGAGTTGGAGTCTGAGCAGGACGAGATTTTGTTATTATCTTAAAAATAGGACTTATCCGTATTTTACTAAAACACATTTTCGTACATCCTAGGGCTAAAAGGGTGGAAAAATCATAATTTTGTCGTAAAAGGAAGCGAAGAAGCGTTCGATGGGTAACTACATGACATAAAGGCACATAGAACATGCAACGAAGTGGACGGGCGATGTCGGTGCATGGTGATGGTTGTCAGTAGTCATGGGGTCCGTGGGCCATTACCGCAACCTTGGACCACGCGGTGGAATGTAACGGTGTAGATATGACTACTAATTAGGTGCAAACATATCAACTGGTTACTTCGATATTGTGTGTTAATGTGCTAGTTCTCTAGTATTAGTATCTCACAGTCGTTTGCTGATAAATAGTGGTAATATCTACTTCTGCACCGTTATCTTCCAACGCAACTCAACCTCCTCAATTTTACCTGTAAGTATACTGGCATCGTCCTCGTGGCTGGGATGGCTGGCGTCACTAATGCTTGATGACGCCGAGGAGAAGGGCCTCTCAAGACTGCACGGTGAGGCTGTGGGCCCCGACTGGCGTCGCAGCAGCGTATCCAGTTCTGCCGGGATCCTGGTGGATGAAGCCAGGGACGACCTGTCCCCCGCAGTCCACCAACCCCCCCATGCCGCAGAACGTCTCTTCGGATTGTACCGAGGAGGACCACGGAACGGCACTGAAATATTTTATTTAGCAACCGAACAAACTAATAAAGGAATCGTGCGTCAAACAAATATTAAGAACATAATCAAACATCAAATCATCTGACGAACACAAGTTTTTGTATAAAAAAATAATAGTGCGACAAATTATTTGGGTTGTAACATCTATTGGTGTTACATAATATAATACATAAAACCCTTTACATATTAGTGTTTGCTGGTATACATAGTCTATGTTCGGTTAGTGATATTTTCATATATTAGCGTAGGTATCCAAAAATACAACCATCACCATTATGATATTAGGTAAGCAATGGAATAGAATAGATAGAACGGATGACGCATGCAATTATATAAATTATAAGATATTTACACAGATACTACTTAATATAAATAGTATGGTGTGTCATTTTGTATAAATATGTAATTGCAGTATAAATACTAAAGCGTTGCACATAAAATAGGTACCTACTCAAATTTTGGATTTTGGACAACATGGATTCTTAAATCTTTTAGGCATTACTTGTATAGCTCTTTCGAGAACTCTATTTAAGGTATATAATGTTTTTACATGATTGGCATTTTAACCATGTTGGACTGTACAGGGTTTATCTGTCTATGTTATCGCAGGCTGTATTCTTTCCGCCGCAGGAGACGCCCTGGACGTCGGGAGACGCAAGTCGATTCTCAGCCACCGTAGGCGCGGGCTTGCGGACGGCGAGTAATGGGTAGCTCGCCGTCCGATAAGGACCAGGCCCGAGTCAACGGCGCGTATTGTTCCACGTGCGCCTCAAAGACATGTCAGAAAAACGAATTAAGGAAAAAAAGTTACCGCGGCCCTGGCTCAAGCAACTGAAGGAACACGGGTGGGTTTTTGTCAGTAAAGTCTAACACGCGCTCCACCCAGAGCGGGAGAAGTCATTGGATAATTGCCCACCCCCCCTATTGAAGATATATCTTGGGCAAATCATTTTACAAGCAATTGTGAAGATTTAAGAATCCATGTATGAAACACATAAGGCGTATATATATAAAGCCTCAATCAAAGCCATGCAGTACACAACCGGGACTAGACTCACCGACTTCTTCTGCTTTGTAATTCTTTATCACCTCTGCCAGATCTAAGTTGCCTGCTATTACTGCCACCTAAGGATTTTAAGGTTACTTGTGAGAAGAAAGTATCAAAATGGAAGGTACATGTGATAAAGAGGACACATTTTTTTTATTACTTCCGAAGATAAAAGTCAACAAGATAAAAAAATACTAATGTTATTTTCAGAAAACGTTAGTTAAGCCTCGCACTCATTTTACTCCAACTCCTTGAACGGGAGTAAACATCTTGTTGCGACTGGTGTAGACCAGGCAATACGCAGTAAAACGCTTTTTTTTCTGACAAACAAATATCAATATAACAACTCTAATAATATCGAAATAATCATCTCAACAACTTTTTCAACCTTACTTTAATACGCACAAAGTTGATATTTGATTGCCATCAAAATAAGCTCGACTTTCCAGTGAAAATAGCTAGACTACTTCTGCATCGGCTCACAAAAGTGAAAATAAAACCCATTAATTACCTGATAAGGCGTCTGATTCGCGAAGTTCAAGGCCTCCTTGTCACATCCCCTGAACAACAGCTGTCGTGTGCAGGAGTCTTGCGCGTTGACGGCGCAGACGTGGAGAGGGGTGTTTCCGGACGCGTTGCGGCTGTTCATGTCGGCGCCATAGAAGAGTAGGTGGTCCAAGTGCTGGACTAGACCGTTGCGACATGCCTGGAAATGTGACAAAGATTATAATTATATTTTTTTTTTTCGTTAAGGTCAATTTTAATTTTAAACACATAATTTCTGTTGCACATAAGAAAAAGATGCAACTTTACTGCAAATTGGCCGTGGAAGTGTTGGCCCAATAAAATTTGGACTTACCATCGACACTGAGTAAACAAAGTCACCGTAGAATTTGACTGATACGTCTAATAACTATAGGTATGAACTTAATAACGTGTACTACAGTAACTTAGTATTTTTTTTTATAAATAAATATGTATCACGGTTATAAAATGTGTGCAAAGCGCCTATATTTTCACACCGGACACATAACACTAGCTCCAAAGGCGTGTAAAAGCAAAACAGTGATCACTCTGTCCTAGTAGGCGTTTATAAAAAAAGCATTATGCTAAACCCACCTGATGTACCTCCTGCCACCCTTGTAGATCAGTAGCCCCAATTGTCGCATGATCATGTAACAGGGTCTCACACAGCAGCGGATCCGTCTTATTCGTCACCGAAAGATACAGTGGCGTCAAGCCCTTCCCATCTTTATAATTAGGTGACGCTCCTAACTCCAGCATGGTCTTCACAGCTTCTAGAGAATTTTTCTCGATAGCCCTGTGCATGGCTGTGCTGCCATCTTTGGTCCTGTAGTCTAGTAGGGCTCCGCCGTTTACGAGGGCTATTAGAACTTTGCCTGGTGTCTTTAGGCCAGCTGCGATTGTGAGGGGTGTCTCTGAGATGAGAAAGGGGTTGGATTAGTCAAATTTGTATGAAAGTTTCGGATCTGTAGAATATTCTCTTCTTTGCGACACTTGGGGGTAGGCTTATGTTGAGCAGTGGATCACCTTTTGATGAATTCAGGCATGTTGTTATGTGTTCTGGTTTTTATTAGGTCTTTTGATTGGGAGTTCCACAGAAATTATGTTGACAGTTTCTTTGGAATTGTCAATCAAAATACCTCAAAATATCAGAAAAATATCGTATCAGAACAACCTCATACGTTCGGTATAAAGGTAACCATAGTAAGCACGGTTTAGCCGGTCTTAATCGATGTTACAGTACACATTGCTCACACTTATAAAATCTCCGGAATGGCTACGCTTAAAAGCAGTAAAGCATATTCAAAATTTCACACCCAAATGACGTAGTTTAAAACAATGCCCACTTTTATCCATCCATTGACAGTATGGCGTAAAGAATGGGACATTTAAATCACAAATGATATGTTAGTTTTTCAATGTTCGACAGGAATAAATAACTCAACTGGTTTCAAGGACTTGACGACGTTTATCGCGGATTATCCACGGCTGGGTAGATACGCCTCTCCTACAATAGCTAAGGCGTGTTCAGACGTACGTAGCAGCCTTGAATTGTATGGCCGGAGATGTTTTTCATTTTTGGATGTATCATGATGAATTGGATGTAGAATTTGTTATGGATTTATCATTTGGACACGAGTAAGGCTAGTTGAACGAAATCACCGTAAAATAAGCGTCTGGAATCTTTTCAGTGATTTCAAAAAGTCATTTGACTATTAACTTCATTCAGTTTTTATTGTGAAGCCAGTTTCTAAGCTTTGCTTGTGTTAGGAGGGTTCAAGTATTGTGCAACAAGACACACACTTGACCAATTAGCGCCTTCACTTCTGTATTATGGTAAAATGTTGGAATACCGATGTGACTTTTGGGCTAAAGCGGTACACTTAAAGGTACTTACAGCTGCAAAATGTCGCCTGGATTTATAAATAGCATTGAGCTCCGAAGCTTTCTTAGCAGAGGAAGCCGCGTGCACAGCTGGTCTGTTTCATTAGCGTACATACCTACATAGGTACACGAGACGACCCACATGGAGAGTAGCTTTTGTCCTTTCAGAACAACTTGCCTTGAATAGGTAACTGTGCCTCGTAATAACCGTCTCATAACGATTTATGTATAAGGGCACATCTAAGCTTTAGCCCTTCATAAGGCAGTTCACAAAAGCAGAAACACTCATTAGTTCTATTGAAATGTCTAGACTGGAAAGATGTAATATCGTGGCATTTTACTGTTTCTGAGAACAAACGGGCGGTGTTTTGATCTCGGAGAAAAATGTCCGGCCTATTTTCGGATATAATAAAGTCAAAAGAAGGGCTGTTTTGTTCTTTTATCTGGTCAGCTTTTAAACAAAAGTATGAATAATCTCTCCACGATCTACTACCGTCCTAAATTACTTTTGTCACATTGCCCGGAGCAGCCAGATAACCTGGAGAAACTGGTTGTTGTAGGTAACGTGGATGGAAAAACGCCACGCGGTTTAGCCAGATCAGGGCAATTAAAGGACTCACGGTGACCACTGCACTGAGAAGAGCCGGAGACAGTGGCTTGGAAGCAGTAGGCCCGATGATGACTCCATCACAACTATCCAAGACGGGCACGACCTTCAGTAATGACGACAATGAATAAGATCTTGGGGAGGTCTGTTATGTGATAAGCTGTGGTTGTAGCCTACATGGGGTAATAACTGGAACTAAAAATTGAACTAATTGAAAATGTTGCTTACACGAGTAAAACGACATGAAAAGAATATGTAATTCGTCATTATAAAACTCAATTTATTCAATACCATTTTAAAAATAACTTTTGCAACTAAACGGAAAAGTTTTAAATTGTCTTATAAACAACATTCTCCTCTGCCTCGAGGGCTATCTATTTACATCATTTTTCGTCAAGCATATCTAGTTTACAACAGTTTCTGCACACACCCTTAATACTATTTTAGGTACCCACAGAACAATAGCAGATAAGAATCAGTATGTAAATGAGTGCGGTCGTATATCTCGCCGTGTTGCCAACTTAGCAAGAGAATGTCCGAGCCATTCATGGCTGGTCCTAAGTGGATGAATGGGCTTAATATCTGATCGTGGATGTAAGAGGTCAGTGTGGACTTTGAAGGTGTGAAGTAAGGGAATTAAACGGTGTTCTGAGCGGAACGGATGAGTTCCGAAACAATTTGAGAGCAAGTGGTTATTAAGCTTTGTTTTGGTAAGGGCGTTTATTGTTTTATTGTATGGATTTTATCAGTTTCATCACTATGTTTGGAAACGTCCTCGTAAGTTTTAGTGAAATCTGCATCTTCAAAAAGGACGTGTACCTAGGCTTTTCCGCCTATAACGACAGCAAGGTATATCACTATCGGAACGCACAAGCAACGTCTACCGCAGATTCTTCAAATGTACAAACTACAAAAGCCCGAAAACAACCATCGGGCAGTAGCCCGCTGAACATAACACCTGTCTCGTTAGAGGATCCTCTCTGTCAATGGAGGATGGAATAATTTTTCACTACCACTCTTTTCTACCACACAAACCTTCTATTCCCTGTAAGTACCGAGGAATTCGTTGTTTATTTTACGGTTATATAAAAGCATCTTACCACCAGTCTCCTGACAATGGAAGTTAGGGTCCAGTCCCTTAGCACACGCCTTGGTGATCTTGTCGATCTGCGCATGTGTGACGTGCTCCAGGAATCGCCGTAGGTTGGCGCGGGAGTGAAGCGCCTTCAAGGTCTTCTCATCAAGCTTCAGCATCTTGTACACACGTCGTTTGTATTTTAACTGCAACATTGAAGATGAGTAAGTTAGTACCTATTAAGAGGTGTAGGCGCATGTCCGCATTTTTAGTTTTAGGTTCTTCTAATTCGGTTCGTTTTCTTAGACAAACTTTTATAAAGAATTCGCAATTTCAGAATCATATTTTCCCAACAACAATTCGATCTAGTTTTAGCCAGACCAAATTAAGTTTACTTTTGATACTGCTTATTCTAAGAGATTTCATTATATTTTGTAGTTAAGGCAATTAATCAAAAAAACAATGCAGTGGAGGAGCCTACTATGAATTTGATAACAGTGCAGTACAAAGGGCGGGATTAAGAAGATTATGTTAACCATGAAAGGCTTAATATTGAGAAAACACTCACCAAGACAATATACCTACAAAATCGTCATCGCAAACGATGGAAACTGCAGCAGTTGTACTGTTCTTATGTCTTTAGGTTTAGCACATTATGGCACTATGGTAGCAGAAAGTACAAGGAGTTACGATTACCTCAAGATATCCAACAGGTCCATTGAAGGGGTAGTCTCCGAGGCGGCGCTCCTCATCCAGGAACTTGCCGGCCTTGCCGTTGACTGGCGGGCAGAACAGACCATAGTTGAAGCTCTCCTTCAACTCCTGGAAACAAAGAGAAATGCCACATTAATCACGTGGTAATCAAGATAACGATGGTTCAATAAGGTATTACTCTTTTAAAATAAATGTGCACACGAAATGACCTCACGCCTACCCGCGCGGCGTCCCGCGTTCGCCTTTTGCGCCAATAGCGAGAGTCGAACGTCAGAGTAACATTGACAGCTCAAAGTGCACAGTTATTTTGACCGTGTAGTAATTGGACCTTATGTCAAGGGGGTAGTTGAATAATATATATGATATTAAAGACCAAAAGACGAAAGGGGGTTATTTGTTTTATTTATTTTCATACATTCTAACTGCATTTTTTGACTGCTGCGCTGCGTGTCGCGGGTTCGATTCCCGCACGGAACAAATATTTGTGTGATCTACAAATAGTTGTTCCGGCTCTGGGTGTTTGTGTATGTGAGATTATATGTTTGTAAACGCACCCACGATACAGGAGAAATTCCTAGTGGGGCAACGTTTTTAATAAAATACAAATATATTTTCTCGCAAAATTATTTAATTCAGTTTATTAGTGAATAGTAATAATAATTTTACGAGATCACGTTTCGTCATACGCAGGTTAGTTCATTATGAAACGCTCGCCACTGACGCCGCAATTATAAATTTATGAAGTATCCCATCGACTCGAAAATAAGAAGAAGCATGAAACGTATGTCTTCGTCGTTGTCGTCTTTTATTTACAGTCAATTGGTATTATTTTAGATTAAAAACCGGCCAAGTGCGAGTCGGACTCGCGCACGAAGGGTTCCGTACCACTATCGCAAAAAACGGACAAAAAACACGTTTGTTGTATGGGAGCCCACTTTAATATAGATACCTTCACTTAAATATTTATTTTATTCTGTTTTTAGTATTTGCTGTTATAGCGGCAATAGAAATACATCATCTTTGAAAATTTCTACTGTCTGGCTATCACGGTTCATGAGATACAGCCTGTTGACGGACTGCGGAGTCTTAGTAATAGGGTCTCGTTTTTACCCTTTGGGTACGGAACCCTAAAAAAGAGAAAGCTCGTAAAGAAAAATGTTATTAAACTCCACCCCTACCGGTTTCCGAAGAAGGCTTATACAAATTTCATGCAAAAAAAGACATGAGGAACAGCTAGTGTAGTCTATACTAATGTAAACCATCAGATAAAGCACTCGCATGTCTACAACCGCTTAGGGAACTACCCGTCATTGGAAGATCGATAGGAGAGACCTTGACATCGAACCCGTACTACCTGTGTCACCCCCTAGGGGGTTAGAAATGGGGTTGTATACATGTTGTACGTTACATTTGTGTTCGTTTATGAAAAATTTATTAGAGCATGGACAGCTCATAACATTGAAACAGCTAAGTACATTTTGTAAAAACACGCTTTCAAAAATATTTTTTTTTATAATTTTTGCAAGTCGTTTGTTCGGACGACAACTGCCGCGTCATTGCCACACAAATGCATAATGTATAATTAGATGCACACGCACACATCGCGCCGCGCGCACATGTTAGTTGAACTAATTATACTTAACTAGCTGTCCCACGCGGCTTCGCTCCCGTCAACTGGCTACGTACCTACCCTATCCTACCTACCCTACTCTACACCTACCCTACATCTACCCTACATCTACCCTATACCTACCCTACACCTACCCTACACCTACCCTACACCTACCCTACACCAACCCTAGACCTACCCTACACCTACCCTACACCTACCCTACACGTACCCTACACCTACCCTACACTTCCCCTACACCTACTCTACCTACACTACATACATGATTGCATAACTGAAACAGTAATATTCTTGCCTGTTTTTGCAACGTTTTTCATTTATGCTCCGCTCCTATTGGTCGTAGCATGATGTTATATAGCCTATAGCACTCAGGAATAATGTAGCTTTCAACCAGTGAAAAAATTTTTAGAATTGGATCATTAGTTCCAGAGATTACCCCCTACATACAAACTTACAAATTTTACCTCTTTATAATATTAATAGTATAGATAATAATAATAAAGCTTGTAAAAATATACATATAATAAAAAACATACTGTATTTATGTCCTCGTTTGTTTTAATCAGATGAAATATTCTTTATTGTTTGAGCAATTTATAAATACCTTCTTTATTTGGGTGACCATAGTTGTAAGAATTTTTATCTGGCATCCATCTTACTATAACATCTTATTCTTATAACAATGGCCATAAAATATTGGCGTAATTCATCATAAAAGTCTTTCTTTCCAACAGTTTCTTTATACACAAGTGCATAAATAAGCATAGGTACTATTAAAAGATAATAGCCTAGTACTATAGGACGGAAACTATAGGACAGCTACCACAACAAATCTATTTTAAACCAAGCACGACGCATATGCAAAGGCTTTTAACTTACCAATGCGAATTCCATTACTATACCCCAAGCAATAAATCACCTGTCTTAACTACAATACATTAATTATATTCTTAAATCATCTGGAGGAAATTAATAGTGCATAGGAATATAGAGATAAATCACTACCGTTGCATCAATTGGCTTGAATTGGCTTTAGATTTATCGGATGAACTAATAGTTATCGAGGTTCGTGTTGTAGTATCAATCAGTTAATTACAATGTAAACATCTTGACATCATAGTTATGTAGTTTATCTTGATGGGTAATTAAAGGTAGATAGGTACAAGACAGCTAAATGCTTTGGATAAACGAATTTATGAGAATGCACTATATATGTACACCCATTGGCTGTAAGAGGAAAGGTAGGAATAATGGATGGGCTTTGTGAAAGATTCATCATCATTATCAGCCTTTTAATGTTCCCACTGTTGAGACACAGGCCTCCTCTATGTGAGAGGGTATGGGCCGTAATATAAGTGTTGTGTGTCGTGTCTTTATATAAGTTCACTATTGAGATGCCCATAGTATACTATTAGAAAAGATGGAAGAAAACCAAATTTCTGGAAAAGGGTAAGAGAATGATAATACACTAGAATCTAAGGACTAGATCACAATCACAGATAAATAGATATAGCTCTCGACACTCTGAAAATGCTATTTTGTTTTGCATGATAAACTGTAAAAGCTGTTTCAACATGAAAATAAACAAACACACATTTCAGAAGCAGAAATTTAGAGAAACACAGAACGAAATTGAAATTGTCGACAGAATATCAGGGAAAGCTTTTATTACGACGCAACGACTCTGCAGGGAATCAGAATTAATTCCAGTTATAATGCTGCAAGGGACGACGCGATAATTATATTTCCAATTAGGTGTGGTATAAAAAGGACATCCCATTTCTAGCAAAGGATGATCTTTAATACTGACAAAAGGTTTTTAACAACTGCAGTCAATCATAGCCAGAGATAATTACATACGCTAATGTCTTGGCTCTCGACTCAATTTAGTCTATGGTGTTTATGACGTCATAACTATATAGATGGTCATGTGCCGCATAGTCAGGCCACAGACCGTGTGTTTAATGATCTCTCTCGTTTTGCACGCGGAGAACGATTTACATCAAAAGGATGGACCGCTGAAGCAATTGGGTGTGCAAAAAATGATAGCGGAGTTGTGAAGATAATAAATGATGGCTAGTCATATGTTATGAGGTTTATGCAGATTTGGGTTCTGGCTGTGAATTTGCTTATATAGATAAGATATTTTTCCAATGATAAAATGGGATGTGAAACAGCCACATTATTAATGAACTAGCTGTCCCACGCGGCTTCGCTCCCGTCAACTGGCTAACTACCCTACCCTACCTACCCTACCCTACCTACCCTACCCTACCTACCCTACCCTACCTACCCTACCCTACCCTACCTACACTACACTACCTACCCTACACTACCTACCCTACCCTACCTACCCTAACTACCATACCCAACCTACCCTACCCTACCTACCCTACCCACCTACCCTACCTACCCTACCCTACCTACTCTACCCTACCCTACCTGCCAATTTGTTGAACTATTTATTTGAATAAGAAATAATATACTACCATACGAATGTAACTAACTTTTGTTTCTACCGGGGCGGCGGCGATCTAATTAAAATTTAGAACATAAAAGCTGCTATTGTGAGGACTTTTTTTAGAACTTTTAAAGAAGAACAATTCCATCATACATTATATTTGCGTAACTTAAACCGTTTACGCAGCGCACGCAACAAAAGCTCTCAAAAAGGAATGTTTTTTTCCCGTTTTTGCAACATTTTTCATTTATGCTCGGCTCCTATTGGTTGTAGCGTGATGTTATGTAGCCTATAACCTTCCTCGATAAATGGACTATCCAACACAAAATGAATTTTTCAATTCCAACCAGTAGTTCCTGAGATTAGCGCGTTCAAACAAACAAACAAACAAACTCTTCAGCTTTATAATATTATATAGTATAGATAATAATATATAGTATAGATTATACATGAACCGCAAGACAGTTTTCGTCGAACAAACAGGTACTCAAAACATTTCTCTAAATTGAATAACAAGCCTAAACTCCCCATTTGTCACAAACCCTACAAACAAGCGAAAAATACTATTTTTGGAAAACTTATAACGAGCTTTCATCCAGGCAAACAAATCACTGGCTTGACTGGCTCCACTCTAACGAAGCAAGATATATTAGCAGTGACACCAGGATTGATAGAGGAACGCCATGCGGAACTGATTGCTGCAAAACTGCAGGTCAGACTGATACCAGCTTATAAATGAACTGAGGCAAGTTATTTATGGACTTAGAACGTTGTCTGATGATGATGTTGTTTCCAATTACGATGATATTTTCATCTAGATTGAGCCATCTCAGATAATGAACGATAGATTCGAAATGGTAGGTCGTAAATTCTACGTTTGTAAAGCTATTATTTTATTTGATTGGGCTTTCGAATTGTTGTGGTTAATCGTTCTTTTGAATTGGATAAGTATCTCGATAATTCTTAGGAACGAAATATAGCTTGTTCTTATAGTATGCTAGAAAATGAAATGGGTTATTTGAAATTCAAGTTAGCCAAGCCATTATTGGATAGTTAGGTATTCAATTTGCATTTTCAGCAAATAAGATCTTACATAAAAATAACCGGCCAAGTGAGAGTCGGAATCCCGCACGAAGGGTTCCGTACCGTTATCGCAAAAAACGGCAAAAAAAATCACGTTTATTGTATGGGAGCCCTACTCATTTTTTTAAATTCTGTTTTAGTATTTGGTGTTATAGCGGCAACAGAAATACATAATCTGTGAAAATTTCAATTGTCTAGCTATCACGGTTCATGAGATACACCCTGGTGATAGACAAATAGACGGTCAGTGGAGTCTTAGTCGTAGTTGTTATAGCGGCAAAAGAAATTCATTATCTGTGAAAATTTCAACTGTCTAGCTATCACGGTTCATGAGATACAGCCTGGTGATAGACAGATAGACGGTCAGTGGAGTCTTGGTCGTAGGGTCTAGGGTCCCGTTTTACCCTTTGGATACGGAACCCTAATAAAACAGACTTGTAAGTATTCCATCTTTGTTCTCATTCCTCGCTTGTAGAACTAATTCATTTCCAGTGCAGAATAAAAAACGCAGTGGTCCAGTGATGGATTGTACTTTTTCTGGCACACAGTGTACACATAACAAGTTAAGCCACTGTTTGTGTTTCGAATACAATGCAGTGCAGATTAACAGGCATGATAAATTGCTGAAGCGTCTAACGTAACAAGACTGGGATAAGTTATGGCTACAGAGGATTCACAGCGCTAACTTAAGAAATTGTTCCAATATGAACATGTTAGAATGATGGATGTGCAGATTACGTAGTGTAAATGGTCAGGAATGGAGGAAATTGCCTTGGCTAACGGATGCATTAAAGGAACCTCCACAAGTGAAAAGATAATTGCCTATGCACGGATGATAGCACTTAGCAGTCAGTAATTGTTTTAACCTTTTCCTAAGTTATTTTATGTACGTGTAACTGCTACTATTGCGAAAGATCGGTCAGCCAATTTTCGCCATTGTTATCTTAGCATTAAGGTTGTCCGGGAACTATTGCTTTCAGCTTCCAAAACGCTAACTGGAATCTTAATGACAACAAGAGCTATTTTTTTATAGCTCCTATCGAATCTCGATCTTCTTCTTTTTCGTGTGAGGACGTGGCCAAATTTGGTATCAGAGTTAATTAAGCCACCTCTGGGAACCCCACACCTCACTTACGCAATATGGCAGCAGGTTTCCTCACGATGTTTTCCTTCACCGTTGCCCGAGATATTCAAGATAAACTTAGAAATTACATATGAATTTGAAAAATTCACATTGGTGCTTGCCCAGATTTAAATGCACGACCTCGAGCACGAGAGGCGAGGTCATAGCCATTGGGCCACCACGAAATTATTAGTAATAAGCAAACTTTACTAAGAATTTCTCGAAGAAGTTCAAGCTTCATTTTCTTGCTAAGTCTTGCACGCTATTCTCAATACTTACATAGGTAAGTAGATCTAAAGTACGTGGGTTAAGTTAAAGCCCACACTTGGTTAATACTTAGTCAATGACGTGTTGTGTGTACTGCAATGTTTAGGGCTTGTTGCTACTGAACTGGCTAACAGTTAGGCAGCCTGATTTCTCCTAGGTTCACAAGCTAAACGTGACGATAAAGTGCTGCTTACAATGTTTCTAAGAACACGATTTTTGTATAGAATCAACTTAGCATGAATGGAAGTGTACAGTTAATATTTTCGAACTGAATTTTATGAAAATAAATACTTTTATAAGACATTCATCATCATTCTCATACCTCTATGCCAATTGAAACTGTAGTTCACATTAGTGTTGCAACGGAAGTGTCATAACTATGGAAGCAGTAAAGTTGCCTCAAAAAACGTGCTGTCAAATGACCCAAAAATCAGTTTTAAGCTTAACTCTCGTAAAGTTTTTATTTTACTGCAATTTGTGCTATGGTGCTTCATAAATTGCTAGTAACCTGTCATAATGTTCCGCTTTAAAAGTTGCGGAAGCAGAAGCAAAAACGGATGTAAGAACTCGTGCGGAACTGCCGCATTTGCGGAAACAGAAGCAAGGGTCTGTTGCTTCACTAATATATTGTATCTTGATCTGTTAATGTTCTGGTGCTGAAGAATAGCAATCTAATGGTTCACCAGGAATATTTAAATAACTGCCTTTCCTGTCAAATTGATTGGTGATCGTATCATCAATATTCCTTTTTAGACTCGCACGAGGTTTATTTATGATTGTATTTTGTTTTTGTTTTTGCTTATCTCTCTTGTCCGGGTCTCAAATAAATTTTTCATTCTTTCTTCTTGTCCTTGATCAAATTTATTTGGAGTCAGCGTGATATGTATTCACCTTCCATATTTCTCTACATGCCAGTAGTCACGAGTCACGGTCTTTTTAGATCTTTCACGCAGTCCATCTATATTTTCTTTGGTCTTCCTCTCATCTTTACTACAGTCGGGATGTGAAACATGGTCTTTATTTACTGATAGCTACAACCTAGGGTCTTTAAATCAAGAGTGAATAGGTTACTTCAAGGCAAGCGTGCTCCACCGTCGACCACATCATCGCTTACCATCAGGCGAGAAACACCAAAATAAAAAAAGGCCCGCCTTTTATCAAATGAATGTTCCTGTTTACATTAGGATATATTACTTTGTCTGTATAATCAGACAGACCCTTAGCCAGATTCACTTGACCTCAGTCTGTTTTCATTAACCCTAAGCTTAGTTCTTCCAACCTTTTCTAATAAGTTGGGATTACAAGACTCTGCAGCTTAGGTAGCTGTCGAGATTTTATTTGAACGTACTAATATAGAAATATAGGAGTAGATTAAATTTTTGAATGGTTGAGACTATTTCTTTATGATGGATACGAAAAGAAGAAGATGTAAATACCTAAAGTCGTGACCATCTAAGAATTCGGATTTGAGAGCTATAAAAATACTTAATAATAATTAACCTTGCTTACGAGTGATTCTTATTGTTATAGTGTGTGGGTTACAGTAATTAATTAGGATAATGAATTCGATTTTTAAATTTCTTACGTACAAAGTTATCGCGGCATTTAAAATGAGAAACTTCATCGGGCTTCTTAGATTGTCATGATTTTATGTAAGCCATTTTCAATATTAACGTTGCAAGAGGAAAATTCTGACCTATTTTCCAAATAAAGATTCGTTTTACTATATACTGCTTCGATTTTTCGGTCGCAGAATTCAGAGGGTATCTTGTAATACCGTTCGACATCGTATTCGAGTAGGTAAAATTGGCCAGGCGTGGCGGAAATATCGGAAAATACCGGCCATGACGTCACAGGTACGTATTCAGCAAGGCTTACCTACGGAGGCGCAATATCTAAAGATTAAAATTGATGTTTTAATATTTGACTTGTAAAGAAATAAAGAAGCAGCCGTGGTTGCTATTTAGATGTTTTCAAGCGATGAAATTGGCTGTTTTATTTGGAGTTCATTTCCTAGTCAATTCAGATTTTTGCGGGGAAAATTGCGATGAAAATGAACTACGATTTCATGGCTGAACATCCTTACCTACCCAAATTAATGATTCGTTTGGACATTTTCTGTTAAATGCAGCTTTTGGAAATTTGATCGCTTAGGTACGTTACGCTCTATAGAAAAGTAAGTAAATATGTGACGATAATTTAAAGTTTAACAGTGTTCTTACAAAAAGATCCGATAAAGTTTTAAATAAGTTACTTATTCTTATCAAGTCCTAACTTATCTGTGGATAACTGGATAGATTTCTGTTTACACAAATAACACACACACACACACACACCATTGCCCCAAGATCCTTCCTTCATATGGCAATTCAATACACCTCATCGCTATAAATAAAGATATCCTTGCTGCTCTTATCAGTAACAGATTAAATAAGGACACTAACTAGCCAATATTGGTCAGAATTAACACCATATCTTACGCAGAACCAGGATTAAGCCAGATATCGGATTAACGAGAGATTAGATATGAAAAGTGAAAAATAATCCTTATGCAGATAGAGATAAAGACTTTATCTCTATTTACTATATGTGTAGTAGCAAATGTTTTTTTAAGCCAATTATAGATAGCGCGGGTAAATTAAATATA
Source organism: Orthosia incerta (assembly GCA_948252205.1). NCBI lineage: Eukaryota > Metazoa > Arthropoda > Insecta > Lepidoptera > Noctuidae > Orthosia > Orthosia incerta. The sequence continues at coordinate 25,066,661 of OX411752.1, forward strand.
TGCATTTATTGTTGGTATTAAGTATCTTTGCATTGCAACATATGTGGTAGGTGTTAGTTTTATTATATGTATAAGATATTTTAAATCTTAGTTTAAAAGATATAATTCTTTTATTAATTAAGCCACTATGTTGACGCCTAGATTAGCCTAATCAGGCAATAGATAAGAAGAGCGTAATCTTCATAATACAATAGGTAAGGCGTTGGAATCTTGTCTTGGCAACCAAAGAGTAAACTTATAGGTATTCCAAGTCAGTTTGAAGGACTTAGTTGCCATGACAACGAAAAAACCGGCCAAGTGCGTGTCGGACTTGCACATTTAGGGCTCCGTACCAAACCGCAAAATTAAGTTCGCTGTAATAAGATAAATCTGATTTATCAATATATTGGTATTTGTTAATAAAATATACATAATAATAAACATCATCATCAAATTTCAAGTTCATAGATCAATGGGAAGTTAAAATTCTTCGGTACAACATTTTGAAAAAAAGTTAACTTTGGTGGCTTCTCATTCCTTTGTTTTCCAACATTTTTTTCAACATTAGATACATTATTTATTTACTCAACGAGCTCTAAACAACGATACCCCCACTCGATGGGGCAGGCCAATTATTTTTTCTCGTCTCCCCTTTGGCACGGGTATGGCAGCACAGCACAGCACCTAGTAAAAAATAAAAAAAACAATTTGCATGGCTTTGGGTCAACAAGATGCTTATACTGTGAAAATTTGAAGACTGTAGCTCCAACCGTTTGTCCGTAATACCCGTGTGGCAGATGACAGACAGACCGACTGACAAACGGACACGTGAGTGACAGCAATAGGGTTCCGTTTGGGCCCTTTGTGTACGGAACCCTAAAAACCCTCGTGGGACAGTAAAGGTTTAAAAAAGTCAATAAATAATAAGCTACATATAACTATCAATTTGATGCTTTTGGCTGGAGTCAAATTCGAAGAAAAGCCTCGGAATGTGGCCTAAAAATAGTCATCCACACAATAAAATTCCCTACTAGAATTCCTTATCCTCTCACAATGAAATCTAGCCACAAACGAAGACCCGGATTTTCATATATAACGAGAAATATCTCTCTCTTAATTTATGATCCATTTACCAGTTCCGTTATACAGATAAAAGTCCATTGCATGGTACTAGAGCTTTAGAAATGACTGGTACATTGGACAATACGATTAAGATTCATTTAGAGTAGGTTTACTGCCTACTCCACTGACAGATCGTAGGTGTTCGGTGTTCCTGCTACTTGTTAATTGTGTAGGGTTGCCACGTTTGACGTTGAGTCATAAAAAATTACATGCGTTTTCAGAATGACAATGTCATAATAGGATTGTTAACTGAAAACTCGTTTCTTGTCCTCCAGGTAGATTAATAAAAAATATTGAACACGTATTTTTTCTTTTGACATAAAGTGACGACGATCCATTGCGTTGAAATATCGTGTGACGTCACGCCGTTAGTACACTGACATAGTGACGTCACAAGGCCCACTCCTAAACTTTGATGCGCTTTATCTTTGTAAATTTTTATTGATTTGGTAAAGCAAATAATACGTGTCCAATATTATTTGATAATCTCACTGTCGGACTAAATTGTTTTTTTTTGGCACTATAATCTAGATTGATAAAAAAATTGTTGCAAGGTCTAACATAGGTTCGGTGTGCAGTTCCAAATGTCTTATTCTCTCTCCGTTATTTTTGCTCAAATGTCCTATCCTATTATTCACTGCAATTGTCACAGTTAACTTAATAAGCCTGAATCGCAATAATAAGCTACGAGTCGACTAAATGTCTTCAACATCTTAATCAACATCAAAACTGAATCACAGCAATCAACATCACAATTAGACCTTAACAATTACATAGTTCTCTCAAAATTTCACAATTCTCGCTTATTTTGTCTGTGACAACCCTCTCAGTCACACACGCGACAATTAAACCACATTTTAGCATACAATAGAGTTGTCTATGGTTGTCTACAACTCCTCAGTACGGTTTGTAGGTCATTGGATTGATTGCTTGTTACCCGTTGTCATTTGCGAGTTGCGTATCAGTATTTATTGAAGATAAATGTTGATGCTCGGTTTGAAGTGGTTCGGTGTCATCTGTCGGTCAAGGAGATAGCGTTGAGTGAAAGATGCTTGTTTATTATTGGTATTAATTATTGTGACATGAATTGTTTGTGGAATCACTCTAGATATTTCATAATAACTTTTAGCGCCTGTTTCACGATGTCTAATAAGCCACTACAGAATTTGGGTGTATTTTATCACCCCGTAAGTTAACGGGAACTTAGTCGTCAGTGGTGAACTAAGCATTCGTTAATTCTGGTCCATTCCTATCCTATCTTTAGTTTACTTCTGATGAAATCGAAATATAATTGTCAGATTCAGGGTATTCATTCGCTATTGCAAAGATTTTGTTGAACTAAAAATATGAATAACGGACTGATTTACACGGAAGGCTGAAACATGCAATGCTTTACAGCAATCATTCCCTAAGTGCCACATGGGCCGCTAGGGTTCTACAGTATACACAGAACTGCAAGGTCTATGTAACAGAAAAATAAAATAAGGCCTAAACCCCTTTAGGGAGGCCGTTATCAATAAAATAATTCCAGCTTCCCATGATAGTTCATTGCACTTAACCAGTAAAGGCTTTACCAATTTCCCTAACTCATTTACATTAACAGATACAGGTCTAGGTAAGTAGGTACAGGACTCCTACAGTCCATCCATCCTAAGGCCTGTCTATTTATTGACGTCATCTCCAAGCCTTGACACTTTTCGTCACAGTTTCCTTACAATCACACACAGCCATTCAATAATGAGTCCTTTATCACAAGAGAACGTGACAGTCACCGTATATCAGCGAGCTATTACTATTTAGTACTAGTCGGCTAAAAGTAATACATTGTGTTACGTATTATTAGTAGAGGTACCGGTTGAAGTAATAAGATGTGTATTGTTAGGTTGAATAGCTGTTGTGTTAATGTTCCCACTGCTAGGACACAGGCATCCTCTCTGTGATCGGGAATGGGCCGTAATCCACCACGCGGGCCCAGTGCGGGTTGGTGGATGTTACATGTCTTCGAATTTTTGGTTCTAGGACATGCCGGTTTCCTCACGATGTTTTCCTTCACCGTTATGAGAGCAGTGGTGATGAAATAATTTACACAAAGTAAAGCGCCTGCCTGGGCTCGAACCCACGACCTACAACTTGTAAGTCGCGGCCGATACCACTGGGCCACCACTGCTCTTCAAGGAGGAACATTGTGGCTAAATCAAGTGTTTAATGAGCTAGTTGTCGTTTGTGTACATAGTGATTTTGGGGGCTTCAATTATCAAAGGTGCTGGAGCTTCTCGCATTCAGAGGGCTCACCCGTGGCCTATAGATCATCGAATTATTTTGAGGGAGGCCTTCTAACGCTGCGCCACTAGGCCTTATTAGGTGGATATATTTCGGCAGTAGTGCCATTAAAATGTAGCGAGATTTCAAGCTTTCATGATAGTGGTAGTAGACTATCCCTAAAGGGGTGAAAACACTACAAATCACGGTTGAAGAGCCAACAGTATCTCTCTGTAAAACAGACCTTACCTAAGCAGTGAATCAGGAAACCTCAAGATCCACCCAATTAGAATGAAATCCAAAAGTATATCCTCTATTCACCAGTAGAAGTTGCATCTAAACGTACGAGTCCACCCATCCCTGTCAGCCAAGAATTATCTCCACCCCGGAAAGGCAACAGAATACCAACATATATGTTACGAACTACGATATAATAGTGACATGGGGCGTTTATTAAAGTTTCGAAGCGCAAATAGGGCCATTTGGAGTAGTGGAAGCAATCAGTTTATAGCGGTCCGCGGCTCGAAGTTATTGATGTGCGGTCTGCGCCGACTTGACGGGCCCCGGACGGGCCGTGCTGCGTTTAGATGTGATGGCCACTTGAGTTAGTAGCTTGCTATCTTAAAGAGAGCATGAAATTTAAAGTCGCTGCATACGTAACGTGTTGTAATCCGGACGGAACGGGACGATAAGTTTTGAAAATATCGTTTCATACAAAATATATACGAAAGGCATACGTCACGGGTGCATGAACGCGGACTGGACGACGTGGCGTTTTGTATGAAACTCCCGTTTCATTAGGATTAAAACATGTAACGTAAATGTAATTTTCACCTGTAAGCATGGAGCACGACACACGACATTCAACGACATTTTCAGCTCATCTTGGAAACTTCAAGACTTTATTTGCAGTTTGCAAGGAAATGGGTTCGCTATAAAATTGTACAGCAAACTTAAGCTTTAGGAGCTTACTTGCTAGCTAGCTTATATGCTACATACTTTGCTATCAAGGAACTGGGATGACATTGTATCCTTAATAAGATATTCCCACACTTCATGCATGAGGGTGTGAGACCACACGTATTGATTAGTATTAGCGGAAACGAGTCTATTGTTCAACAGTTCCGTTTTCGGCTTTTGTCTTCTAAAATACTTCCCTCCTGTGACTGGCATTTGATATAGTCGAGGTAGAGTCATGATATCAAATTGGCATTTCATGTAATGAAATGAAATGAGTCAGATAGTAAGCTAATTCGTTATCATAAGTGCCATACAGGATGTTAAGTTTGTTGGTCACGTTGGCATTTTATTATTATTAGTCACCTAAGCATCTAATCTAGTATAAACAAACTATAAATCCAATCCTTGCCTTGATTTTAAAATGACTTTAACAGACTATGAATCATTAAAATATCAAAGTTCTTGAAAAACTCGACTAGCGCAAGTTACTGTCACATCTAAACGAAGCTCAAATACAACCTAAGTGGATCATTGGTCAGCTGATAGATGTGTTTTGTCACATCAGCGCGAGCCTTGGATACTGCGGTGTTGCTTAAGCCACGGCGAGATTATGGGTCAATTTGTACCATACACTGTAAGAGTTCCTTTAACTTATGTAACTGCGGATAACACATAGAAGTTACCTACATTTCATATTTCATACTTACACAGTGTTCTAAAATTGAAAGTGACTTTATCAATTTCTCGAGTGTTTAAAAAAAGCGTTAAATTCAAACTTGAATACCGAAACTTCGAATTTCAAATGCCGTGACAGGTTTTTTTTTCTAATTGCAACGCATGCACGGTCAACAGTTTTACGGTCTCTTAAAAATCTTGCTAGCGCATAGTTTTGACATGAATGAGCATTTTCCATCAATGAACCACACATCCGCGTAGATAGTTAGATGGAGAAAGTATTGTGATGAATCAGATGTGGTAATGTACTATCAATGCGCATGTACGTACGCATGAGACTTTCCATGGCGCATGTGGCCCAAACCGGACTAGTGTGAATTGGAATTGTATTGTGAGACTATGTGTTGTGTTCTAGTTATCATAGAGTATGTAGTTTGGGAGGAGTTATGACACCTTGTATGTAAGTATCAACACTCGGTTACATTTATGTATTTTTGTGCCATTGATGTGTGGTCTGTACTTTTATTTATTCTGTGTGCACGCTTACAAAGGGACCTTTTTATTGACCTTATGTTTGACCCATAAAAGTTAAATGGTTTCACAACTGGAGCAGTTTGAAAGATAAAATAGGGCATGCAGTTCCCTTGTTATAAGTGATCGATATAAAAATAAAATAGGAAATGCAAATTTCAGTGTGTTTATTAAACACATTTTAGTTCTACGGATCGCGTTCTATCTTCAAAATCAAATCAATAATGCGCTTGAACTACCGTGTTTTTGCATGGAATTATTAAGTTACTCAGATAGTGCTTGTTTAACATATTTACACCTTCTCTAAACACATTAGGTACCCTATATTTACATTCTTAAACAAACATTGTAACGAAATGTTCCTGTCAGTACAATCAGGAAAAGTTTACAACTCAGGTATTTAAGTGTTTTCGTCCTGCTTAACGTTAGCAAACCTAGAGTAAACTGCTAAACGGCGAAATGGGTGCCTGTAAACAGTTAATGGAATACCATAATAAGGTATTGTAATGTATGGGCCACGACACTGTTTTTAGGGACACCACATTAAACAGTTATTTTAGGAGAGAATTTAAATTACTGGGTTTTGTGCCTTGTTTTCTATTGGGGTTATTAAGGCCGTACCCTGACCAAAAAACCAGCTTGAGATATGAGCATTCCTTTTGGCCTAGCGGCACTGGTGGCTCATGGATTACAGTAGTGAATACGCCCAGATTTTAAAATAAAATATTTATAAAATCGAATATTGGTATTTTGAAAAAAATAAAACTCACAAAATGTTCGTTATCAAATTGTCTATCCATTAGTGTTAGTACAAAAAATAATTAATGAACACTTTACGAGGAGATGCATGTTATCAATAATTATTTCTCATTTTTATGGTTTTGTTGGAAGGAGATTAGTGAAACTTACACCTCTTTAAAAAAAAAGTTTACTACAATTTTAGAATCAATATTATGTAGAAATTTTATTTATTTTTATTAATTGATATTTCTTTTTATATAAAGAGTAGATAGCTCTTAAAAACTGCACAAAAACGACTAGCGCGTCGTTTTGCTCGGGGAGGCGCCTTAAAGCACAATTTCGTTGCATCCTGAATGGATCGTATTTTGTAGAGATAATTATTACAGGTGATAATTAACCTGCCTTCATCGAAATGAATTCGAAACCGTAAAGTTTAATTATAGCTTCCTTATTCCTGATCAACAAGTTTTTACAAAAGTATGTTTTTGTGACTTTATTTTAGTATCTGTAACACAACACTGAATCTTCTTGCCGAAACGTAACAAGAAAAACCTTTTTAGGTTAATTTAAAAACCACAATAGTTTTTGCACGGGTGCTGTACTGTTTACGGAAGAATACGCTAAACATGTAAATTACTTCGTTAAGTACTTACTGCGCAGTATGTAGATGACTTTATTAGATCATCCTCTTGTTAGTCGCCATCTTAGTGTTCTATTTTCCGTAACTAGAAGATTGTCTACAGTGAAAAACATTCGGCAAATTAATGACGAGATTTACAGGATCATATTTAATTAGCTTGGAAAACTTCGAAATTGTGACGTAATAAAAATCCGATTTTATACCCCTCTTAATTAACCGACTTTCGAAAAAGGAGGAGGTTCTATGTTCGACTTCTTGTATGTTTTTTTATGTATGTTCACCGATATCTCCGTCAATTGTGGACCGATTTTGAAAATTCTTTTTTTGTTTGAAAGAATATGTTCCGAAATTGGTCCCATTTTGATTTGGTGGAGATCTGATGAAGAACTTCGAAGATATACAACATAACTCTTCAATAAATAACGGCAAATCTCTCGGGACTGCTGCAATCGCATGTCTGTTTATTGTTTATACCATTTCATAACATAACATCACGCCAGTACGGTCTTAAGGGGTAAGCAGATCTCTCATTTGATCGGTTTTGTTCAAGTTTCATGATATTCGGGTAATCTATTCTGGCGTTATAGGAAACTTACTAAACAACTTGCCTATTAGGGAGGTACAACTAAAAAGTGAAAAAATAAAAAACTTTTTACAAAAAAATACCACCGACTTCCAAATAAGAAAACTACAAAGTGAAAAATAACTTTATTTTTGGAAGTCGGTGTCCATAACGCAAAAAAAATGGTACAGACCTTCGAAAGACACCGCTTCCAAAAATAAAGTTATTTTTCACTTTGTAGTTTTCTTATTTGGAAGTCGGTGGTATTTTTTTGTAAAAAGTTTTTTTTTAATTAACATGGAAGCTCGAAAAACTGACATCAAATCAGACTTGCCAAGGGGTAATGTGCTATCAGGCATGTTGATTAATATTTCAAGTAACTGTACTTCTCTTTAGGTAATGAAATTTGACCCTGTATTCGCTGTTTGCTGTTGATTGCCTAATCAAAACCCTTTATAAATGAAGTCATCATTATTAAAAAGTACTTATTACTCTCGATAATATCTGTAATTATTCATAATCATCATATCAGCCGAAAGACATCCACTGCTGGACATAGACCTACCCCAAGCCGCATTCCCGCAACCTTAACCAGGTTATCGGAGGCCATCCAACGAATCTACTTCCGGTTCGCGATAGATATTAAGATAAACTTAGAAAGTACATATTATGCATTAAAAAAGTCACATTGTTACTTGCACGGATTTGAACTAACGACCACAAGCATGACGAGCGAGGTCTTTAGCCACTGTGCCACACTGTGTACAATTATGTATTTCACCAACCCTAATTTAAGTCATTCTCTCCCAGCCAATTCGCGTAGTAACCCTAATTGCTTGAGGTCGTAACAGGCAAATAATAGCAATAACGGTGCGGTGGTCTGCGCTCGCGCATGGCGTCGCATCTTTAACTCACATACACAAACAGACCCGGAGCAACTGTAAGTAAGCCATACTTGTTTTGCGCGGAAATTGAACCCGCGACACGCAGCGCAACAGCCAATCGCTCGGCCAGTGCGCCAATTCGAAAAAAGCTAGATTTTAAAAATGAAAATTAGGGTTAAGAGAATCCAAAATTGGATGCAGCACATCCTTCTCTCAACCCTAATTTACGACAGTCTCTCCTAGCCAATTCGCGTGGCAACCCTAATTGCTCGAGGTCGTAACAGGCAAATAATAACAATAACGGTGCGGTGGTATGCGCGGGCGCATGGCGTCGCATCGCCTGCATTCGATAACCATCGTGACGCTCGATTTGCACGAGCTCAATTGTTTGTAGCTGAAACCGTTTGTTGATATATTACGAGTTGATTTTCGGCCGTTAATGTTTAGTGGAGAAGATTAGTGTTGTAATGGTTCAACGAGAATATTTCAATTGTTTATTACCATGCCTGTCATATTAATTGGTGATTGCATCATAATAATCGTTTTCAGGCCATTAGCCTTATTTTACAAGTAACAGGATTAACCTGTTGAATGCTGAAATTTCCAAAACAAAGCCATTCTGTCTCGCATGCATCCACGTTTCGGCCACTGGTATCTTCTTCTTTATCATACTTCTATTTTAGCCTTCCTAACTTTAGTGAGTAGCCGTATCATATTTTACACAGTTAACCCAACGTTAAAACTGCAAATTAGTGGACAGGGTTCTGGATTTTAATATATTTGTTGATAGCAAGTGGTTAACACGGCTTATGACGTCTGTGTTAAGACCATCGGACATCGTCTGTGTCCTCTAGAAACGTTGAAATGACTTACGTGTCTGGTTGTACACTTGAAGAATAAAGTATGGTGGTACTATCCTACTTATTAAGATTCATTCAGTGTTAAAGAAAACGCCATCAACTCCAAGGTTTCAATCATTCACCAACAAAAATAGAACTATCACCATTGCTAAATACAAGTCGGTTGTATTGTCCAAGTTAATAGCATTTACAGCAGGGAAATCTCGGTCAAAAGCGCGTGCTAAACTTATAATTGATATCTGACCCTCAGGGCTGTGTTCAACTGGGCGACTCTGATAGTATTACAAGTTCTTGAATTCCTATTATCAGGCTAGATTATTCCCAGGAGATTAACATAATTAGAAATAGACGTAGGCTAGGCTAACTATAGGTACTCCAGCCATTTTGAAGATACAATGTTTACTTACAAAGAAACAGTCGATTTTTAACACGTTAAGACTACCCTCCACTCGACAAAAACTCTTTTAAAGAAATAAAACGAATACGATATACAATGTTGTGTTTGTTGTACATCGATTTAATTGAGTTAGTACAGTTGAAAGATATTCATATCGGAAATTTAATTATGTCCCGCTATTTGGGATTCACATAGAGCGGGTTATAAAATGTGGCGCCTTCTGAACATATCGGTGGCTCTGGCTGTCGTGCACTTCTGCCACTGTTACAAAAGTGGCGGTAGCGCGAGACAGCAACCGGTGACTGGTCGGTGACCCGTTTGCGCCGAGTCTAACCTGTCAGTACTTTGTTAGTAAATATTGTACCTCCATGTTGGCCAGAGTATGGATTAAACTGCATGGATGACAGAGATAAAGACCGGCCAAGTGCGAGTCGGACTCGCGCACGAACGATTCCGTACCATTATCGCAAAAATAAGGCATAAAATCACGTTTCTTGTATGGGAGCCCCACCTGTTTTTAGTATTTGTTGTTACAGCGGCACCACAAATACATCATCTGTGAAAATTTTGAGCTGTCTAGCTATCACGCTTCATGAGATATAGCCTGGTGACAGACGGATAGACAGACAGACAGACGGATCGCGGGGTCTTAGTAATAGGGTCCCGTTTTTACCCTTTGGGTACGGAACCCTAAAAAACGGAATGTTGAAATCATTTTGCAAACTGCCTGGTCGGTCTAGTGGTGGTAAGCACATTGCTGACCTTGAGTTCCTGGGTTCTAGTCCTGGGTCGGGTAGTGATATTAGGTTTTTCTATCTGGAATTTTTCGGTAGCAGACCGGAGCCGGGATTTGAGCCCGGTTGAGGGCAATAGGCTAGCTCCATAGTTCATGGGACAACACGCACGGTTGGCGCAGTGGTTGAGCGATTGACTGCTGCACTGCGTGTCGCGGGCTCGATACCCGCACGGAAAAAATATTTGTATGACCTATTGATAGTTGTTCCGGCTCTGGGTGTTATGTATGTGAGTTTATATGTTTGTAAACGCACCTACGATACAGGACGAAATTCCTAGCTTTGGGCAAAGTTTTTCATTAAAAAAAAAACGTAACTGGCTTCATAAAAAAGAAGAAATAACTGGCGAATTGTAGGTTTCCTATATTATGTACACTCTGCCTTATCCTTCTGGGCATACAGGCGTTATGTTATGTTATTATGCTTCGTAAAACAATAAGAAATCGAAAACTAATTATAAAGAGTGAAAAAAAACCTTGGTTGCAAAAAAGATACTGTGGTAACTGAATGGATTCCTAGAAACTCAATCAATTTCAGAGTGCCTGACATCCGTCATTGATATTCCGGGAATATTTATTTTACTGTGTGTTTTTCAGTTTCCACAAAGCTTTTATTTAAAGCCTTTGCAGTTAAAAGCTGTCAAAACTCATTACTGTGTCCATCAAAAAGTTTTTATTAAAAAATTATGAATATTGAACTTTATTTGAATAGGTTCCAATGTTTATTTGTTTATCACAGATAAAATCAGATAGTCATTAGCTTTTAAACCAAAGATTTTAAACTCAACCTTATATTGGAGTGAAGGAAATAACTTCCTTCACTCAAATCAATCAAATTGACAGTTACAGCATGCTACTTATCGATATTATCCGTCGATTGGAGTGAAGGCGTTCTTCAAAAGAACTTAGAATATAGGGCTTACATTTACTTAGACAATCCATCACATCATCAGCCTATTAATGTTCCCACTGCTGGGACACAGGCCTCCTCTCTGTGAGAGGGAATGGGCCGTAATCCACCACGCGGGCCCAGTGCGGGTTGGTGGATGTCACATGTCTTAGAATTTTTGGTTCTAGGACATGCCGGTTTCCTCACGATGTTTTCCTTCACCGTTTTGAGCAGTGGTGATGAAATAATTTACACAAAGTAAAGCGCCTGCCTGGGCTCGAACCCACGACCTACAACTTGTAAGTCGCGGCCGATACCACTGGGCCACCACTGCTCTACAATCCATCCGGCCACATTATTACCTGTATTATATGCATTTAATCATGAATACTTTGAGAATGAAGTCGCAGAAGACGTTCACAATTTTTTTACTTACACTATAACTCAGAAAGTTTGCCAAGATTTTGTTTCGCCACACTCATATAGAATAGACTTCATCCGGGTACATATACACTCCCTTGAGAACAGCGGGGCATAAAACTATCACGATACTTAAAACAAAGTACAATTAAAAAGAACAGTGTTAAAATATTCATCGCATTAACACAAAGGAGCTAGCGGTTCCCTGCGCCACAGACTAACTAATTAAGTCTGCCCGCTAGGGATATGGAAACTTTTAACTAGCTAGCAGTAACTAGCCTCATAGAGAAATGTATTAGTATTGGTGTACTGAGAATTGTTATAATTTGTACTCTTTGGCTTTTGTCTGGAATCGTCTATGAGGGTTGGGAGGAAGTTTGGACTCTGAAAAAAGTTTTTGTTAAGTGATATTAAATTTACTTTGGTACTTCAAAAAAAGATTTGTAGTCTAGGCAATTTATTAAAGTATCAGTGAATATTTATAATAGAGAGGACAGCACACAACAACATATACATAACCATACAACATAAGATTTGTAAAAAAAATGTAATTATAAGAGACATTAAGTTCGCCATTGTACCTTTGTGCATGAAGTTTCAAATAAATAATAAATAAATAAATTGTAGTTGACTAAAAAATCTCGAAGCGAAAACCGAGCGTAAATCGACTTTTTAAAAGCCACTTTTATTTCATCAATCTTTTGTCTTTACTTCTTTTACAAAATAAACCGTATCCAATTGTAAATACCAACTAAACGCAGGTCTCCTACAGATTCGTAGAACTGGCTTCGAATCCAGTGCGTGACAAAAGAAAAGAATACTGGTTGATTGCTTTTTACTTATAGTATTGCGTGAAAGAATGTTGAGGAATACCGGAACGACACACAATACGAACGAGTGATGGAGGGCGAGGGGTCAGTTTGAGTAATACGATATTCTATTCTATTCGGCCTATAAAACCGAGTAAATCAAAAAGAATGTATGTTTGGAGCTATTGAAAACCTGTTAGTGCAAAAGCTTACAGAATAAGTGGCGATCATGCAAAAGCATATAGAATAAAGAACATAATAAGTTTTTCTAATTAAAAAAATCTTTTTAAACAAGCTTTTAAGCTTACCATGCATTGTCATCCAAACCAGATGTGTATGCAAAATTTCATCTTAATCGGTAGAGGTTGGCTTTAAAATTCAGTTGCAAGATTTGACCCGAACACACTTACATACATACATTGCAAGTTAATAAAAAGCTTGTAACATATACGCATGAAACAATACCTTATTTATTGGTAAAAAGAAGCATTTGATCAGAATTGCACGTGGGTAGGTATACAATAGGTACATTCACCTCTGCCGTAATCTCCTTAAATACTGGCATGATGTTAAAATATGTAGTTGGCTATAATGTTTTTAAACCAGGACGATGTTTAAAGATCGCCAACACATCTAATAGACAGAAATGCCAAAATTATCCGTGTTTAATTTAGGTAACTATGGTTGATTAATTCTTCAAAAGCCGATATCATCGTGTGGTCCAATACGAGCCACTCGATAATACAATGTTTGTATGAAATTCAAGCGTGAACTGGAGAATTCACTTGAGTGAAAATAATAAATTTTCTGTGAAATATCGAAAGTTCTATGACATGCATGAATTTGGACGTGGTTCGGCGAGTAATAAATTAAGGAGTTTTCAAAAAGATATTTGTGTGACGGTGAATTGAAATTCGGATAGGCAACTTCCCGGAATTCAATTTTCCGAAAGACAAATATAAGATGGAAACTGTGTAATCAAAATGTAAGATTACTACTGGAATTAATTGAAAGTTACGAAACCGGATCAGAAGAGCACTATATTCGCAATGACAAGGTCTCCTAAAATGGATTAAGCACTTAATATCAAAGATCATGTAACTACAGGATTTACACAACTTATCAATCGACAATAGGACCTAATTAACCTTAAAGAACACCAAACAAAATAATATCTTAATTACGAATCGATTAAACACCACAACTCTGCGTGTGGCCGATCCAAATTGCATAATTTCTTGGCGAATTTCATCCGATGATTGATATGCTCACCGCTTGATTCGACACTTTACAAACGGATCGCATTACAATGTTTGTGACCAGCGGCCATTGGCCAAGATGGCGTCTATTGCAAAAGAAAACCAGTTTCACAAACTTTGACCAAATCCGTCGCAGAATTGATTTGAATTTCTATGTAGGACAGAAGGTGTGTTTTGATGAGTTGGAGGCGAAAAAGATAGCTTATTTTCAATTTGAGTGAGTTGGATGAGAGATGAATTAAATCTACTAGGGTCTGATCACTTCGGCATTAAGCATTTATGAAGAACAAGCGCTTACACATCGTGGTACACGATTGTCTTCATAAACGCTAATGCATAGTTGTTAGAAGATTGTCATAAATACAACGTTTGTTATACAAATTAGTGTTGCAATTTTCCCGACATGCGACACATGTCTAGTCAAGAACTCCTCGGTAACTATGCCTACTTAATAATTTGTTGAAATTAAGGCTTAATATCATCCAAATGAGAGTTAAATAATAATTACCTTGAAAAGTCCTTGAGATTTCTACATATTTTAAGTATTTTGCTTCCTTAATAAACATACATCTTTTAAAGAGGTCTATACGCTTTATAAAATGAACATCATTAGGCACATAATAATATATCATGCGTGTAAACGTTTTTAATTTACGCGCGTTTGTGGGAAAATGAGGATAGAAGTGTATGACATTGACATATAAAATGGCGGGAAACGTTACGTCAAGTATCCGAGTTGTCAAAGTAGGTTTATCGATGTAATTGCTCGAAAGTTTTGCTATTCGATACCATGGCCGACCTCTATTAATCAGAAAGTAATTTCGTTATATTTTATAGTGTGCTAAATGAAATTCTATGGGTTTTAGTGCGTTTTGTGTTTGCTGAATCAGTCATTATTGCTTTAATATCCGTGTAATTATAAAATTATAATTTTAGAAAGTGTCGGGCAAAGTCGTGTCTAGTCAGTTTTATGAACATCTAAATTAACTATCCATAAAGAGGTACAACTAAGATGTATGTACATGTCAGGTAATTTCTAGAAGTACCGATCCGATTGATACCATAAGTTAGTTTTATCCGGAAAATACTAGGTACCTGTGTAGTAGGGCCCCGGGAGTATAGCCGCGAAAAAAGCTAGTCTCCCATATTTTTGAGAGCTAAATGACACTATAATAAATCATCTTCACCATTCAACATTACTGTATCCCTCCCGCATCATAATTACGACGTCAAAACCCAAGAAGAGTTAGCAGAAAAATGAGAAAATTTTACGCGAATATCAATTACAGTGTCGGAATGTAAATTGGCACGAAAAGAATAATTCACGGTACATCAAGCACTTGTGCGGATAATGGCACGATGCATGGGTAATAAATGATAATCGAGCCCTGGGGACGCACTGGGAACACGGACCTATGTGACTTTAATGCTGGATGTGGTTGGGACATGTAGTGATAATAATGCAGTGGAATGATAAATGTGATAATTTGTAGTTGTGATGAATGTACGGTTTTTGAATAAATGTGTTGATGTGAATTACATGGAATTGTACTGGTATGTGTTGCACGGGTCGATCTTGAAGCTTAAGCAACGCTTGACGAGGTAGTTTAGTACAGTTCTCGCCAAACTTCTTGGCCGCCCTGAAGTTGGCTACAATGGCAGCGCAGTAGTAAATCTCATACAAAAACAGCACCGTGTCGTGCCTCGCGCAAGCGGCAAGCCATCTTCAGGGCGGTCAAGAAGTTTGGCGAGAGCTATACGGTAATTTGACACCAGTCTTGCCAAAGGGGTGTCGTATTACCCAGTTACTGGGTTGTGGAGGTCAGATAGTCGCTCCATGTAAAATACTTTTTACAGGTTACACTGAAGCCGACCTCAACATATTTGGAAAAAGGCTAGATACATTGATTGATATTGTAGTGGAATGTGTTGTGAAGCTTGTTTTGTAATTGTTGTGGGAAATATTTATCAAATATATATAGTATCTTCAAATATTATAAACCACATAAATGCAAATGTTATTTAGACATTAACAGAGATCGATACCAAAAGCTGTAAAAGAAACACTAAAGCCATGGGGAGAGAGGGAGAAAGTTAATTTTCAAAACCCTGCCACATCCCGTACTCCTACATCCACGTTCGCTGTTGTCACGCGCTCATGTCAGTCCCTCTGGCAGATTGCAGACATGGTCAGTCAGCGTCCGCACCTCGGGGCAGGCTGCTGCCATTAGGCTATTACCTATCGACCGGCGTGTGCTTGTGGAACATTAGGGCCGCTGCAATTGCTGGAGTTTAGGCTTTTATGTTAGCAAGAAAAGAAAAGAATTGTTTTTCACGATTGTTTGGAAATATTGTGGGAAGAAGTGGATTATTCTTAATGTCATGAGAACAACCTGGTCGTGACGCCTTAAGGTCAATGAAAACTCTATAAATGTTTTAATAAATTACGTTGTCTCACTATTGTAATAGTCCTGATAGTCCGAATGCAAAATTGGTTGTTACGCTTTAGTCATTCATGTTTGCCCTTTTAAATCCTGAATTGTATCCCGCAAACACCCGAAGTGTTCACCGTTTAATCAATATTTTCAGCAAATATTGAACGACGTATCCACCCTATCCTATTGCTATTACCTCCAAAACAAATGAAAAACGATTCCCGAGAATCGAATACAAAATCGATTGCCATTCCCACCACATAATCGAATCCCATAATAGCATCACACGATGATTAGCAGTGCATTGTACAGCATTGTACAAGTGGACGCATACGGTGCTATTTGACAAATACCTGAACGCTCATATACGCCGTATACGCGCACGGGCAGACTGAGGATGTTTAGAATAAATTGTACTGAAAACAACTATTCGCGGTGCAAGTTATGAGCGATATGGGATGTACCTAATAGTGATAAATGTTAATTGTAAGTAAATCGTGACTCGTACCAATGTTATGTTTTTGGTTGTTTATAAAAGCGATTCAGAAGACAATTTCGGGCACTTTTTCTTTTCGGCATTTTTGGTTGTAATAACAATTGCCATTAATTGGATAATATACAATTGCCATTAATCTATACTTAATATTATAAAGCTGAAGAGTTTGTTTGTTTGTTTGTTTGAACGCGCTAATCTCAGGAACTACTGGTTGGAATTGAAAAATTCTTCTTGTGTTGGGTAGTCCATTTATCGAGGAAGGTTATAGGCTATATAACATCACGCTACAACCAATAGGAGCCGAGCATAAATGAAAAATGTTGCAAAAACGGGCAAAAATATAACTTTTTGAGAGCTTTTGTTGCATGCGCTGGGGTAGGTGTAGGGTAGGTGTAGGGTAGGTGTAGGGTAGGTGTAGGGTAGGTGTAGGGTAGGTGTAGGGTAGGTGTAGGGTAGGTGTAGGGTAGGTGTAGGGTAGGTGTAGGGTAGGTGTAGGGTAGGTGTAGGGTAGGTGTAGGGTAGGTGTAGGGTAGGTGTAGGGTAGGTGTAGGGTAGGTGTAGGGTAGGTGTAGGGTAGGTGTAGGGTAGGTGTAGGGTAGGTGTAGGGTAGGTGTAGGGTAGGTGTAGGGTAGGTGTAGGGTAGGTGTAGGGTAGGTGTAGGGTAGGTGTAGGGTTGGTGTAGGGTAGGTGTAGGGTAGGTGTAGGGTAGGTGTAGGGTAGGTGTAGGGTAGGTGTAGGGTAGGTGTAGGGTAGGTGTAGGGTAGGTGTAGGGTAGGTGTAGGGTAGGTGTAGGGTAGGTGTAGGGTAGGTGTAGGGTAGGTGTAGGGTAGGTGTAGGGTAGGTGTAGGGTAGGTGTAGGGTAGGTGTAGGGTAGGTGTAGGGTAGGTGTAGGGTAGGTGTAGGGTAGGTGTAGGGTAGGTGTAGGGTAGGTGTAGGGTAGGTGTAGGGTAGGTGTAGGGTAGGTGTAGGGTAGGTGTAGGGTAGGTGTAGGGTAGGTGTAGGGTAGGTGTAGGGTAGGTGTAGGGTAGGTGTAGGGTAGGTGTAGGGTAGGTGTAGGGTAGGTGTAGGGTAGGTGTAGGGTAGGTGTAGGGTAGGTGTAGGGTAGGTGTAGGGTAGGTGTAGGGTAGGTGTAGGGTAGGTGTAGGGTAGGTGTAGGGTAGGTGTAGGGTAGGTGTAGGGTAGGTGTAGGGTAGGTGTAGGGTAGGTGTAGGGTAGGTGTAGGGTAGGTGTAGGGTAGGTGTAGGGTAGGTGTAGGGTAGGTGTAGGGTAGGTGTAGGGTAGGTGTAGGGTAGGTGTAGGGTAGGTGTAGGGTAGGTGTAGGGTAGGTGTAGGGTAGGTGTAGGGTAGGTGTAGGGTAGGTGTAGGGTAGGTGTAGGGTAGGTGTAGGGTAGGTGTAGGGTAGGTGTAGGGTAGGTGTAGGGTAGGTGTAGGGTAGGTGTAGGGTAGGTGTAGGGTAGGTGTAGGGTAGGTGTAGGGTAGGTGTAGGGTAGGTGTAGGGTAGGTGTAGGGTAGGTGTAGGGTAGGTGTAGGGTAGGTGTAGGGTAGGTGTAGGGTAGGTGTAGGGTAGGTGTAGGGTAGGTGTAGGGTAGGTGTAGGGTAGGTGTAGGGTAGGTGTAGGGTAGGTGTAGGGTAGGTGTAGGGTAGGTGTAGGGTAGGTGTAGGGTAGGTGTAGGGTAGGTGTAGGGTAGGTGTAGGGTAGGTGTAGGGTAGGTGTAGGGTAGGTGTAGGGTAGGTGTAGGGTAGGTGTAGGGTAGGTGTAGGGTAGGTGTAGGGTAGGTACATAGCCAGTTGACGGGAGCGAAGCCGCGTGGGACAGCTAGTTGGATAATATTTTTGTAGCTTTTCAGAGCAATGCTGATAAAAATGTTATAAACATCTGAAGTTTTAGGAACTATGCAAATATTTTATTTCAAAAGTGTGAAAAGCTTATTGAAAATATAACAGTTCCTAAGTACTTTTTTATGAAACTGAACTGATAGATTTTTGCCTTGGTTAGACTCCTTTTTTGGAACTTCTGCAAAATCGCTACCGCTTTATTACTCGTATCTGTAGCTAATCGTATAATAGAATTAACTATGAACGGAATGTTAATTTATGCACATATAATTAAATGACAATGCTTTACTGTTTGTGTATCGAAGTATATAAACTTTACCGAGATTATATTCTACGAGCTTAGGATATGTAATATGTTATGCTAATAAAAGAGCCTAGAGATGAGAATCAAGACACTGCTTTAAGACCTGTAGTTACGGACCCTCGACGTATGGAACTGCAATGAGAAATTGTTAATTTTACATAATTTACTGGTAAAGAAACGAGGTATAAATGCTAATTCTAAAGATAGGTGCATATTGTTGCAAGTTGCAACATGTAATGTAACCAGTCATGCAACAAACTTTGTTGGATTGGACTGCGTTGCAGACATGTAATTTAATAATGAATTTTTGTTCTGTTTCTGAGTCCTGTCCACTTTAAAATGTGACATACATACATAATTATGAACCGTATTCTCTTCTCGTCCAAAATGTGTACTAGATGAATTCAAGCTGTGGTGGAAAGTCATTAATCTAAATTAAACTGGTCGATACAACCTTTAAATGTTGGCCTGAATTACATCCTCACAATGGGTTTATTACAACTAGTTCACAATAGACTAACACAATAACCTATTGCTGCAACATAGGGGCGGTATTGAACAGCCCTGCCCCAGACCACTATGACGTATTGTGTAGAAAGTGAAGACACGGAGTTACAAAGGATACTCTGTGTTGCATGCTGTATTACACCAATGGTTATTGGTTACATTATATGTTGCACATATCTGTTTCTATGGATAAAAAAATATATGTATGTATAGAACAGTCCAGAGCACAATGTCTTATTGTGAAGATACAGTTACAAATAATACCAATGGTCTAAGTTGCATTGCGCTGCCAGTTACATTACATGTTGCACACCTGAGGCTGAACTATCGACTGGGATTCGAAGCTCTACAAGGTTCAGGTTCGATTAATGTGTAATAATATATACGAGTATTTTCTCATAAATACGAGTATTTTCTCATTATCATGCCGATCTGGTAGAAAAACTGCTGTCAGCCGAGAGCCTTCCCACGCGGGTAGTTGGTATTAATTGAGGGAAACCGATTACTTAATAGTAACGTAGGCGATTCACTTGAGAAGTTGCAATCCATAATAATTTTATTGTGAAACTCTGATGTCAACATGTTTTTGTGTAACGATTTTCTAAGGCGTTATAATCAACAGGAAGTTCTAATGAAAAGAAAAACTGTCCTAAAAAAACAGAAAAAGGAATGAAATCATAAGGTGCAAAATGTAAGCAAATTTTGTGCACATACGTACCTGTAGCCAAGTTGACAATCTACAATCGATAACGCTAGTAGAAAACGAATCAATGTTTGGGAATGACACATCGGAACACACATGTCACGTGGCCAGCCAGACCATACAAATAGATGATGTTAATGGTTGTAGAAAGAGATTCGATACGAAAGCTTGGCAGAATTTTTTATTTGAATATAATGTAACCAATGATGTGGAGTTGCTTGGGAGGCCATGTTCATTGTGCAACTGTGGAGGTCTTGCCGCTGAGATGATGACGATATTTAAAATTACAAATGTTTCTTAACGTTATATGGTTCTTCATAAATGCCTTGATATTTACCAAGAAGACTTAACAACCGATCCCATAAAATCAGAAAATAACCTAAGCAGGCCATGTACTTCTTTACTCACAATCCTAAAGTTTTACGAGCGTGTCTTAAGCTCATCCTAAGCTTAGATTACCATAAGGTAATGGTCACCTCGTATATTCAGGTCCGAGATTGTGTTATCTGCTTACCTTATAAGACGCAGCAGGTATTCCGATGACTTGCCGTGAGGATAATTAATTGAATATTAATTAATTTGCAGGCGCCGTTCTATGTTTAGACGCAGATTGGATAATTATGCGGGCAGAGTTAGAATAAGAGGGTCGCGGACATAAAAATATAAAATACAGTATATCTATGGTCGCGGATAAATTTGAGAGAGAGTTACGGCGGCCCTGGCACAAGCAACTGAAGGAACACGGGTGGGCTTTAGTCAGTAAAAGTCTGACTTATGACTTCTCCCGCTTCACACAGAGCGGGAGAAGTCATTGGATGATATACCATAAAAAACCGCCCAAGTGCGAGTCGGATTCGCACACGAAGGGTTCCGCACCAATATCGCAAAAAACGGCAAAAAAAACACGTTTGTTGTAAGGAAGCCCCACTTAAATATTCATTTTATTCTGATTTTTGTATTTGTTGTTATACTCGTAGCGGCAACCGAAATACATCATCTGTGTAAATTTCAATTGTCTAGCTATCACCGTTCTTGAGATACTGTCTGGTGACAGACGGACAGACAGATAGACGAACCGCGGAGTCTTAATAATAGGGTCCCGTTTTTACCCTTTGGGTACGGAACCCTAAAAAAACAGGATAAGAGCTTTTAATATTATCTAGTTTATCATTTGTTGACGATTATTACGAGACAAATTGGGTGGTTTTTAGTATTTAATACTTGATAGATACAGATAGAATATACTTACTTTGTACCATAACTGTAACAGTTTTTTTTTTGCAATTTTGCAATATTCTATAGGTGGTCATTGCTGACAACTGACAACGTTGTAGAAAAACATCGTGAGAACTTTGAAATCGCCAATCAGGCGTGATGATAAATACTCGTGTCTTCACTGTATGAGAAGAGGCCTTTGCACTGCAATGAAAGTAACAGGTGGTATTGGTAATAGGCACGATGCATGGCGGATTTAATATTTTAAAAGATAGTTAATTTTATCATATAATAGGTATCTACTACACATGTACTCTATTTGCACAAAAGAGACAGTCAGCAGACAATAACAAGTTTTTATAAAAGCAAAACATATGCATGAACCAGGAAAGCTTTACAGCAAAATAATTGTAATAAATGCCACATAAATAAACCTTAATGGTACGCAGAACAAATAGCCTCAGATAAAAGTCACCTTCCACATTTATCTACCTAGGAACACAATATTTACACTACATCTAGTTCACAAATGACGGCCATCTTTGTTCTGGGAACAGGAAAAGATCAACCAGTGGGGAACTTTAGGGTAATTTCTAGATTGCCTAGATTTAGGGGCCCTAGTGATTTTTATTGTATTAGCGTGATACCAATTAATTAAAACTAATAATGACATTGACAGCAAGGGTTATACACAGGCTTTATCTTGGAGATCCAATTTGAAGAAACAAAATACCAATGGATATTGGTTAGGGTATTTTAGGGGACATTCTAAATCAGAGGATAGCAACACTGCGATCAAAAATAAAAGGCACAAACAAGTCCAACAAATCTGTACCAGGAAGTACCGTCGTGACAAGAAGGACAATTTCAGTGAGAGGTGCGCGAGCGCATCCCGGTGAAACAAACGAGTGCTGGCCAGCGCAGCGCCGCGAGCGCACACAATGTACGATGGGGCTACTATTGGTCACTCACTCGAATGTTTTATTGGTATCTGCGTTTGGTATTGTTGTCAATTTGTTTGTGTTTTAAGATGAATTTCTTGTAATGATGGGAGGCTACTTTTGAACGATTTAATGCACGTGTACAGAGATCATCTTCTAGTTATTGTATATTAACATGGTCGTTAGGGACTATCCCCCGACATCTGAATTATGTATTTGAAGTTGAGTATTAGTCAAACTGTATTTTAGCCTCAAAACCTGTAAAATTATGACATTGAAGTAGGGTTTTCCGACGTTGTTAACTCAAAATACTCAATTAAGAAATCTGCCCTGTGCCACAATTATCATGCTTGGTATTTCTCTACACATCATCATCCTGCCTCGGTCCCATGTCGCCTAGAGTCGGCGCAACACGTTTCCTTCTGCCATTATGTCAACCGTTAAGCTCCCTCATATCCTGTTTTCGTATCTCGTATTCATTCTCTTTTCTAACGCACCTTATTTCTGTGATGCCATTATGACGATAAGCCTTCTGATAAGGCCCATTGTGCGCGATCACGTCTCTGTCCCGTAAGTAATCGCTGGTAAGACACACCGGCCATCGATCACGCTAGGAAACTCAAAGCATGGTTCTCTCCATTGCCCTTTGGGTGACTGTAAGCTTTCTGATGAGGCCCATTGTGCGCGACCACGTCTCAGAGCCATAGGGTTATCACACACTGGTCACAGACTTTCGTCTTGTGACACTGTGGTAAGTTGGACGAGAAAAGACCGCGCAACTTCCCGGTTGCTACCCAGCCGAGTCGGATTCGATGGTTATCTGTATTATGTCTACTTAACTGGACCGTTAGTCCCATGTAGACAACACCAACTCCACAACGTAAAGTGTAATTGTTTTCAACACACGTTACTGTTGTCTATTTCTACGATAATACCTCTAGAAGAGCCTCATACATTCTGACCCTAGTCATTACTTTTATATGAACACTTCAATCTGTACTATGTTTTACAAGGATGTCCTTATGTCCACATAGTTCCTGATTCCCGTATCCACATACTGAAAAAGCACTTCCTAATTATAAGCTCGTTTGTTTAACATCACAGTCTAAATGAAGTACACTTTAATTAATTAACTGTTAAAGCTTTCATTGCTCGTTTAGTTCAACTTTCAACTTTGTCAAATTCTCGGAACATGATCTCAAAGGATATTTTCAAAGATATAATAGTAAGTAGTATCGTACTAAAGTCAGTATGTATGACTAAATAAAAAATATTGATAATATTTTTTATAAATATAATATTGGACCCGTATTTTTTTGTTTTATCAAATAAATAAAAATTGAGAAAGATGAAGCACATCGTTCAGGAGTGGGAGTTTGTGACGTCACTTTGTCAGTATAAAATTTACCACACCGTGACGTCAGACGATATGTCAACGCACTCTATCGTCGTATTTTATTATTTACGTGGCAAAAGAAAAAATACGTGTACAATATTTGTAGGTACCTAATCTAACTGACGGACTGAATAG